>JAWWLV010000088.1:87055914-87074077 GCA_035041135.1 Platyrinchus mystaceus
TGATGTTTTTGCCGGTGCGTCTTTATTGCTTTCGATGTAGAAGCTTCTCTCTGCTCTCGGCTATGGAATTGGGTCTAGTTTACCCTGTTCTAATACCCTGTAGCCCCCAGCTGGGGCTGGTGAGGGCTTGGCCCCCAGAGGGGCTCCGGCCCCTAACTCCTTATAGCCTAAAACATGGCTCCTACCACATGAGAAAACTGTAATTCTTCTTTTCCGGTTTTGGGTGATATGTTTATATTTCAACAGAGCGCTCATTGGATTAATTCTAAAGATTACCACCCCCTGGGGGTTTACCATTTTCTCACCTTCAGGGGGGAAAAACTGTTTTCCCCCACCACAATTTGCTTCTATGAACAGACTGTTACTGCAAGGATGGGATATTCTGAGCTGGGGTTATCTTTCCAGTTCTGCAGCTCTGTCACACAAAACAGAGGTACTTATCAAGCAAGACAGCAAGTGTTTATGTTGTCTGAGAGACTGAAGATTTTTATTCACACATCTGCTCCAGTGCGTGTATAATGGAAAAATTAGCAACTCTGACTTAAGTTTTACACCACCCTAGAAAAACTGATATGCAAGCGGTGAGATTTCTCCTGGCATATAATTGGTTTAATTTACTAGGACTAAGGAAATGCTCTATGCAGTAGGATATTGGTTAAAATGGAATGATTAGTGCTTTCTACTTCTGTATTTATGTGCATCCTTTATTTCTTTTTAAGTGCTCAAACTTGTATATTTAATTTTGGATTCAGTGGAAATTTTCATTTGATCTGAATACAAACAAAACTCTGTGAGGTTTGTATGTTCATGTTTGCTTTTGTTCAGTGGTCAAGCCAAGAGATGTTATCTACACAGCCTCACATTTGACTTCCTTTGCAGGGACAGTGGTGAAATATGTGGGAAATGCTCTCTCATTGCAGTCTTTCACCTATGTGCAGTCTTCAGCCAGAGTCACAGGTCCTAAGCTGCTGTAACACATTCCTTGGATTTTTCCAGATTGGATACAGATAAGGTGTGGGACAGCTTCTGCAGCAAAAGGTGGCTTAGACCCATGTTACATTAAGCAGAAGGGCATGAACTTTAGGGTAATAACAGTTCATTACATCCCCCAAAAAAGACCTAGTTGGATAGCTTGTCTAAGACATAATTTACCTACAAGGACAGGCAAATTATTGTATGATAAACCTGTAAACACTCATCTTCAATTTACATTTTGGAATGTACTGTTAAAAGGAAAATTCCTATTAGTATCTTTCTGAATGAAAACTTGCATTAGTCCTCAATTCCAAAGTTTAAATGTGAAATTGCTGGTGAAATGTTTTGCTGTCAGGGCTGGTTGCATAGAATTTGTCAGTTTGCCAAAGAGCCTTTAATAATTTTCCTGGGTTTAGAGCATTTTGCTTCCAAACTGTTCATGCTCAGAGAGGACACAAAACAGGGACTTGTAAATCCAAGTCATTTCTCAATCAGAGGCATCCAGAACAAAAGGACCATTTTGGTTTTGTTTTACTTTTTATTTTTGGCAAGATGCTGAATGGTAACTCTGAAGCAGTTTGGGCTACTCTTTGTAAGCCTGAAGTGTCTTTGCACTGGCTTCCATGCATTGGGAATATGAGAATAGACTTATAAAAGAGGATACAGCAAAGCTGATATGAGTATTGGAGCAAAGTACTGCTTGAAGTTCACATTTATGCTAACTGAATGGTGTTCTCAATTTCAGTTAAGTATTCTTGTTTCATGGAGATGTTATAGAGCTTTCTTTAACTCCATTCCCCACTGCTTTGCAAATGCCACTCAACTGATGCAAGAGACTCCTGTTTATCTGTGGTGGAAGCAGACAGAACAGAGAAGGACAATTACACTGTATGGCTGTGGAAAGGAAATACAGATAATACAAAGCATATGCAGATCACAATATAAAAATACACAGTAAAATGGCGATGAGATGTCAGTGAGCTAAAACTCACCTGAGCCAGCTGGACAGTTGCCATGTGAGTCTGGTTATTTGGGTACTGAGTCCAAGCTGGCTCTGCCTGGAGCCAGCACAGATGACTCTGTGCCTGCACTCTGTGTAATCCAGCACCTGAGTACTCTGCCCATGGCATGTAGTAAGTTGTTGGGTCTGATTTATTTGCCCAATTTTCACTGGATCCTTTAGCATTATATTTTTTCCTTGAGTGCTTTTAACCCACTTTTAAGCCTATAAACCCCTTCCTCTTTGGTAGAGGTTTTCCTGTCTTCGAATTGAAATTTGTGGCTTTTCTAGGAGTGCCAAGAGTTTGCTTTCTACAGGATGGGTGATATCCCAAGATTTCAATTTTGAACAGATATAGCTCTATACAAGTATATGCTTGTTCATTAAATTATCATCAATAATATGTAAATTTTCATAGTCGATTTTAGTAGAATAGGACAAGTGTTCTAAATTCACAAAAGAAAAACAAGTCTTTTAATGATAAACTAAGGCCAAGCATAAATGTGGTATGAGCATGAGCACATCTCTTTCTATAGTGTGGGTGAAATACTAAGTAAAAATTCCTGACTGAACTGAAATGTGGGATGGAGGGAATTCATCCCTGCTCCCCAGCATCTGCTGCAGACACCTGTATTGCTGCCAAACGTAAACGTCCACTGACCACTACAGCCATCTTTCACTCTTTTATTTCTTTATCTTAGTAAGCTGACTTCCACCACAGTTTTGGAGCAGATAGATGGTAGCTTGCATGAAGCTCTTAGTGGCCTCTCCCTCACTTTTAGAAGTAGTGGTCTTTTCACTGTTATATAAGCTGGGATAAGATTTTAGCACAAGTAAGGCACAAGCTATGTCTCATGACTTTGAACTACAGCAAACATCCACGTTTGGAATGCTTAACCTCTGCTAAATCCTGCTGCCTCTGAAGTCCATGGGAGTCTTGCCACTGAGTCCAGTTGGGATAGAATTTAGATGACGAAATTTCTATTTACCTTTGTTTCACATAATTTTTACATGGATTCTAACAGACAGTAATATCTACATATGTTCAGGACTGGATGAGGGAAGAGGGGATTTATAAGCAATATGTCTCTCTGGCCTACTGATGGAGAATTTTGTAGTTCACTAATTTTTATGAGGTTATAATGCCAGTTAAGTTTTGATGATGTTGTCTTTTCTCATTCCCTTTTAGCAATCATTTACTGGTGGTATGCCTTGACAAAGGGAAATTTAATTACATGAACTCAGACATCATACCAATTATTTAAAAATCAATTATTCATACAGTGCTGCTTTTCCTGAACACCGAAGAAATATTTACCCTTGTTAGGAAAGGCAGATGAATTATTCCAGACACTCTTGTAGTGACTGATTGCATGAAATATTTAATTTTTTGGTAATATGCAGTTCCACACTGGTGGAATGTATAGTCTTTTACTTCTGGATCACTTACATGCTTGTGATGGGTAGTAGGCTTTTAAGCATCTGCTTAGCTATTGCCTGCACTTAATATTTTCAGGATCTGTGATTATACCATGTGCTGTCATGGAGAGGATTATACTGTCAGTGTTGTGTCAGAGTAGCATGGAATTGCAGTCTGATGCATAATTAGAAGGATATATTCAGGAACGTTTCTTAGGTGACTGAATTTATATTGATTATTCAGAATAAGTGCACATCAAGTTACAGACTTTGCATCTATGTAAGAAGCATACATACACTTCAAATGCCACAAGCTGATAGGGCACTGAAAAAATATGGAAGGATGAACAGAAATGGATGCGGACCAGATCAAGTGCTCAGAACAGATTAGGGAGAGGTGTTTTGTGCAGAGTGATTTTGTGCTTAGTGGCTCCTCATCTTTCTTAGTGCCAGACTGTTTCTGTCACACAGATTAGAGATGGCTGGAGGGTGGATTCAGAAAACTCTGAAGGGCCTTGCAGCAGCCAGCACCTATGAGACACAGCAGCATGTCTCTTTGGTGCTGGGATATACAAGGAGAGGCTGGTTTCATAGAATTTTTTGCAGATGGAAAGAAACTACGCTGTTCTGGTACATGCTAGATTTATCCATGGCAGGATAAATCAAAGCAGCCCTTGAGCTTTGGGAAAACTGGCCCTATCAGCTGCTGCAGTCTGGTGTGGGACAAAGAGGAATAAAGGGTCTAAATTGCCCAAGATAAAGGCTACCCTGCTTTTTGCCAACCAAATAAAAAATAGTGGTTGAAGAAAGTCTCCTTTTTGCCCTTGTTTTTTCTCAATCCAGAAATGCATATCATAATAAGCAATGTGGGTTAGATCTAGAATCTCCAACTGTTATTTTAAGGATACCTTGCTGGGGCGGCTTATGTTGAAAATGTAATAGATAATACTATAAAATAGATGGTTCCATATTGTGTGAAACTATAGCTCATTATTTAACGTGAGACATAAGTGAACTTCCAAGTGCTATATTTCAATGCCTTGGTGTCTGTCCCTTGCTGATGAGATGCAAACTGAAGAGCTTGTTCTTATATTTCGTCTACCAGATGCTAGATGGGAGTTTCAGAAGTTTATCAATGTACAGTTTAACCCAGAAGGAAACATATGTCTTGAATGAGGAATCATTCTAAATGTAGAAACAATAACTATTACTATTTTACATGGGATTGTTTATACCAGATGTGTTATCAGAGTCTCGCCTGATTTTTGTATCACTGTAAAGCTGTAGAACTCACTGGAGTTTCTGATTTGCAAACCTGAAAAGAAAAGGAAAATCATGACTTCTGTTTGTAGAGTTGTGTGTAAGAATGAACACAACACTTGTTATGGTTGCCCTGCGCAACTACTCAATATTTTATATGAAGTGCTATTTTGAGTATTCTATTAATTATTTAAAGCTAAACGTGGTTTCTCATTGACATGAGAGATTTGTGAGTAGCAAATGCTAAAGTGTATACAATATTGTTGCCAAAGCTACTTATTTTTTGCAGTAATCAGTTAAAGACAGGTGTATTGGAGCAGCGATGAAGGTAAGATTTATGTCTTAGATGAAACTGTAGATAATACTTAGATAAATACTTGGATAAAACTTAGATACTACTGTAACAGGGTGATCTAAATGATTGTTTAGACCAGCTTTGTGGCCTCTTAGATTCAGTGTCCTCTCACTGCTTCTAGCTGCTCCTAGATTTTTTTCCATCTATAGAATTGAGATTATTTTTAAGACTGTAAAGTTAATTTATCAGAGTAATCTCATTGGTTCTTCTTTATCTCCATATATTGTTGATGAATTTCAGCTGTATTCTATGCTGCTGAAACCATAAGTAAATAAGTAAATAGTGCAGTTTCTGTTTATTAAAAATGTACTCTTGAAAAGCTAAGATACAAACTATTACAAATATATAAACAATTGAAGCACCAACTGTGAGACACCTATATGAAAAAAACCCTAATGTTTTAGGGTTGAGCAATCTGGGGTTATTCAGCCTGGAGAAGAGAAGGCTTCAGGGAGACCTTATAGCAGCCTTCCCCTACCTAAAGGGGGCTTACAGAAAACTGGAGAGGGACTTTTTACATGGGCATGTAGTGATAGGATTAGGGGGAATGGCTTCAGAATGAAAGATTAGGTATAATAAAGAAAGTTTTTACAGTGAGGGTGGTGAGATGCTGGAACAAATGGCCCACAGAAGTGGTAGATGCCACAAACCTGGAAATGTTCAAGGTCAGGTTTGAGGGGGATCTGAGCAACCTAATCTGGTTAAAGATATCCCTGATCATTGCAGGGAGGTTGGACTAGAGGACAGCTAAAGGCTCCCTCCAACTCAAACTATAACTCATTTCAGTCCTAGTAACCCTTACAGTCTTTTTTTTAGCTGGCTTTTACAAATAGCCTCATTTATTGTCAAAATCAATACGTTACATTATATTGATGCTTTTTAAGATTTCTGGTTACTACCTTTTCAGATGGGTACATCACCTAATTTCAAACTGGCGTACTCACAACACTTGCTTTATATACCTTTTTCATCACACAAGAATATATCTAAATTTTTTATTCAATTGATTATTTTGCTTTATAGTGCATGCTTTTCCTGTTCAAGACATTTGGGGATTTTCTTGACCAAAAAAAAAAAAGGCAAGACAGTAGTAGTATACCTAATGATGTTTAGAATTCTGTTCAGTTCAAGGAATTTAAAACATGCATTATCTGATCTAGAGTTCATGTAAATAAATCAGGCTTGGAATACTGCAGTTAAATTCATGCTTAAGACTTATGGGAGACTATGGCTCTGGTTTTAATGTATTATACAGAAGCTTGTAAAACTCATCCTTTCTTGTCACAATCAGTGGTACTCGGATGTAAATTTAAACTGAGAAGCATCATTGCATTCACACATTTCTGTTCCTTTAGTGAGGGCGTACCTTTATCTCCCTCTTGTATCATAGATAATGTTTACGCGCAGGTCTAGTCCCACGGTGCTGTTTCTCAGATCTGTAACCTTGCTGTAATATTGCAAGAAGAAACAAGGATGCAGCACTGAACAAAAAGTTCTGTGGGTCTGTCGTTTCACTTCTGAGTGGCACTCAACAGCTTGTGAAAGTGAGTGACTAGACTACTGGGATCTTACCTTTCCCTGCCTGTCTTGGTGGCAGGGTTCTCTCCATCCTTCAGCTCTGGGAGGCAAGCAGGCATGCCAGAAGGGAGATGCATTGACCCCTTTGTTAACCCATAAAAAGTGAACTCTATGTTTCTTTTGGATTAGCCTATGTCTCTGCTGATTAATTTTCTAAGTGATTGTATCTATGCATTTGAATCCTTAAATTTAATCTCATAACCTCTCAACTTTTGGAGTTGTGACATAGGATTTGCAGGTAAGCAGCAGTAGCTGAATGACTGTGCAGAGTATAAAAAAAAGCATAAGTTTTTGACCTTTTTTTCACAAATCTTTCCTAAGTTTGAAAGTGAGTATGAGTGGACTCCACAAGATTCATTTATACATAATTTGTACTGTTACAGAAAAAAAACAAGTCATACGTATTTGTTCATTAGTGTATAAATATACTGTGGTTGTCTGTGGATCTCCTTTTTCTCTGAAAATATTAGGAGACAGTTGAGATTTAATGGATATGTTTGATATAATATGCTTAAGAGGAACTGAGAAGAAAAAAGCTGACTTGGATTAAAAATTGATTTATTTTTTTGCTTGTGCAAAGGAGCCATGTGCCCTTTCTTTCTAGGCAGCGGTGGTGCATGCTGCTTCTCAGGGCTGCTGGGTGATGGGGCGTTTCCTCTCTAATAGTTTGAGGTTTAGGTTTTTAATAATATTTTATAGAGATCTGTTGGGATCAGAATAAATACTATTTAAAAGTCTCAACATATCTCCTATCCCACTTCTGAAGAGCATGAAGAAGTCAGGCTTGCATACTATTCTTGGGATTCAATGGTACTGTCTTGTACTTCGTTTTTCATTCAAAGGGTGGAAGTCATTCTGTGAGCAAGGAATTCTTTCTTGTGCTCTGATTCATACAAACATGTTCAGTGACAGTGAAGTGGTTTTGATGGTAAGATGTGGTGTCTGTGGAGTTTGTTTGAGAACACAGGGTTGCTGCCAGTCAGTGTTTTATCTGAAAATTTTCTCTGTGGGGAGGAAGCAAGTCTTCTAAAACTTTCATACACGGTAGTAACAGCTGTGACTTGTCAATATTAAACTGAACCTTTTGCCAAAGTTTGGTTTTATGTGTCAAAGTGTATATGTCTGACAGCCTTTAAAAGTTAACCCTTACTTCATCTGGAAACTATCTATGTTTTGCTTGGAGCATCTGTATAGTCCTGTTAAACAAAAGGATGTTTTCCACATCTTTGTTCTCTGCCTTTTTTACTTTTTTTTTGCTTTTCAGTTTCTCTTCTAGTTTTTTTCTGACATTTTGCCCATGATATTTTTTTCCCTTCCTTTAAAGCAAATAATTTCTCCCATTGCTTCCCTACCAGCTGGCTATCTGCTTTTGAAGATAGGGCAACTATAAGTGAGATGGATGAAGCTGTTAGGTGTTCCCATTCTAATTTTAATGTCATGGGAGCAAAAACGTAAAGCTGTTCTTATTTGCCTTGACCTAATAAATGGTCCCTTCAGGATCAGGAACATGAAAAAGTTTTGGCCCCTTTTGTTTAGGTTGCAGTACAGGGCACACTATAAAAGCAGGTTGAGGTTTGGGTTGGGTCTAATTTCTTGCCCACAAAACTCTTTGCAGCAATCCCTGTGCTGAGGATTTGGCATTCTTCTCACCTTACCTCCTTCTCTTCCCTACATCTGCCCTGGGAGGACCTGGATACAGCAACAGCTACCCACATGGGATGCTGGCAAAAACCCAACAGGGTTTTCCTCATTAAAAGCAGACAACCTGTGGATTAAGAGGGTTGTACATTGGGGATAGAGTCTAACACAACTAGCCAGCTTTCCTCTCATGTTATGAATTCATTAAGCCTTGCCCCAGAAGCACCAGCTGCAGTGGCGTGTTCCTCACTTTGAAACACAGCATGCATCAAGTCTTCCCTTGCCTAGTTGCAGCTGAGGCTTTCTCTGCTCTTTACAGATGGCTGAATACATTCCAAAGGTGAATGTATTAAGCATGTCTTATGCCTAATGCTAGCTGTGTTTTGTGCTTTCAGTGCAGGTGGTATTCTTGGGGTTTTTTTGCATTTTGGAGTTATCCTATTCTGTTACCCCAGGTAATTGAGTTGGCTAAGTGCCCCCTTTTGTAGGGAGTTGTGCCAGGATTTACTAATAGCAGTAGGGCATTCCCTGTTGGGTGCTGTGGGTACATCAGCTTAGGTCTTGTACAAACACATCTAAAGCATCAGTGATGCTAACAGGAGTTTCATCACTGACTTGTGCCAAGTTCAGGATTTTCTATGAGGCTCTAAAGAGAGTTCTGACTGTGCAGTTGTTCTCCATCTTTGTACTTAGCTTGTGTATGACCTGTATTTAACCTTGATGCTCTTAATATCAACATTTCTATATAAGCTCTCTGGTTTCCTATATCTCAGCTTGGCTGCCTAATCAGGAAACGGATTTTTAAACAATTCTTTAGTAGGCATAAGAAACAAGTGTGCTTAACATAACTGCAAGTGTGAAATAAGCAACATTCTGCTGAAAGTTCACATGCCAAACACAGCTAATCCACCATATGTGTGACCTAAAAAGTAGAGACATATGGATATTCTTCCCTCCCCCAGTTTCAGTCTTTTCATGGCTGCTGCAATTGTAAGTAGCCCAGTAACAGTATATGCTTGATCATTGTATGGGAGCTGTGATGGTATTTTGCAGTTAGGGTTGCTGCATTGCATAGCATGCCTCTAAGTGAAATGAAAGGAATACCATAAGCTTTTCAGCTGTGACATGCCACCTCAGCAATCGTGTGCCATTGGAAAAAACATATGAGTGTGACAGCCTTTCAGTAGCCCAAGCAGGATGCTGAGTACCAGCAATTACTCTGTTCTTGATTCTTATTTAAGCAGTTTGTATATTCTTGATGAGTTTTTCATACAAGGGACCCAAATCTGTCCTTGCCTCTGACCACATCTGCTATAGCCCTGGAGTTACCCTGGTTCTAGTCTGAAGTAGAGAATAGAACTCATGGTGTCCGGCACTATAGGAAAATAATAAGAATACATACTTTTAGAAAAGAGTCTATTTCTTGGCCATAACATGGGGAATATATGGCTGTCATACACTTGGAATTTTTTTTCTTGCCTCCAGTTACAAAAGATTAAGCAGAAGCCAGTGCTGCACCCCCAAAGTCATTTGAGGTCTGATCCTTCACAGATGTCACATAAATGACAGAGTTTTTACTCATTTTCAAGTAGGTTGGTACTCATCATGTGTCCAGTTTTGTGACATGTAACTCATGTCACTTATTATGTAGCTGCAGCATGTGGTATGTCACCCATATAGGTCAAGATTGGAAAAACAAGCACAGTATGTACTGCATCATAGCCAAAGTGTAAGCACGTGCTTCACAGCTCTGTTGTAGGCAGAACACAGTTTGGCCAAAGTGAGTATAATCAGTTCATTTGTATGCACAGCTAAAATTACTGAAGAGTAGCTTCCAGATAAGGATTCATTTAGGGAACATGGCAACTACCTAATTAGCTATAGGTATGGCTTTAATTGCAGTCTGCAGCTGATAAAGAATATATTTGGTCTATAGAAACAGGCAAAGAAATAGAATATGTTCATGAGACAGTTTAATGTTTAAAGTACTGTTTGCAAATACAAGCTATTAAAAAAGTGAATCATGCTGTAAAATGGTCCCAAGCCATAAAATATTAATTGATCATTAAGTCCTTGTAAGAGGCACTGATATATACCCTGTATCTAAATGTGTCCACTTCTAACTTCCATCTGCTGTTTGTGTACACCAGTGAGGGGGAAAAAAATACATTTCTTAAGAATTAGAACAAAACAAAATTATTGCATTTTACAGAGAGTAGGGTGTACAAAGGTGGACAAATATTTCACCAATAAAAGATTTTGTTTTGATGGAATGATTGCATTAATGTTAAGGTTTTCCAAAGCAAGAGAATATAGATAACCATGTCCCTTCCCTCCAGTGCATCCGCACCCACAGCATGGTGACATCAGCAAATCTGCTGAGGTTGTGCTCAATCCCACTGTCCATGGCGACGACAAAAATGTTAAACTGGTCCCAGTGCCAATCACTGAGGAGCACCACTCATCACTGGTCTCCACATGGACCACTTCACATGAAAATCAGATCTCCCAGCTTAAAATTACTTTATGAGCTGTCCAAGGGGGTCAAGTTAGACAGATGCAAAGGGAAGGAGTCATTTAGCCAATGCACATAGCGGTGAGTCTGCAATATTAATTGACAGTACCAGTTGTACAGCAGGTAAATGGTTGTATTGATCTGCAATACATGCATACATGAGGACAAAAATAGCAGAGCACATACAGAAGTCTGAGGGATTTTTCTTGTGCTTATTGTTTTCTCTGTCTATACTTATCTCTCTTCTGGGAAAATCTGAGTTTTTCTGATGTGAAAACATACACAAAAGAGGATGATATCTGCATTACTTAAATATTTAACATGCTAGAGCAGCACTAAAATACTATGAAACAGTACTATATATACTGTCTTGCTGTACATTTTCAGAAACTGAAGTATGGTGGCCATATGTTAAAATAAAGCAACATGGGTTTCCCTGGAAGGTAATATTTTTTTACTTTTAACAACAGGTGCATGTAATGCTCTCTGCCAATGAGAGGGAAACAGCACAGTTGGGAAAGGGGATGGAACTGGGACCTGTTTACTCACTCATAGGACTGATTTCTCTTTTCTTTCATTTGTGATTTCTAGCCTTTCTGAGTGCAGACTAATAACTTCTGATATGTTCTAGAGGGAATTTTTGATAGTGTCGATCCTTCTATTAAAGAAAAAAGCTGTCAAACTATTCTAATGTAAATAATTAACCCAAGGAATATGAAAGTATGTATTCCAAAATTAATACCTTCATTTTCTAAAGTGCAGGAATACATACCCACTACTTCAAAATAGTCTCTCAGGAGGTGGGGGGAATTCTTTTTTTTCCTTCCTAACTTTTTAAAGTTATTCCCCAAATTAAAGCATGGATGAAAATCAAGGAGGAAATGTGTACTTAACCTACAAGTGTTAGATGCTGCTTCTTTGCATTTAAATTTTGTGTGTGCTCTGACCTGGAGACTATCAGACAATTTATTTTAATATTCATCTCATGTATATTTTTGGGTTCTTTCAAACTATTGTCCCCTAGAAAGTGAGTTTATAGCAAGTAAAAAACATGGCCAAACCACAGTAATATACTTGTCTGCCTATAAATGGTGCACTATGAGTACCAGTTACATTGTGTATTTGGAAATTTTGTAAGACATTTTGCAGAATTACTAAGAGAATTTTTTTACTTCCCAAAGCAGTCATAATTTATTCACTGAGTAATAGTAATGGAAGTGGCCCCCTCAATTTCAAATGTTTTAAATGTTTAATTTTGCAAACTTTAGATTGTTCAGTTTCTTGCTACCAGAATATCTTGGTCACTGCTTGTACCATGGTGGAAAAGGAAATGCCTGGTTTTCTCCTTGTTCTTTTAGCAGGGCATGCCAAGGTATCATACTTACTATACTGTATGATGTGCACCTGTCAGTGTCAAAAATAGTGCAGGGAATAGTGGGATCAGTACTTTTTCTCCTTAAAGCTGGACCAGCCGTAACCATGGTACTCCTCTGTAGGTCTCATTTGTCTTTCATGGACAAATCAGCTACAGTCTGTGTTCTCAACTAAGCTAGTTCCACACATGTGCTACAAATTAAAACCTGTGAAACCCATGATTTTTTTATTTCTTTTGCTTGTTTACACTGATAATTTATGTGCAGTCCCTTTTATCATCACATTCATACCAGTCCCCACCCAGTCCTATGACATTGCAGGCAATTCTTCACTGCTTTGAAGCCCACGGTATCTATTGCCTGTGGGCAACTTACAAGGAGCCATAAAAATTTATTTTGTGACAAACTTAATTTAAAGTTAAGGTAAAACCCAGCAACTTCTACTGTTTCCTTCCCCACAACATAGTCACTGTGAGGAATCGAGGTCATTATACACATTCACTCTTGCTACAGCGCAAGACTTGGTTATAGCAAAACTCATTGCTTTGGACCTTATGCACACTTTGTGTTCATCGACTGTGTTATGTGGAGAGTGTTTAGAGCTGTCAAGTCCAGCAGGAAACAGGAAAAGGGTCCTGAGGAAGTTTACAGCATGCTAAAATTAAGGGTTAGATGTTTGAGGACTTTGTTATTATCCAGTATTCTGTGTCGGAAAGGCAGCTAGGACTTTCTTTCTCTGGAATTAGAAAATAACCTGTAGCTCCCTTCCATGATCAAGTAGGGATGGTTGTTAAATTTCTCTATGTGGCCCAGTAGCTGGAAGGACTGATACAGTGGGATCTGAAAATTGGTGGGAAATTGAATGTCTGGCTATGGAAAACTGGATCCTTTCTCTGCTGACTTTCTTCTGTGTGAGAATTACGAGTGTTCTTGTATTCTTACTGAGAGCAGATTTTAGAACCATGAAACACAATAACTGAGTCTGTCATCAGTTTAGTGACATACAGAGAAAGAAGGATGATTTCTGCTGTGAAATGCTGATGATTATAGGCAGAAAATATTGATATAGGTCAGCTTTGCAAATTTTTATGCATCTACTCATCACTTACTCCTCATCTGTAGAGGGATAAAAAGTTGAAATAATGTTTTGAGATTTTCTACTAGATTGGACCCAGTTAAATAAAGCAGTATGGTTTGATTTTGCCTTTTTTTTTTTTTTTTTTTTTTAGCTGAATGAATACTTGTTCATCAAAGGTCTTGGGTTTGTGGTTTGTTTGGGTTTGGGGTTTTGGGGGGATTTTTGTTGTTTGTTTGTTTGTTGCCTTGGTTTGTTTTTGTTTGTTTTTGTTGTTGTTGGGTTTTGTGGTTTTGTTTGGTTTGGTGGGGTTTTTTTGCTTGGGAGTGGGCACCCTAAACTTGTAAAATTTTTCATAATTTATTTTTGCTTAACCCCTCCCCCCAAAAAAAACCCAAGAAAAGACCTTACGTGAAGATGTTCCCTATAAAATGTCAGTAATAATTTCCAATCTGGCCAATTGTATTCTAGCTCTGTAGCTTTGTTTCTGTGACTCCAGCTAGACACATTGCACACTTCCTGCTAATCAGAGAGAGAGATCATAATGAAGGACTGTGGAAATTACCAAGGTGGTTTGGGTACTGGCATCACTGTTGCCATATTAAAATAGTGCTGCAACATGTTTAATTGATGTATTTGTTATCTCTCAGACAAGTAGCATTAGGTGTAGGTCAAGTTTGTTTAACTTGATGAAATTCCTTTTGTCTGTTGAAGGAGAATACTTTTCTGTTCTTTATTCAGTATTTAAGCTCTTGTTGTGGAATGTGAAGGTCCATAGGAGTCCCTGGTGCAAATTAATCTTCTCTACTGTTCTTTCAAGTGAAACTAACTTCCATGCTAATCTTTTCTATGTGGCTGTCAAGCCGTTTGAAGACATATTGATCCTTGCCACAAAAGAACAGTGACACTTGAGCAACAGCAAACTGCTTTTGAATGTCTTCTGATGTATTGCTGGCATTAATGCTCTTCAGGTTAGCGACTGGGCCACGTATGTTGTTTGTTTCACCTGTTGTTGCTCTGTTCTTTGTATACTGTCTTTAAATATTAAGATGCTTACAATCTAATTTACATAACACCCTAGAAACAGACCTCCCTTTTTTTAAAGTAGATTGCTGTGTACTACTGTAGTTTTTATGAACAGAGAAGCAAATATGCCCTAGCATTGCAGTTTGTTCCAGTTCTGAAAAAGGAGAGGAAGACTCGCTAGAATCTATATTACACATGAAGCCACGACTGCTAAAGTGTATGGGTCACTGAAATCCTCTAATGTGACTGGGCATGTGGAGGCAGGGCAAGTATGTGTGTATATACTCTTTTTTTGAGTGTATATGTAATGAAAGCCATATGGCTGCACTAGTCTTTGGACATAAATGAATTGGAAGAAAGATCTGTTATCACTGAGACCTGTGAGCACCTTGTGGCAATTTAGAGAAGCAGAACATTGCAGAGCTTGTTTCACATGGGCTGTTCAGAGATTTTTTTTTTTTTATTGAACTGCACTGAAAGGTGCAGGAGAGATTTGAGGAGGCTTCATGGGAAAGGGGGAGGAACGTATGGTAACGACAGCAAGAATGCATATGACAACAGGAACAGTGGGACTGTTGTCATACTTATTTGTTGGTGTAAATTCTTTCCAGAAAAAGAAGCTGCAAAATATGTCAAACTACAGGAAAAAAGAGAATAAACGTGCAATGTGTAGAAACAGGGCACAACTCGAAAACACTTCAGTTGGACACAGTCAAACTTGATTCTAGTATGTCCAATATACTGAAGCTTTTATGGACAACCTTGCAGGTTCTCTGGAATTTCAAGCCAAAATGTCATGCTTTTGGAGGGGATTGTTTGCTCAAGGGCAGTCAGGAAGATCTTGAGATCACACACGAATAGCTAGGTGTAGATAGTGCCTACACTCAGAAACTTATTACATGAGAGACTTAAAACTTTTTTTTAGAAAAGAAAGCATTGATAAAATACTAATTGAAAAACCATTTGCAAGAAGTACATCTCAGGGTAGTAGTCACACAAATCAGGTGTCTGATGCAACTATTTTTATATGGCATGTGGTAAATGTGCTGAGTAATATTCTTATTAACCAGTCTAGTGTTGCTCCAGACCTACAAGAAATGTGTCCTTTGTTTTATGCCGAGGGCTGGGAACAGTCTCAGAGATGCTATTTGGCAGAGAGGAGATAGGTGAGAGTCTCATCATCTTCTCCAGTGACCACTCAGAAATGCTGCCTGCTGTCTCCTCTGGCTGAAAAGCAAAGATAAAAGTCACAACAGGTAGCCCTTATAAATAACAGGAGTTTCACAACAGGAAGTGTTTGTGGGGGAAGAGGTAAGGAAGGGGAAGGTTGCAAGCTCTGCTGCACAACAGCAGAGCACAGGTTAGAGGGTAAACTGAAGACTTTTCTTGAGGCCGAGGTGGAGCACATGTAACATGAGGAGGGAAGAGGGCCAAGCATTGACAAGGGGACCAGAAGATGATGGGGACAAAGAAATAGTCTTTGAAGGGTCCTGAAGATGGTGCTCTGGAAAAAATAAAAGTATGCCTCTTACCCCCTCCCCCCATTTTGTGTCATTGTCAACGTATGACCAAAAAGAGGAACAGCATGAATATATTGTTTCTGGGTTGTGACAAAGCAGGTTGCTTAATCTCTTATGAAGATGTAATAAAGAGTTATTTCCCTTTCCATTATGCTGAGTAACTCTGAAAAGTGATTAAACACTGGAATGGAACACCCAGGGAGGTGGTAGAGTCGCCATCCCTGAACGTGTTTAAGGAAAGACTGGACATGGCAGTTAGTGCCATGGTTTCGGTGACATGGTGTTGTTGGGTCATAAGTTGGACTCCAATGATCTCAGAGGTCTTTTCCAGTGTAGTTGCTTCTGTGATTCTGTGAATTAAAATAAGAGATTTTTTTTTTTTAACTGAGTTTACCATTTAAAAGTCTTACATCACCCACATCAGTAATAAAGTGGAAAAGAGAAAATCTGAATACATATGAATGTAATGCATGAGAGGGGACCATCACTTTGAGGGTAGCTGTCTGCTAAATTCCATATTCAGCTGTCCAGGCTAGGCTGCACCCACTAGGGCATGCTCACTAGGAAAGGTTTCCCATAGCTTGAATAAAGAATCCCCTTTACACTCCTTAAAACTCAAATACTGTTTTCACTCTGCTGGAAAGGATCCTGCAGGCACCAAGGACAGGGAAGGTGCTTAACAAGTAATAAAGAACAGCAATAACAACTGATTAGGTCTGGGCAGGTAAGAAGAGGGGGAATACTTTGTGAGTATTTAAAATCTTAAAATGTATTGCAAGCAAGTTCCTCCATGCACTGTTGTTAATTACCTAGACAACAGAAGCTGTGCAATCACCTTCAATCACAGTCTTCTATTTAATAAGCTTATTGTAATGTATTGCAATTAAGACTCTTCTAACAGTTTGTGCAAATTTTCGGCTTTTTCTCCCAGGGCAGCACTGCAAATCAGGCTATAAAATTCATTGGTAATGCTACTTTCCCCCTGTTAAAGTAAGTGGATGAAATTACCTAGTGGCAGAGCTAAGAGTGGCATCCTCTGTGTGGTGTAAGGGATTGTCAGACAGCCCCGGACAGCCGCAGCTGTGCCACCCAGCGTGGCATGGCTTAGCCAACTAATTGTGAAAACTCTTAGAGGGGAATCTCACAAATCCAGTAAAAACATTTACACATTCATGCTATTGAAAATACCTTCAGTGGCAGGAACAAGATCCCATTTGTTGCTTGTGCATAGCTAAATCAACCAAATTCCTGCTCTCTTGCACCAGCTCTTTTTGGAGCAACACCATTATGGGAAGGAAGTTGCTCCAACTAATATCAGAAAAATGAGAGCAAGGTTTATCCTGATAAAGTTTCCTCTAAGATTAATTTGCCAGTTTATGGACTTGGCTGGACTTGTTTCTTAGATGTATCTGGAACATTCAGAAATATCTGTATGCACTTCTGAGATTCTGCTGGCAGACAGCTCTAGTCTGTGTGTATTAGTAGTCACAAAAACTAAGTAATGAAAGGGAACACTTGAGAATGATTCTGTAAAGATAATACTGCCCCAGAAGCAATTCTTAACAAGCACGATAGTACTGCCTAGGACATTATTCCCTGGCTATTTTTGATCATAAACTTCCTTTCTGATATTCTTTTGTTCCAGGTTAGATTTAGGCAGAGCACTAGAATGCTGAAATAAAAGAAGCAGTGCGGTATTTTGACACCACCCTACACCTTACCAGTAAGCATTAAATTCTGAGAGATGTTTCTCCTGTCCTAATAATTTGT
Source organism: Platyrinchus mystaceus (assembly GCA_035041135.1). Lineage (NCBI taxonomy): Eukaryota > Metazoa > Chordata > Aves > Passeriformes > Tyrannidae > Platyrinchus > Platyrinchus mystaceus. Next base: position 87,073,419 of record JAWWLV010000088.1, read on the forward strand.
TTAGACTATTTACAGGCTTTCAAATTAACTTTGTTGATGGGGAGTTTTTTGTTTGTTTGTAAGTTATTATCCTCTCCCCTGTGAAAGTTCTGAGTCAGTTCTGGTTCAACAGTTTCTTTTCTGTCATAGAGATGGACAGGAGGCAGACGCTCCAGGTTTTTGGAGGGAACAGCTATAGCTTTAACCCCATTCACTTTCCCCTTCCCTCTTTTTTTATATAGTATTCCTTCCTTCTGCGTTTTTGCTTTGGTGAGAAACAAGCAGTGAATAGCTTCTGTTGTATAGGGAATGGCTGCAACTGCGGCCTGAATGTGGGAAGGTCAGAGGGAGCTACTATTGAGTCAGGTCCTGCTGCCTGCTTGGAGATCACAGGATCACAGACTATGCTGAGTTGGAAAGAATCCGCAAGGATCATTGAGTCCAACTCCTGGCCCCACACAGGACTATCTCCAAAAGTCACACCATGTGCCTGAGAGTGTCATCCAAATGCTTCTTGAACTGTGTCAGACTTGGTGCTGTGGCCACTTCCTTGGGGAGCCTGTTCCAATACCCAACCACCCTCTGAGAAAAGAACCTCCTTCTAATACACAACCTAAACCTCCCCTGACACAACTTCAGGCCATTCCCTCAGGTCCTGTCACTGGTCACCACAGAGAAGA
>JAWWLV010000088.1:87076041-87100342 GCA_035041135.1 Platyrinchus mystaceus
GTTGGCCCTCCTGGCTGCCAGGGCACTGCTGACTCATATTCAACTTGCCATCACCCAGGACCCCAGGTCCCTTTCCATGGCATTATTAGGGTAAGCAACATTTTGGTGCAAGCAACCATGGTCTGGGCAAGGCTGTTGTTCTTTGATCTGAACTACAAGAGCTTCTCTCTGTAAAGTTGAGTTTTTACATATCTATGAAATATTTTGATTTTTCTGGGTTATGGGACATCTGATGCATCATTATTGAGTTCTCAGCTAGTAATAGTGATGCTGTGTTGTTGTTTTGAATGTGTTGTCACTTTGATTAATGGGCTTAAAGGGCTCTGCTGCATTCCACTTCCTGTAACATATATTCCTATCACAAATGTTATTTAGGTTTGCAGGATAAGTCAGGAACATTTTTAACTACATAGACCAATGGATGGGAGAACAAGCAAAGTGTTGGTAGTGTTGAAAGACCTACTTGGTCTTAAAGTTCAGGAAATGCTACAAGCTGTCTATTGAAACCAAGCCCCCAACTGAGAAAGGAAAATAAATATTATATAGATTAATTTTCAATTTCCATCCAAGGCAGATCTGTTCACCCATAATGTGGACATTAAAGGTAGAAAACAAGTTAATTGAGGAAACTACTACAAATTTCCATTAAATGCAAGCACAAATAAACCACATATTCATCTTTCCTTGAAGTGAGAAAAAAAAGGTTTCAAAATATTATTTTTGCTTTTTTTGGTTTTGTTTTTTAATTAAAATTCTGTGAGAAAACAAAAATCTAAGGCAAGAAATAAGATTCGGGGAAGAAAAATTCAGAGAAAAGATTGTCAGAAATAGTAACAATTCAAAACAACAAACTCCAACCAGAGAAATATCTTCTGTAGGTCACAACTGTACAGTTAATATATTTTGGACATTTTTTGCTATGCTCATATCATGTTGTTTGATAACTGATCTTTTTCCATGTACTTTTCATCATGCATGTAGTTTGAAGAATATCTAGATAAATATTCTCTTTTCTTTTTTTGCTTAAAAAAAAAAAAGCAACAAAAAAGTTTTTCTTAACATAAACAGGAAATATGGAGTAGGATATACATAAATTAGGAAGCCTTATTTCTGATCCGTATGATTGGGTTAACATTTTTATTGTAATGTGTCTGTCTTCCAGCAGAATCCCCTGAGGACTTTAACACAACTTCATTCAGTGATGTTCATATGTTTAGAGACTTGAAGGGAAACTTTAATTAAAAGAGGTTATCAAAGCTTAGAAGGTATATCACTTCCAAGATGTCTGTGCAGATGTGACGGATAGAGTTAGCCTTCAGATATCTGTACAATAAAACTCCTTCTCAATTATTCAAACACCCTGTAGATTTGGGAAGGGTAGGGATGACCAGCACCTGCTACTGCCTTATCCTCAGTCATTGATTAGATTTATTTCCACTGCAAGTTTTGTTATTTTTGCAGTAGAGTTACAGTATGTTTGCATTTTCTCTTACATAATTTCTCTCTAATTACTTATACAGAGCAGTCATACATAAGATGATACAACTTCTGTAAGAGACAAAAAAGATTTGGCAAAAAGAAAAGGTCTATCAGAGAGTCTTGAGAATTCTGAGATTTCAATGACAAATCTTTCAAGGGATTCTTTCATCTTCCTGTTTCTTAGTGAGAAACAATGGTCTTGAAGTACAGACTGTATGTCTGCAAGCAAGAATGGTGACAATTGAATTGTGCTAAAATTATCGTCCTAAAATGGTGGGGAGAAACTTTCACAAATCTTGTATACTAGGGTTGGAAGTATGGGAGTCCATATTTAACAGATAACTGTTCAACTTGTCTATATGTAAAGTCCCTGGGATCCTGATGTTGATGCACATAAATATAGAATGCTTTGCTGCTTAACAGAAAAATAAAATCTAGCATTATGTAGGTTTTTAGGACATGTCTCTTGATACATAACAGATGTTCTGATTTCTGAGAAATGCTGAAATAGATTTGATTGTGCATCCTTGCTAAAAGCAAATAAATAGACAATGACATTTTGCAGATTCTTAGCTGAGAAATGTGTGTAGTGCCACCATGTTTCTTTTTGCAGTGCAGAACTGTCCTTGAGGTCAAGCCATTTTGTGAAGGAAGTATGCCCATTTTGACTCCTTGGATATTGTTTATCACAAGCTTGTTTGTAGCTGAAAGATAAAAGGATACTGAGAATGCATGGAACAGTGATGCTTGTGTGGCCTGTGCGATGTCATGTTTCTTTATAACTAACACTGATTAAAAGATCTTTCACAGGTAACTCTTTGTGAAACAGTGCTTTGATACTGGAATGATTTTGGAAATTGTCTTTTAACTTAAGCCTCTGAGTAGCTGCACAAAGAGATGGTACTTGGGAACAAGCTTTATATCATCACGAGAAAGATATGGCATCTGGAAGTTGAGGGAACTTCAGACTGGGATTGTGGCACAATTTCTCAATAGTGAGGGTAGACCACCATTTGAATGCTGAACTATGTGGGTAACTTAGCACTTCTAGACCTTTAGATCAATATCAGATGGTTTTGGAAAAGATACTTTTTGTCCAAGTGTATCTTTTTATGCAAAAGGTACTCTTGTTAGGTGTATTAAGCTTGAATACAAAAATTAGGAAATAAAGTTCTCTGATAGGATATTAAAAAGGATGACTAGATAATTTCAGTGATACAATAAATTTTTGTTTCCATCAAGAGGTATTGGTAAGGCCCTTTTTGTTTTGTTTTGCAGTTAATAGTAGTTTTCCATACTTGATTGTAATGTATACATTATTTCATACTTGTGAGTTGGAAGCATATCTTTTTCACACAATGCCATTGGTCCTGTTAACATCTTCATATTTTGGATGCTAGTTACTGTCTTACTAAGGCTTTGCCAGAGATTCTGGGTTTTCCCTCAGGCCCAAAGATGTCATTTTTCTGCCACCAACACCAGAACCCAAATGTTCTCGATAGAGAGCAGAGGCAAATGAGTTTTGTACTTCTGCCACTTCTTAAAATGGAACCTCATTCATGAGAAAAGCTTTTCTGAATTATTTTTTCTAAGGCAAAGGTATTCACTCCAGATACTGAAACCTCCTATATGTTTTGAATATGACTACAGATGGCAGATGTTTTATTTTCAAGAAGTCCATTCAAGGTCTAGTTCTTGAGCAAAGAGCAAAACCTGTAGGTAGTACAGTAGGCAGGAAGTCTAAAATGTGTATCCAGTATCTTTGTCTCTTCGTTATAACAAAAATACTCTTACTTTTCTGTCCTTTTGAAAAAGGACTTGGGTTAAATCTGCTCTCTTGGGTAATGGTAGGGTCTTTCATTTCTGAGAGTCATTGGTTTCTTTCCCTATTCAATTTCCTTGGACTCCTCACTTTGGAACTCAAATGACAAGAACTGTTTCAGGGTAAGATAATTTTTGTAAACCTGATTACTCCCTCCAAAGTCTTGTATCTATTGATAAATGAAAGTATCTATTTGACTATAATCTGAAAGGGACAAGAATTATTGTGATGCTTTGTGGACACTCATGCAGTCTAACAGATTCATTGTGTATATTCCCAGCTACTTGAGTATATATATAGATATATAAAAAACCACCACCAAAAAAAAAAAGCAAGCTTTTATATGCATGAAATAATGTTATAATTTATGTAAACACTTATACTATAAGGCATTTTTTCAGTATAAAGTAAACCTCATTTCAGATTTACTATAGACAGAAATTTGGTCTGCAATATAGGTTTTCAGTCAAACATAACTAAACAACACTGGAAAAATAGTAGGTGAAAAATTTAATTTACATTACCAGGAATTAGCTGAATATGCTGGGGGCACCATGGGAAAAAAATGGAAGAGAAATAGAAATTTCATATGCATTAAGTCTGCGTTGCCAGAAGGTATGCATCTTGAATGCTACTGAAAATCCTTACTATCATTATATAATGAGGTTTCAACAGGTTTGGGGGTTTTATTACACTAGAGAAATTATTCTGCATTTAATTAATTCTTGGTAACAATGAAAGACAAGAGTTTGAATTTCTAGGTGTACCTGGGCAAACTTCCTCATGTCTGGGCTTGCTATAATAAGGTCAGCCTAAATTTTGTGGAAGGAAGTTGGTGATGCTCATAGGGAAACTAGGGGAAACAGTTGCAGATCTAAACAGCAATGAGTTTGTAGCAGTATCAGAGAGCCTGATAACTAAAGAATCCTTGCTATAGTGATGAGAGATTTGTGTTACAGCTTTTACTGAACATTCACATTGACTTGATTGCACACATATCCTTGCACAAGGTCATTTAGCTGAAAGGGCACTTTTCCTGTTCTCTGAACTGGGAAGAAGGAGAAGGAGAATGAAGTCCTAGAAAAGAGAGAAGGAAATGCAAAACAGCTGTCTGTTTTTGTGGGTGAATGGAAATATCTGAGATCAATAAACATAACCCGTAACTTTATTTTAATATCTATTGAAAGAAAATATTTGTTTTGTTTTTACTGCCTGAGAATTGAGCCACGTGTTATGAAAAATGTGAAGCCTGTTTAAAAATTGCATTTTCATTTAAACTAGTGGAATTTGGAGGTGAGGGGAAAGAGTTATCTTTGGAGTAGAGGGCCTTTATCTTAATGGAGTTTTTATTTTGGTTTTTTTGGGGTGCTTTTTATGTCTTCTAAATAGCACATATCCAATATTATAAAACTTATGTCCTATGGTCAATTTCAGGAACTTTTTTAGTTTTACATCTGCAGGCTACATATAGACATCACAAAGACAACAAGGTTCATGTGAAAAACTGAAAATTAAGATGTTAATCTTCACCTGTCAAGTATGATTTTTTTTTTTCTCTTTCCAGAGAGAAGTACATTTTAAAAATTGCATATGTATCTAGAAGAAAAACTAAAGCCCATTTAAACAGCATGGAATTAATCTAGATCCCTTTGTTTTCATAAAGGTATTTATTGCTCTATACGGAACACAGCTATAAATATCAAACAATGTGAATAAAATATTATTGCAGTGAAAAACTCATTTACATTTTTGTAATTATTTATTTCAGATATTACTTAATCTACTTTAAGTGCAAGTATGCATTTACAGCATCCATATACTACTGAATTATTTATTAATCCATTTGTTTCAAATGTATCATAGTAATTTTATTTTTTAAATCACCGTATTTTAAAAAGGTGTAAATGCCTCCGGTAATCAACAGTGGGAACAATGGCTGTGGAATCTCAAATTCCTCTCCCAATCTGAAAGCATCTTTGTCTTTGGCCTATAAAATATCTTTCTAGAGAACAGGCAGGTTCTCTAGACATGCTCACTGGCCTTGCAATTTTGGAATGGGCCACTGACTTTCAGCTGTCAGAGCTTCTTCAAGTAGTACCTCCTCACGTGAGTGTGGAGCTAGAAGAGATTTGGGAGCTCAAGTAGGAAAATAAATCAAATATTTAGCAGAAGTTCCATTTAGGATCTTTGCTTTCCTAATGATATTGAAAGTCACCTGTGGCTTGCTATGGTCAATTTTAAGTATTTGAGACTTGATCTCTTAAGCTTTTGTGCAACTTAAGTAAGTACTGGCTTACAGTAGTGAAAAGATTAGACTAAGCCTCTTCAGGTGGTACAGCGAGACATTTGTGTAATGAAGTTTTACCGAGCCAGCAAAATTAGAATCTTATCCTTCTCAGAGTGGGACTTCTACACTTCTTACTGGCTTTGGATGTGACAGAGAAAAACAGGACTTTGTTTTGTCTGGTCAATTCTAAGTTTATGCGAGAACGGGCATAACTGAAAAATGGGACAACAGACTTTTTAAAAAATACCTGCAGACTGTGATGCCCTCCGTTTTAGCAAGAGATTTACTAAGCAAGAGGTTTACAAAGCTCGTTTACTTAGCTCATTTATTCATCAAATGAATTCAAATTTATTTTTGTCTGTCACCCTTCCCCACCCCCTCTACTTCCCCCAGTTGTCATGGAAGCATAATTTGGCAAGTTCTTTGACCTTAAACAGTATTCACAAAATATTTCAACTAAAATTAACAATTCTTCTTTATACCAGTAGTCTCTTTATATTATAGGGTTTTGGGGTTTTGTAGTGGATTTTTTTGTGACTGTGTTTGGTTGTTTAGGTTTTTTGTTGTTGGTGAGGGGAGGAGTTGAGAGGGGAAGGGTAGGGGTCTTTTTAATATAAGGTGAGTTTGAGATCCTTGTCTTTTAAAAACAATAGGTGCCAACATACCTGAAAGAGTCAATTGAAAATATGTTAATATGAGGAGGCAGCTCTGCTGAAATGAATGAACAGCTTGTTCCAACTGAGAATATGCTCTAGTATTTTGTTTTTAAAATTCTGTAAGCCTGCATGAAAATATGCTTATTTTTACAACCCAAAATAAACCTTTTTGCAGATGCCCTGCAGGCTCATAAACAGCTTAAAAGCAATTCTGAGAGCTGATGTTATTAGCAACTGAAACTCTGTTTTGATTGACTGGGAGTATTAAACCAAGAGCCCTCCACTGAACCTCAGGGCATTACATCAGTAACTCTGAGTAAAAATGACATCATGCCATCATCCTTCTGCAGTCTCAGCTTTGTACTGTACCCACTGCACATGCACATTCTGGGTTGGTTAGAATCGTCACCTCTTTGCTTTCATGGGAACTGATTTCATTAATAAGTTTAATATACAGTAAAGGAGCAGGCTTTTTTTTTTCCATTGCCTTATGTTGACTTTTTCATTTTATTTGCTACCTGAACCATGAAATGTGAAAGTAAGATTACCATATAGTGAACAGGGAGTGAAGAATGAACATGTTTCTGATTTTTATTTATTTTATTTTAGAAAGATCTGTGTGAGCCAGAGGATGAGCCTAGAAATAGCTGACTTGGGAGATAGTCTTCTCTAGCACTTCAGGAATGGTGTAAGCAGAGGAATTCGAGATCCAACAGATGGTTATGTGTCTGTGAATCACTGTCACAGCTCAGGTTAGAGCAGCCTGAAAGCTGGTTTGATTTTTGTTCACTGGGTACAATGACTAAGGAATCATTAGTATTGGAGAAGACAGGAATAAAACAGACTGTTTGAATCCTTTCCTGTTTTCACTTTGAATGGGACTTCAGAGGCAACATCTGAGAAAGAGTGCATTTGTTACATGACTTCATTGCTTCTTTCTTTTTAAACTACAAAGCAGGATAAAAGATTTTTACCACCAAGTATCGATTTTTTTTCATTGGTTTTCAGTATGTTCAACCCTCAAGTAAATACATGGGACAAAACAATTTCAGCTTACCAAAAGAAAAAAAGATATCCTATTTGATATTTCCTCAGCACCAAGTTTGATGCTAGGGGTGATAAGAACTGAAAACAGGTAAGTTGCCATGCTTTCTAAAGTAAGTTTACCACAAACATCAGAAAGATTTTTTTACCAAAAAGATTTTTAAGCCCTAGCACTTGATTCCTATTACATTGTTCTGTTTCCTTCAACAATTCCAATAAATTCAATATTGGATTGCATCTGCTGTACAACAATAAAACATAATGTACAAATTGATTTTTCACCCCCAAAGAGCTGTACCTGTCTCAAACATTATATTTGGAAGTCTTCCATGACAGTCTTTTTTTGTTCATTTTCTTCTGTTGCTGGTACACAAATTTTTTTCCTGCTTTTGCATAGTGTCTATGGCCATTTTTAATAAAGTTGGAGGAACTAGACACTTATTACCACATTAGTGTTCATCAGGGATCTTTTCTAACCAGAGATTCTTAGATGGATTTTGCTACTGAAGAGCATTTGAGGCTCAGGTAATTCCTGTGGTGATGAACAAGTGACTTGTATTTAAGAACTGATAGAGCTGATTGTGCATAGAAACAATGTGATGGCTGGTAGCTGTTCCTGATGAGACAGTTAACTTATTTTGTGGTTTATACTTATTAAGTTGAAGCAGTTGCCACCATTGAGCAGTGTGCCGTGTTGTCCCACCATGGCTAGTCTGTGTTGCTGCTTTTTCTTTATTCCCTGAGTTCAAGGGTGTATAAGAGCTTGACTGCATAAGAGCTCAAAGTAAACTTTAGGAAAATTTTAGAGGTCTGCTGTGGCTGTGCTCCTCTCCTGCAGGATCGTGAGGAAAAAAAAAAAAAAACTGTTTCAGTTTATTCCTGCAGTGAATGGAAGTGGAGAACAGTCCCGAGGAGGTGCAGAGCTTCACCAGTCCCAGGAGGAACTGATATTCATGCATAAAGCTGTGCAGTTATACATTATAGCATAAAGCTATACATTCCAAAACATTCCCGAATCAAACTTTTATTGTATTGTTCTCTGGACAAAGAGGAAATCTGTCCTGTTACATTGCCATTTTTATTCTCAGGAGCTCTAATTAATTTGTTTTCATCTTTCAGAGAGTAGTGTAAAGGTCTTTGCAGAAGAGGGTTTTTTTCTTCTTACATGCATGCAGTACAGCAACTTGCTCAATAAAGCAGATATTCCCAACTGGTGTCTGTACCTTCTGTCCTAGTGAAAATATGAATATCATCTAAAACTTTAATTTTGAGGTTTTTTACTCCAGAGTTTGTTTCTCCTAATGATGAGTCTCTAATTAATGGTTAATCTCTCTCACTAAGTTGTTAATTTTGATTAGCATATTGCGTCCATCAGCCTGAGTAAGTTACCTGCTTGGTTAGTGGCTATTAAAGAATCCTGTATTTTTTAGAATTTCTATTAATAAATATATACTCCAGTAACACAGATCATCAGGGTTATTTGTGTTCCTGTTCGTACAGTTCCAGCTATTTGTCAGGTTGATCCCTTTGTCATCAAGGGATATAGGAATTTTGGATGTGGAGTCAGTCCGCATATACTCCCTTACCCAAAAATAAGCAGCAGAAGCATTTGCTTATGCAGGGGTCCTGGCAAATGCCTGCTATCTAGTCTTGCAAAATAAACATATCATTTCCATAAACACTCTAGGTATGCAGCTTCTACCCAGTTTGAAATGCATGGTATTTTAATATGAAGAGGCATAAATCAATCTTCAGGTTTTAGGAGCATGGCTCTCTTCCTGATGGACACTTTTTGGATGTGCTTAGTTTGACAAGCAACAGGTTATGTAGCACACTCCAAATATGAAAGTTTCTTACCAGAATATGGCACTAGACCAAAACTGATATATTTGAAATGCAACCAGGAGACTCATTAGCATTAGACTGAGTGGATGATCTGCTTTAAGAGGAAAGGAAATATAATGCCTGGATTGCATTTATGAACAACAGGAGTCAACTATTTGTATCAACATTTCAGACCTTGTTCTTTTTTTAAACTGACCCTTTTTTAACAGAGTAATCTCGAGAAGAACAATGGCTCTAGGAAACCGACATGAGAATCATCAGCAGAACACTAGCAACTGTAATTAACTTCAAGGGGATTGAATTCTATGCATCAGTTGGCAGCAGGACAAGGACTTTGCCTCTTAGAATAAAATAAAGCCAAAGGTGGGCTTTCTAGTCACATTTCTAATGTGATTAGAACCCCTTCCACTTCTCTATGTTCCATAATCCTTGCTTGTATTTATATAAATATATTATATGCTACTTCCTCTTAGTTGTCATTAAGCACATCATAGGAAGCTTTATTTTTCATAAAACTGCTATATATATTTTTTGCTTTCCCCTTGTTCTTTGTATTTTCTAGCCTCAGCACTAGGAATTTTTGCCACTTGCCTTTTTCCAGTTGATTGCTGATTTATTGTGTAAGTGTAGTCAGGCATGATAAAACTGGTAGTTACCAGTAACCCCCCTCTTCCATTCTGAGATGTTTCTATCACAAGTACTCAGAGGTATTTATGACAGTTCATCACATGCTGATGTAACTACTGTGTCCTGTAGATTCTCTAGAAGTGTGTGTGCATACATATGTACACACTGTTATAGTGCCAAAATAAAATATAGTTCCCCATATTTAAAATTGATATATTACAAGTTGTACTTGCAAAGAATCTATGAAAAAGACTATGAAAAATAAACTTGTTTTTCTTATTGTTACTTTAGTCATACTGGCTTTCTCTTCTGTCTAGTGATATCTGTAGTTAATTTCTTTTCTTTACACTCAGTTCAAAACTTGGGATTAGTTGAAGGTTGCTGTTGAAACTTCTGTATTTCTCTCATACTTTTTCATGTGATACAAATTTCCTCTTGAATGTGTCTCTTACATGAGAAGTACTGAGGTGTTTTTTTTTCTTCTTCATGCTGGGTTTAATCTCTTTGGTAACTATACAGAGAGTTTCACAAATTTTAACGTATGTCACTGTTGTGTTCAACTTTCTGAATATCAAAATTACTTCTTCATTAATTTGCTTGTGTTTCCAGTATATCTGTATTAGAGGCAATAATGAAAGTTCTACATAAGAACTTTCATAAGAACTTCCACTGACTTCAGCATGTATAGAATCATAAAATATCTCAAGTTAAAAGAGACCCTTAAGGATCATCAAATCCGACTCCCTGGTCTTCACAGGACTGCCTAAAAGTAAACTATCTGGCTGAGTAACATTCAGACACTCTTTGTCAGGATTGAAGCCATGACCACTTTCTGGGGAGCCTGTTTTAGTGATCAACCATCCTCTCAGAAGAACCTTTTCTTAATGTCCCATCTGAACTTCCCCGGCACAGCTTCGTTCCAGTAGGATGTGTCTAGGGAACTGAAGGACTATGCCGACAACTTTAAACCTTTCTTCACTTTCCACTTATCTTTTTATATTTGCATTATGCATGGCCAAACTTTTCAGGCCTTTCTCCTGTAAAAAACAATCTCGGTTTTAAAATTACTGTTTAAATACAGTACTTCACATGTTTCAAAGAGTTAAAATTATGAAAATCTGATATTGCCAATGTGCCTCATACTTTTGAAAATTAATTGGATGAAAAAGCTCAGCTTCAGGGGTGGGTTTGGGTTTTTTATAAATTTAGATGTCTGGTGAGACTGTTTGAGTAGGCTTGACATCCCTTTTCAATTTATGTACAGGTGTACTCCATACATGAGAATAAGCCTGTCTTGTACAGACTAGTACAGACCTGTCCTTTATTATCTTTCCCATATCTGTCTGTGTTGTATTGAAGTGTGCTTAATCTGAAATTAATTTTACATCTCAAACTTATTCTATGTCCAGGTTTAAATAGAAGAAAATCCTTCAAATTAAAAGGACGTTATTTAAAAGATTTTTTTTTTCTACACATTTTTTGAAGGAAAGACAAAGCAGGCGGCACATTCTTTAAAAGTATATGGAGGGGTCAAGAGACCACCATGTCTTTACTTGTCCTGCAGAGGTTAAACCAGCTTCCTAACCTTTTCTGAGTGATATTTCAACGATGACACTCAAGAATCAGACCCCACTCTTTGAAATAGCTTCTCAGGTTCCAAAAATTTACTGACCTAATCCAACAGGTGGCTGTTGTCTAAACTGGTAATCCTGTTTCCTCTTCCATCAAAACTGGCTAGGTGGTCTTGTCTTCTCCCTTGCTTTGACCCTGCTGCTTAGTGGTCAGCCACCATGCTTTGCCAGCAAAACAGACAATGATGGCTTTTTATCTTTTTTTTAACCTTCCCCCTCCCCAGCCCTAGCTTCTGCTTTAATTTTTGTCTTAGCACGAGGAGATGGTTTATTCTGTTGTCAGTCACTTAGAGCAAATTCAAGCTGGAAAGGAGGCATACTGGTGAAGACGTGAGATGAGGAAGGAGAGCAGACACACATCATGTCTCTGTCAGGATCTGTCCTATGCCAATCTGCCCTTGTGCTCCAAACCCATGGTGGTATGTGGTGATCTATCTGCTAGGCACTGTGGTACCATCCTTTCACTGGCATTGTAGACCTCTGAGGCAGCATAAATCTGGAGCAACTAAAAATTGTTTATTTCCAGCTTTTTTTTTTTCCCCAGCCTATTTACTGAGGTAAAATGTCCAGGCAATGGCTCAGACAAATGCTTATGTCAGTGGTGAGGAGGCAGGGCAGCAGCTGGCAGGTGGGTTGGTCTATTCCTCTTACGACTGCAGCATGTCCTAGGACTTGAAGTCAGAAGATTCTATCCTACTTGGAAAGGGCTGACCTTTCCCAAAAAAGGCCTTTAAGTTTGTTAAATTCTTTTTTACCTTCTGCTTGCCCTCCTGTTAGCTTGATCTACCAAACCTTACATCCTGGTTTGCAACATATTACTGAGATGGATAATGGTAATATTTCTGAACCAGCTAGTGTAGGCTCCTGTCTCTAGCCAGATTTCTTCAGATGCAATTCAAGATCCACTTTTTTTGTGCCTTAATTACGCAGAATTCCCTGAGGGTTCAGCAGGAGTTTTGACTGTGCAAGTGGTGCTGAATAAGATCTCTAGTTTACAGATCTAATTGCCCCTAATTGCCCCAGAGTACTTTGCTTTGGCTCAAAGTATGCAATTACTGTGGAGAAGGTAGTACTGTAGAAGCCATCTCAAGGTAAAATTGGTTTAATCAATATCTTTATAAATTAACGCTAGTGATTCTTTGCTCTGTTCCTTGCTATGCTTTTTGCACTTTCCCAACACAAAATTTGTATTCAAACTGCTGTGAAAAAGATGAAAAAAAACTGTACTTCGTGCTGTAACGTTTGCCTGTATGTGTTTTGTTCACAAGTGGTATATGTAGCTGCAATGACTGTTGTCGTGAGACTTTTTTTTTTTCTGTTACGTGTTGGCTTTCCCAGTAGACTTTTATTTTTGGTTTTCCCAGAAGGTTTCAGTGTATTTTCCAGCATCACTAGCAATAAAAAGATCTCCCAGAGGGACAGATTTTACTTCCAACTGGGTTCTACAAGTGACTTGAAAAGTCTTAATAACTCATGCAGAAAGTGGCTTATATTCCAGGGGAATTACTTAAATTACTTCCTTTCTTACTTCAACTCTGAGTTCAAAGTGGATTCATATGGCACCCACACCACAAATTCTGTCTTTAATTCAGAGGCCAAAATGACATCAAACAGGAATGAAAAGCCCCTCTGCTCTCCTCACCAGCTGTGCAGTGAACTTTCAGCTCAGGGGAACTGTGATACCCAAAAACCTTCTAAGAGGCCAATTGTTCAGCAGCTCTTTCAGCTGCCTGCAGGAGCAGCCCACAGAGCAGTGCTGCTGGATGCTGGAGAGGTCCTGTTACGATAAATTATGCATGATAGTGGTACCTGCTGATCCCATATCTGATGCACTTTGAATTCAGCTGGAGTATGTTTGAGGGACTCAGTACCTCTTGCAAACTCCACTTTCATAAATTATTACTAATTAAAAATAGCTTAATGTTCAGTGGTGCTTAGAACTGCAATTCCCATTGAAGTCAGTGAGAATACTTGCAGCATTAAGTAGGTCTCCCAGCAATGCTTGTGAACTGGGTACCAAATTCTGATTTAATTCCTGTATGTTTTTTGCCTTTGTGAGTAAGCATATTTGTCTAAGAAAAATATTTTGTTTTCAAATCTTTTGTGACTTTTTTTTTTAAGAGTATTGCATATGCTATCTTTTTATGCGGTTAGTGAATGCTGTTTTTCTGCTCATTTCAAGGAAGTTAAAGATAGTCCAAGTAAATGCTATAAAGGACTTCAACTGGAGTAACTGTGGGGAAAGTGTCCCTATTCTACTTCTTCATCAATAAATGCCTGAAACTGAATAAGCTAACAAAGCTAGTGATCTTTATGTTTAGAATTTTCAATAACAGTATCTTTTCCAAATGCTTGTTTTTCATTCTATTTCCTTATTTTTATTTTTTTTTTTTAAAAAAAGAAGGCAAGCTGTACATTCCAATCCATTTTCTTACCCTTGTGTATTGCTCCTTCAACCCTCCTCCCAGGTGTCAACGATAGATCTTAATGTCTTTAAAAAATGCAAAATTCATTTAAAAAAAACAAACAAAAAACAAAACAACAACTCGGGGTAGGGGTAGATTTTTTGTGGATAGTGACTTCCTCTTTTTAAACTTAGTTAACTGGCCTTTTGTGCCATGTTTGATACAGACCTCTCACAATAGAAAAATTATGATTTTGACACATTGAGTGTCTATCTACCTAATAAGTTACAATAATTTTACTGTTTTGATTCAGTTTAGATAAAAAACTAGGCTCCTTGAAGAAAATAAAATGTTGCCTAGTGCAACTGACTTCCACAGAACTTGGTAGACAAACACAAGCAGTTTGAATTTTTCCATACTTTTTTTTTCTCTTTCTCTCTCTGTTTGTCCAACTGGTTGCTGTTGGACAGTGGATAAAATAGAATTGATGGCTGTGATGTGTCAGTGGTTGATAAGTGAAATGCTATTTTAAAGGCCATTCGACTCCACATTGTTTTTTTGGTCAGTTGTTCCTGTCATTCAAATTATGATTACAGTAGATGTTAAAACAATCCCCACAGATACTGCTGCTCACTTGGTATATTTAACTTGATTTATTGTGGTTCATTGTCAGACGCTTTGGGGGACAATTACATCTCCTCTTAACATTTTAAATAATGTAAAAATGTATTAATTGACTTCAATGAATTCATACCCAACTATAGTTTCTAGATCAATTACAGTTAGCTATTGGGGAATGCTCTTTTCTCTTGAGCCGGATGAAAAGCTAGTGGGCCTTTACAAGCAGGACAAAACCCAAGGATTTAGCTTTTTTTTTTTTTTGTCATTTTCCTTCTCATGTCTATGTGTTTTGGCATGACATGGGATGGGCAAAGCAGCATGGATGAAATTATGAAAGAATCAGTCTCCGAGCATCTGCACTGCTGTCAGTGCAAGGGCAAGTGCTGGTTGGCTGGGGGATGCTGCTGCTATTTTACCTCATTCCCCAAGGCTTCTAAATTCCATTTTTCTCAGGTACCATAAGGAAAATTAAACATTTCTAAGATTTTTGTATTGGTCTGTTGTCTGACTGTCAATGTGTTTCCCTTTTCAAATACAGAGCATGTGAGTCTTGGTTTAGGAAGAAGTAAACAGCTTGGTCTGTGGTGAGGGGTCGTTTGGTATGATAGGGGTTACCTCACCTTAGGTTTTCGCTCTGTTCAATTCAAAATAGTTTTACATCCTGTATCACTCACTGAGACAGCTCAGACACTTGAACCTGGGCTTCGAGCTTCCTAGCTGATGGTATTTGACTTAGTTTGCTTTTCTTGTTCCCAAAAAATAATTTCACTGAAAGCATTGTTGAAATGGAAGTGTCTACGTGGAACGTGTTGAGTTTGATGAGTTAGCATATATTTAACAGACTGCACAGATCAATCTTAGTGTCTAAAGTTGGCAGGGTAGAGAAAATGCATAAACAAAGTTGCAAGCAGACTACAATGGAGTTAATGCTGAACAGGGATTTTTGTAGACAGTGAGGGAGGTGCTGTTTATTTTTAGCCAACTCATGCTCTGTTAATTCAGTTACTGTCAACTGGTCTGGGATTTGAGTCGCTCCATTTTGACTCATGAAAACTTAATTTTGCATGACAAAAATGCAGAATGATAAGTATGTATTTCCAATTCTGAGAATAATGTTAAAGAGGATCCAGTTCTCTGCTAATGGAAGTCCTGCTGCTACTCTTGTGTAGTGGAAAAGCAAGACTTGAAGGGTTGCACAGATAAGTGCTCCACTTAGCATTACGTAGGGGATAGCATTTCGGCTAATGTGTCAGGCTCATTTCCTGCCAATTCCCACTCCTGCTCTTGGTTTTTCTCCTCTTTCCCCTCTTGGTGTAAGAGGGAAGGCTTCAGAGACTTTTATTGCTCGTGACTATGGTCTAAGCCCACCCCTTGGCCTTCCTTGCACTTGGTTGCCTTGTGCTGGTGTGGCATGCATGCTTATTGTATTAGCTTATAAGGATTACTGGAGTCCCTGGTATCCTGGCCACTAAGGCATGGAGGTAACGGGGATATTGCAGCATTCCCAGAATTTAATATTTTTATGTATGAGTCCTGCATCTGTTGCTGAACTGGTGAGGTTTATCTACTCAGACCATATTATGGGTTGGTGTACAATTGAGGGCTTTTTCTAAGCTTTGTTCTATATTTTTGGCTATTGGGCCAACTTCTATAAAATTGAGAGTTTCAAAATCAGAAAATTAATATGCTAAACAGAGCTCTGTTATGAAATGTATCTCTTTTGTAAATATTGTATGTGTAGAAGAAAGGGGAAACTTTTGCAGTATGGGCCTTACGTGTTTTGGAAAAGCACTGTATGTGTTTATTTGAGCCAGTAATGTTTAAAGCAATTTGAACTACATGTAGAAAAATCCTATAAAAAATAGGAGCAATAATAAGGCCACATGCTAAACTGTGGGAGAACAGCTTTAAGGATGCTACTCTCTGAGAGTTGTTTTACTGTTTCAGTTTTGAATGTCACAGTTTTATTTTTAATTCTGGGACTCCGCGTAGAACCTCCAAGACTTTTACTGTTTCCCTTGCCAGCTACCATGATTGTTTTCCTCTGTTCATTTGCCTTTTTTGTAGCATTGGCTAGCCTGCTCAGTTCTAAGAAGCTAATCAAGCACTCTGCTCAGTGAACTCTCTGCAATGTTCATTCCTTCAATGTGGATTTCCTTCTTTGCGCTTGCCAGTGTGCAGTGGATTGATATCAAGCCATTCCCTTCTGCTGCTGGTTCTGTGGCTATGCACATCTTGGGCTTTGTTCATCATTTTTGTCACAAATGATGCTGCAACTTCTGTGAAATTATTAGAAACTTGTCATAAGAACGTAAGAAACAGGAAATCATCAATCTTGATGCTGTTCTCTTCTGGCTTCTGTTGCATTCGCTGTTCTGAAGTCCCTCCAAATCCAGAATCCCTTTATATCCATTAGTGGCTTTAATATAGATTAACCCTGGTTTTAAATGGAATCAAGATTGGGCCAGTTGCACATTGGCTTTGCATCTTAAATGATGCTACTAGACTAATAGGGATTTCACAAATGCTAAGGTTTTTGAGGTGGGAGCACTCTGGCCATATTTGCCTTATGAAGTTCAAAATGACAATGTACAGAATTCCTTTAGGTTGCAGCTGGAATTCCTGCTTTGGAACTGTGATCCTGTCATATGTACCTTGTGAAGCTGCACGTTTAGCACATACATTAAAATTTGATCCCAGTAATGCTCAGATAGCATTTTAGAGGAGTTGTGTGGAGCAATATTTGGATCCAGTCTTGACAGATAAGAATAGGTATAACTTGGAGCAGAACTTGAGATGTACTGTCTCGTTATTAGGACAGATAAACTTATTTTAATAAATGCCATTTGAAATATTTAAAATACTATCTGTAAGCTTCTATAGGGTGCCTCAACATATCATATTTGTTTCATTTTGCACTTGTAAACAATAAAATAATAATGATTAAAAACCTACTCAGATTTGAAAGATTAGATATCAGCAATTAACAACAGAGTGCATTACTATAAATCTCATTTCTCAAGGAGAAAACACATCACTTGAAGAAGCTAATGTTTGTAATGGCTTTCATCTGATCTGGTATCTGGGAATCAAACAAATGCAAGAGCTGCTATTTTGTTTCTGCTCATAGTATAAGGACCCCTGAAGAACACAGTTTTGCTGCTGTAAAATCGGGATAAACAAAAATGGAGACTTGTTTGGTAGTGCTTGTGGTGTCAGGTCTTGGGGGAGGGGGGATCCTTGTGATCTGTCTCCATATGGTTTGCAGGGAATTGACTGAGTCTAGGTGGGGACAAGGGAAGAAAGGATTTCCTGTGAGATAGAGTTGCTTCTGTGAACAGATTAACAAGATGGGTAGTTAAAATTACTGAGTGTTATGTAATTTAGAGTGAGAATCGTCCTCTTTTCTGTCAGGTATGCATTATTCTGAATATACACTTCTGTGGCTTTGACCCTATGTAGTCATTCCTGCTAAAAAACGCTGTGCTATAAGGCTACTGAAGGTTCTAGAGAGGGAGCTAGGGTGACTGCAGACGGTATTCATTCATCCCACAAAACGAAGAACTAAATAGGCATTCTTGAGCTCCACCTACAGTCAAATCAAAGCTGTGCCAAAGCACGTGTAGGTTCGTGCCGGCACCATACCCGCAGCTAAAGTTGCTTGTATTTTTTCACAGCGTGGTTATGTTAGAATGGTGCTCTGGGGACTGCTGTTCCCTGTTTCTCAGCATAGTCTTGAGCATTGTGCGGATAACTTTATGTTGCTGGCAGTGCTGCTACAGGCATGTTCGTGTCTACCTTGAGTATCTGCATCTGATTTCCTGCTGCACATAAATGTGCCCAGCCTGGACTGGTTTGTACTGAGAACAGGTGAAGTTTGAGAAGCTGCCTTGGACAGATCACTTTTTTTTTTTTTTCCCCTTTGCTTTTCTTGTCTGTGAGTTGAAAATAATGCTTTTGAAATGGCTTTAAAAATTTAGGCACAATGGATGCTGCATAATATCCTCAGCACATTTAAATGAAATAGTTTACATGGTGAAGGGGGTGGAGATAGAGGTCTAACGTGCAGCTGGACTGTGTCCAGCTTGGATGATGAGACTTTGAATTTAGAGGCATTGCCTTTTAGGAGGGGCAATTTTTTCTTTCTAAATTGTATGGTGGTTCTTACACATAGTCTTAAAGGCTCAAATTGCAATCAGGCTGTAACTCTCCAACTGTCTGAAAATTGTCTCCTCTTTACATCCTTTTGAACAAGTTTCCTTTCTCCTCTCCATTTCCAGCATATACATTATACCAAACAATAGTCATGTAAGACAGAAAGGAAGTAAAAGTTTAAGTTTTTAGCACTGTCTCCTTCTCAGCTGGTATAAAGACTCCCCAGAACATATTTTATTCCCTCTGCTGTTGTGTTCCCTACTGAGGTTAGTAAGAGTGATCCCCCTGCTCTGGGTACCCCTAGACCACTGGAGAAAGAACAGGTTGACGATTCCTTCCTCTCAAAGTCACTAGAAGATGTTGCTCCTCAAAGTGAGGGAGAATGGGTGGAAGAAGGGTTATCCCAGGGGTTGTGTACTCACTTACTGCTGTCCTATCATCCACTTCATCTGAGCAGACATTGAATTACTATTCTAGGATTTCTGAGGATTATCACCTACTTTTTCTCCCCTCCTTCTCACAGGCCCACAGTATGGTGCTTTACACCTCACCCTTGCCTTTTGCCTTCTCTGGTGCTTTCAGGATTAAGCTGAGAAATGTGACTCCAGAATAGATCTTGAAGGAAGATTCAACTTGCATTGCTGGGATCTTCTGTTATAGATGCTGGAAATAACAGTTTTGACTTAGGTGGGGTTTTTTTTGCATTTGTTTAGTTGCTCTAAAACATATGCTTAACATCCACTGCTATATCCAAGACTTATTCTCTGTTAATCATCAGCAAAAAAAACAAGCCAATGTGGACCGTGTGTTTAGAGAAAAATCAAATGAATGAAGACATAATCAGAGCTATTCTTCTGCTCAGAGTGAATATTAACAAGTGTTTTATGATAAACTATAATGAGGACATTGACTTACTGGGGAAAATAACAGGCACATGTTGCTGTTTCATCAGGTGCTGACAGAAGCAATAGTATCTAGTTTTCAGTAAGTCTGCCTGCATGAGTGTCTGTCTATAAAAGGGTATTTTATATTTATGATGCAAAAATTTTTGTGAAAGTGTTCCTGATTCCAATTTGATTTTCCCACTTGCTTTCTCTTCTTATAGAGTTAAACAGGTTTCATTTCTATTCACATTTTTGCAGCTACAAGCATAGCCTATATACATATTTATCTGTACCCATGCATATTTAACTAGATGTTCTTTGCCAATTGCCATACTATCAGAAGCTTTTATCCGAAGGAATGCATGATTTTTGGTCCAAATTTATATTTAGATTACTCTGTCTTTTATTCTTGTATGTTTGAATCTATGTAATTCTGTTGGAATCACTGTCAGTGCATCTCAGATGCACATTTGAAATAGAGAGAGGAAGGCTATGACCCTTAATCTGTTCTACTGTTGTGTTGTATTTGTAATAGAGCAAAGAACTTCAGTCTAGACTATGGCAATAAAAATGGAAATGTTTACTTAATAAAAAAAAATCACAACCCTTGCCCCTTAAAAATCCCCCCCCCCCATTGTTCTCTATCAGGAATGGAAGTAAGCCAGGATAAGAAAGCATTGGTTCCACTTAGGATTATACAGAAGAAAAATGGCCTGTGTGATTTTGGAGGGGGGTTTTTTTGTTTGTTTGTTTTCCAGTGGAACATGCTCTACGCATGAAAATTAATTTGTTTGCTATAGCAGCAACAAAAGTGGGAACTGATCACTATAAATTCATGTAATATCAGAAAGAAAGCAAGCAGAAAAACACATGCAGTAGATTAATGCAAAGATGGAAATAGGCAAGATCCTTGTTCCATAAAAGAAATCCCAGTAATCTTCAATTTTATTTTGGCTGTGGTGATTCATTTCTCTTCATAAGTTTCTCAACAGCAACAACTGTTGTATGCTGTCTTTGAGGATGTCTTTGAAACCCACATGCTCCCACTGAAGCAGGGTTTGAATTAGCATGGAATTTGGCTTATCAGACTGTGTCTGGGAAGCCAGCAGTTTTTGTCATGCCAGATTGCATCTGGATTAAAAACTGAAGAAAAATGTAGTGACACATTGTGAAAAGAAAAAGACAAGCTTTACTGGCTTCAGTGAAATCTCATAATCAGATAAATGTTTCATACTTTGGATAGAATAGTTATTTAAGATGTAATTATATTCATTAAATGTGTGCTTTAAAGTTAATGTTGTTGGAGATATTTCAAGTATTAGAGATGTGCATATAAGTCACTTTCCATACTAAGACGTCTTCTGATCCTCATAAGAATTACACACTTTTTGATGTGTTTATATGAAAAACAGGATGGAAGAAGAGACTATTTTGTCTAGAAGGCACAAACACAAAATAGTTTTATTTGTGATCATGTCTTAAGAAGACATTGATGCCATGTCCTAAACCAGTATGATTTTAACTGAGCAGTGGCTTATTTATCTCATTCTGAAGAAAAACTAAATGCTCTTTAAGTGTACAGTAGTAGTCTGCACAGAAAATGAGTAAATAAAAGTTCATATCTTTATTTACAGAAGGTTAAGTTGGTTGAAATTGATTCCTTTTCCTGGAAGGAGTCTGACCAGCAGTCCTGTACCTCTTTCTCAACAAGGATAGAGAGCACTTCAGTGGCTTCAAACTGAATAATAACCTAGGAGAAACTGTATGATTGCAAACACCCTCTTCTGAAAATTTGTCAAAAGCATATCTGTGGAAATTAACCATTTCTAGCTAATCGTAGCTAGATTATAAAGAATGTCCATTTGATGGTGATGAGGGAAGAAATGGGCAGAAATGGGACTGTCAGAGTTACTTTTGCAAATTACATCTGGCACAAAAGCAATTAGGGTTATTTGGACAGCTTGCCCCGAACAGCATATTTCAAGCCTTTGTCATTAAGGGAAGGAGTAGCTGCCTGTAGTAGATGTGGGTTTGTGTAAAACTATCAGTATTGTGCTGCAAAAAATTAGAGGTCGTGTTTAAGCAAGGTGCTGCAAAATTTAAAACTGAATGGGTAATCCTAGTCTAATCTAGTAATTAAAATACTAAACTTTTATTTAAAAAAAGAAGTGGCAGATCAATCGGCATTTTATGTTAAATCACAACACAAGACCAGTGAAATCTGGCTTGATCACTGCTAGCACTATGTGCACTGGAAGACTGAAGACTGAGGTGTTTTGAGTCTGACAAAAGAGTGTCAAAGTTGCAAGGGTCTTGCAGATATGAGAAGAGACAGAGAAAGAAAAACGTAAACTCACAGTAGCATGAAATCTCATTTTGCCCCTGTTTTATAATAAAACAGAAGAGAATGAGATGACCAACTCCCACAGCATACCACCACCAGAGTAAAGTTAATATGTTACCAGCTGATGACGGTGATTATGATGTTAAAGAATGCCCATATAAGGCCCCCCAAAGATTAATTTGCAGACAAAATTATGGAAATTCAGTTCTGTGAATACTGGCTGGGAAGAGCAGATGAAAATATTGGCTTATGCAAGGGCATTTGAGAAGAACTGGCTGATGGAGGTGGAATAACAGCTCATATTACCTAGAATGATCTGGGACACCAGAGGAAGCAAATCTCCCTTGGTTTCCTTGGCACCAGCTAATGCCTGAACATAGCTAGCCTATCTATGTACATAGAGGTACCTCCCCAAATAAAAGGATTTACTCTCCTACTTCCCTGTAGTTCTGAAGTTCTTCTGAGGCTTTCTATAAATGACAGTAAGTTTTATCAGGTTCTTACTAGATTTTTTAGGAAGATGGTAGCTATTGGGATGCATTAGGATCTGAACTTGTCTCCCACTAACATTAGCTGTAATGAGACAAGGCAAACACAGGTCATCGTCTGACACTAGCACAGTTACAGAGCTTGAGATTTTGTTCTTGGCGCTTTTTTTTCAGATGTGTTTAACATGCCTTATTCTATTTTCCTTTGCAGTAGGGGTAGATTTTCCTGCCACTTTCCCAGTAACCAGATGGTACTGCAATCATGGAGCATGCAGGCTCACATGGGGTTAAATGGTTTCCTCCATTTCAGACTTTTTGCAGACCAGATTTAAATTCAACAGTGTTTGTTTAGGATTCTGTGCTCAGCACTTCTGTATTAGATGAGAAGAAGCCCTGCATTTAAATTATTCAGTCTTTAGGACTGATGAAAATTGTCAATCACCTTATAGCATATTTAACTTATCCTAAAGGATGCTTACAGGTGCAAAAATTCACATCTAGGTTCATTTATATATCACTGCGTTTATTTTGTCACTGAGTGACTGTGTCTTCCTTGCCTTCTGATGTATTTTTGTGTTGCTCTGCAAACAGTGGGCAGAAATCACTTTTTAGGTATAAAAATAATAAATTCCATTTTCCTCACATTGACAAGACTGACAACAAAACAAATAACATGGAACCATTATACATTTTGTGACATTAAAAAACAATGGCTGGCATGTCCTGCCTAAAGTAGGAGAAATGCCACTGCAGCAGGTTATTCATTTGGTGCTAACTGCGGAGTCAGTAAGTATTATAATTATTTCTGGTATTTATGTTCTGTCCAGGCATAAGGAGAACAGATGGTGTTAACTGTGAATTGACAACAGGGCTGAAGTGAAGTAGGGGTGGGGTGTGGATCTGGCAGGGTGTGTGCAACACACCTGAACTGGACACCCACCTTTCCCGTCCCGCAGTGCCAAAATGCTTCCACCGCATATCAGCATAATATCCATAGCCAAAGAGTGTATCATTAAAATAAATAAATAGGTAAAAAGTTGGCAGAATCCTTCCAGGACCAGCTTTTTCAGAAGCCACATGAGGCTGCACAGCCCAGGCCTGCTTGGAATGGCAGAGGGGCGTGAGGGTGGCTGCCTGTGACAGCGTGTCCCTGGCATCAAGCCATCACAGGGGCAGAGGCTGGAATGGGGATGGGGACAGTGGGGACAAGGTGGCACAAGGTCCCAAGTCAGCACTTCATGGGTACCCAGGGTGCGAGGAGCGGCATGGAATGTGTAGGCTGCCAGTTGAAATATCTCCTCATGAAGGAGCTGGAGGCAGCACTGCCCCTGAAAAAGGGTGGCTGTAGGGGGCTGAAGGCTGGCAGGCACTGTGTTTGCTGGCTTGGGGCTTGGCAGAGTAGGGAATTCTTCCTGACATGGATGTGGTTTCATTAGGAAACTCCCAGCCTGCTCTGCCATTTGTGAAAATAGTTTGGTCAGGGCAGCTGTGTTCTCCCTCCGAAAGGAAGCCCCTGTGGGCACAGTGAGCAAACTACAGGGGGAGAGGTTTGTGCTCTTGAGCTTGTTCTGGGTTTTTGAGGCTATTTCAACCAAAAGAAACAGTCCCGGAGAATTGTTTGGTAGCCTGAAAGTCATGTTAATTCATTGCATTTTTACCCTTCTGCCGGTGAAGATCAACCAAGAGAAAACAGTTGTCTTTATGCCATGTCACAGTCTTGAAACTAAAAAGACAAAAGCCTGTTGCTTATCTCCATATGGTAACAGCCTTTATTAAAAAGATGTTTTGAAGAAGAGTGATGGTTGAAGTATCACCATTGAGAAGTGATTTTTAAGTAAAACCATCTAAGGGAAATTGCCACATCCTATGCCTCTCAGAGGGTACGGTGGCTTCATACAGCTTCATGCTGGAGTGCTTTTAGTGAGCCAGTGGTTACTTTGTCCTTCCATGATAATATGGATTTCTGTGAGAGCCTCCTTATGGACTTTCAAAAAACCCCATCCATAACGAGGA
>JAWWLV010000088.1:87100532-87180546 GCA_035041135.1 Platyrinchus mystaceus
TTTGTCCTTCCATGATAATATGGATTTCTGTGAGAGCCTCCTTATGGACTTTCAAAAAACCCCATCCATAACGAGGAGGTAGAAATACCAGCCTCTGACCAGACCTGCTTGCAAATACTCCCTAAACAACAGTATAAATAACATGTTTTATTTCTTCATATCTAGAAGCTTTCCCTAGGTCTACTGAGCAAGGGAGTCAAATTCTAGGCTACGCATTTTTTTCCTACATCCTGCAGTCCTCTGTACTCTTTTTCTTTTTTCTTCTTGTGAATCAGGATCACTTTTTTGTAGGATCATTTTTTTGTAATATCATTTTCTGCCTGACTCAGCAGTTGTCTGTATGATAAATCTGAGGGACAGAGGAGGGGACAGCTTTTTGTCTGACAAAAATTTAATGAGGTATGTGTTTCTTTCAGCTCTCAGTGGGAATAAAACTTTCTTTGTAAAAACCTCTGAGAAGTGTATCCAACTGAGAGTTGTCAGATTTATGTGGGCTTTTTTAGTCATTCACTGGCGTAAAAAGGAAAAAAAATCAGGCCTAGCAACCAGGTGTACAATGTAGATGTGCAATACACCCTAGAGAACTATGAAGCTGATGAATAGTTATCTATCTATAATGCAAAGTATCTCATCCATGATATAAAATAATCCAAATTTTTAATGCTTTCAGAAATTCACATGTAAGAGAGCCCTGCAGAATCAAGGCATCCATATCAGAAAACATAAAACCACTTTGTTTAGATCTCTCTTTTTCTTCCTTTATGATAAATAGTTGGGAGTAATTACTTCTTTTATTTCATGTAACTATTTATGATGTTTCCAACTATAGAAGGATTATAAGTGCATAACTTGAATGTAGGACTGTGATTTCCTCATCAAGGTTGTCCTAAATATTTTTTGGATAGTTTTGAAGTTTATGAGGTAAAAATGAAGAAAGAAATATGGGATTGAATCTTTGAAACTAAATTAGCATGATGTCTTGGGGGGAGTACATGATTAATGAAAGTCAATTAAATCATGTCAAATAATCATTTATTGGAGTTACAAATGTCCAGCTGTCAGATGGGTCACCACTGAATTATTTACCCATTTCTGAAGACCTTTGCTTTTGCTGCTGTTTTACTCATTTGAGGTGAGGGATCATGCTGTCATTTTCATCACTGAAACCTGTACTTCTGTTTGGAGTGTGCCTAGGAATCATAAAAGGAATAAATCCTTGCAGTTTGCCGAGAACCTGAAACCCTCACTTCTGATAATCTGCCTGTCATTTGCCACTAGGGAGATGTCCATATGAAAGGCAATTATTTTTAAAGGGCTTGGGAAAGAGAATAAATTCCTATCTCTTAGCCAGCTGGTGTGTACAGGCACCAAATAACTTTGAAGATACTTACATTGTTTGAAATCAGTTTATGACTTTTCTGTGTGCTTTGAAGAAGAATGCCCCAAAAAAATGGGTAGGCTGTTACATAAGCCATCTTATCAACTGTGTATTGCATAGTTAAATTTCACTACCATCCCCATCTAGACCTTGGTACTTATATCCATTCCCTTATTTTCATAGTCTCTCTTTCCAACACAAGCTTACGCACTCACACTTTCCACCTTTTATTCAGCGTAGCAGTGTTAACACTAACTCTTAACAGTCAAAGGCTTCTGTCTATTCTCTGGATTTACAATTCAAAATGCCACTTTTTAGGAATCTGATTTACCATTTCATTACACTGTGTATACCTGTTTATTTCTCTAATGAGGTGTTACCCTCAGTGGCCTTACATAAATGTGTATACCGGGGCAAGGTTCAGAAGAACCAGAAGAATCAGGAAGCAATGTGCTGTTGTAAGTTAAAGCCTAAGAAGGAAGCTGGAAAGTGCTGCACTGAGTTCCATGAGGCCTGAAGAAACAATAGTTTCTTGGGGAAGGTGTTTGTGTGTTCGTAAGCTGTTTGGATGTTAAAACTGGTATGTCAGGGTGATAGGTTGTGTAACTAAAATAGGCCTAATGCTTGCAGAATTGGGACCCTTGAAGTGGTTCACTGAGGTCACTTTCAGTAAGGGGTAGCACTTTATCCCTTGTTAGCCCTGATTACTTTCTGAATATAGAAATACAAGCTTCTCCCCATCCCTGTACTTGTCAGCTTCATCATCACCACAAGGCAGAAAATGGTCTTTTTATTTTTAAGAAGATCCAAAACCAAACCTTCAATGACACTGGCACACGGTCAACTTGCAGAATTGGACCAGAGTGAACTACTTTTCTATGTCCCTGAATGCCTTGGAGTCAATTGTTCTGTGAAATAGGATCAGGGTGCTTGGTCTGCCTGAAAACTGAGGAACTACATATACCTGCTGTGGGCATTTCTCTGCTCAGTGCATATTTGCCTTACTGCTCAGCTGCAGGGGAAAAAGGTCTTGGTGAAAAGATGCAGGTGCAAAGATATTCCAGTTGTCTCTGCACAATCCAGCTCTATGGAGAGATATCAGCTAGGGCAGGCTGGAGCTGTTTTCTGGTGACAACAGTGTTGTTCCCTGTAAGGTAGCTGGGCTTTGCTGGCAGGGCTCTGCAGCTCGTGCTGAGCTCTGCTGTGGTGGTGGTGTGGTTACTGATCCCTGAGTTAGCTTAAGTGTGCCCACAGAGGATATTGGTTGCATTTTTTTGGGTATAGTCGAACTGCTTAGACATTTGTGAAAGTGTGTGTCTTTGCACATATGCAAGAGCAATTTTCTGCAGCAAATCACGGGTGGACTAGTAGTGAAAGTTGCCAGCATCTCAGGGTGCAGTCAAACTTTTCTGAATTTTTCTCAGAGGTATGCTCACTGTCTCTGTTCAGGGATTTATTAATGAATAAAGATACTTGGAATGTGTTTTGGATTCCACAGTATAGATGTAGTCATGAAACTTGAAATAACACAATAATTGTCTCCCTAATTTTGTTTGCCTGGATTATTTTTATTTCTACTCTGAGAGCAAAAATATATGTAGCTGAAGAGTAGCACAGTATAAAGTATATAAAGGTATATTTTTCTTTCAGAATATTTGGTCTGTGTGTAATTTTGCATATCCTTGGATATTTTGGAAGTTCATTAGAGAATTTATTATCTGCTTGAGGGAATTAAAGAGGGCTATTTCCGTCTAAATTTTTATGTTATTTTTTCTCAGATGATTCGGTCTTCAATGAATTGTCCCTTCCCTCCCAGTCCGCAAAAAGCACAGTAGTTCAGGATATCCCTCAAGACACAAATGAAAATGCTTTTTTCACAGTGGTTGTGCCATGTAGCCTATGAACTGCAGCTTGTGTCTTTCTGTTGCTTCTATACTCCACTACAGACTATGCTCTGTAAGTGGGGTAGCCCTCACCAAACTATACTGTATACTGTAGTAAGGTACTCCTGTGTTTTGCTCTTATGCTGGTTTTGGCTGAGATAGAGTCAATTTTCTTCATAGCTGATCAAGGGCTTTGTTTTGGATTTGTGCTGGGAACAATGTTGATAATATAGAGATGTTTTTGTTTCTGCTGAGGAGCGCTTTCACAGCATTGAGGCCCTTTTTGCTCCTCACCTCACCCACCAGAGGGGAGCCTGGGGATGCTCAGGGAGTTGGGAGGAGACACAGCCAGGACAGCCAAACCCAGCTGAACCTAAGGAACATTCCATACATATGGAATCATGCTCAGCATATAAAGCTGGGGGAGAATAAAGAAGAGGGGGACATTTGTTTTCCCAAGCCACTATTGGGCATGATGGAGCCTGGCTTTCCTGGTGATAACACTTGCCTACCCATGGGAAGTGGTGAATGAATTCCTTGTTTTGCTTTCCCTGTTAAACTGTCTTAATTTCAATTCACCAGTTGTCTCACTTTTACGCTTCCAATTCTCTCTGCCATCCCACCAGGGGCAGTGAGTAAGTGGCTGCGAGGGACTTAGTTGCTGGCTGGAGTTAAACCGTAATAGCTCCCTTCTTCTTTAGGAGTCAGGGCTACAGAGCAAGGTGGACAGACAAGTGCAAGTGCAAAACAGGTTATGGCAGAGTGATTTCTTTGGAAATGTTCTACTTTGCTTGGAGAGGGGGGGAAATATTGCCCAGTCAACTGTAGTGTTGGCAATGACTGTGACTGCAGTGCAGTGGCAAGTTTGTCCACCAGAATGCCTAAATTTTCGCCTTGTTGCTGTATTATTTTTAAGTTTTGGTTCCATCACATGGAATAATAAGTGGGACAACTTGTCTCAGTAATGCAGTGTTCAAATGGTATAAAAGGTTTGGGGCTGAAGTCATTTAGCATAGTATCCAGTACTTTGCTTGCCTTGTCTTGAAGAATTTTAAGTAGGCATAGTGGATTTTTTTGTCATTTAATAGGAATTACAAGGAAAGATCAACTAGTCAGAACTTAAGCTTCTCTGAATAGTAATTTGAATTTACATGAGGTCAGGGAAAGTTTGTGTGCCTATTTTTTTTTCTAAAGTATAAAATATTTAAATCAAGAACTTGGAAAAAATGAGCAGATTTCAGATGATCGGGAAAACATGGGAAAACAATAACATTTTTTCCACAAGACCATTAAAGCTACATAATCAGAGGACAATGTTATTGGCTTAAGGTAGAATTACATAGATGCACAGCAGTTATTTTTAAGCACCTAAACCAGAATGCCCAAAACAGATCTACGTGTTTCATATTTTACTATGTATGTTCACGTGGTGTTCATTCTGATGACTCCTGTTCCAATTAACATCTTTTTTTGTTTGTTTGTTTTGTTTTACCGAATAATCTATTACTCTAGAGTTCTCTCTAGCAATATATAGAGCATAAGATGTGGTTTGTTGAGTGATCCTTGCAAACTCAGACCTTTCCCAGTAGTATCAGGTGTTATTTGATTTACCTTCAGCTATGCGTGTCTTTGAAGTTTTAATGGAAATCTGCCAGAAACTGTTGACAAGGTAAAGAACTGCATTTTTTCAACATCTCTCATCTCCATGCTTTATTTATAGTTAGATCTTCATGTTTGGGCTGAGAGAGTCTGTCTTAAAGTTTATGGAATGTGGTTTAACAACAAAAATCTACAGCTCAGTATCCCAAAGTTTACTATTGTGAGGTTAAATATAATGTTGAAATCCCCCCAGGATACTGCCAGAAAGCAGTAAAATGGCTTGGTGTTCCAAACTCAGGTGTTATCATGGTGCTCTGGTTGCTCTGCAGCAATGGTGGGTTATGACCTTACTAGTAACTAATGAGGGATGCATTCACAAGGAAAAGCATGCAAATGTGTTTTTGGAAAAAAGGGTTTTGGAAAAAACTAATTCAAATCATACCTCTTGATGATGGAGAGTTTTCCTAATGTCCATCTTGTGGCTGTCTAAAATTGCACCAAAAAGAATAGTATTTTTGGCACTGAGGCTACTATTAACAAGGTTTTGATCTGCAATTTTCAAAATGCATAATATCAAAATTCACCTAATTTTCACAATCATGTCTGTGATGCCTGAAAATTATTTGTGAAACTTTCTGTTCTAGGAGATATTTTATTGGGTTTATAACTTACTGGTGCAACTTTGTAGTTCTTCTGAGAAAGAGTTTTAGATCTTAGGTGTGTAAATCTTCCTGATTTTTCTTTTCAGATACTAACCAGTGCAAGTGCAGGCCAGAGAATAGATAGGACAGAAGAAGAGACAGAACTAATTTTCAAATGAAGTTAATGATATTTTTATGGCACCATAAATACTAACAGTAACCATCATTACTAGAGACCTCATAAATCAGATTAGGAGAAAAGTGAAAAAGAGCCCTGTGGATTTGAAGAATTTGTTTTTGCATACTGAGGAGAGAAACACCCTTGCATTGTATCCAAAGACCTCTTTCATTTAAAAAAAAAATGCCACATATAACATATTAGAAAATATTTTAAAATCTTTGTTTTGGTTTTGCCCTTGAAGTGTACGATAGAAATATCTTTATTATATATTATTTTCTTTTTATAGGGAATTGATTTTCCCTGTTAGATGTTGCAGCCTTTCTTTCAAGGAAAAATTGTACTGAAGTATCCTGACAGATATTTTCTTTCCCTCTTGCCTTTTCAGAAGCATAGGGAGAGTTTGGGGGCCAAACAGGATGAGAAATAAGAAGCCATTTTTGTGTTTTCCTGATGCAGAGATGCTTTGGAGGCAGAAAGGATGCCCAGGGTGAACTGGCCAGCTCTGGCCACCTCTGTAAATTGTGATAGTCTCTCTGGAAACTGGCTGCAGCTTGATCAAAGCCATAAAAGATTTCATGGTGCTGAATGCTGTGGCCCCTTTTTTCACACCACTGCTTGTAGCAGCATCTGTGGAAGACAGCTTATAAGTCATCTTCCAAAGTACCTGGGAAAGGGAAAATTTTCCACTTTAACCTAAGGCTTTGGGACTATCTTTACATCATGTGAGCCTGCTAAATTATTGTCCAGTGGTTTTGTATCAACCTTATAATGAACTTCTATAGCAATTATTTGGAAAAGTTATTCATTAACAGAGTTGTATTTTCAGATGTGTTCAGCTCCTCACAGTAAACACAAAATGTCTTTGCTTATGGCTGAATTTGCTGCCCATGGTTTCTTAGCTTTTGTTCTGTTTTGGGCCAATCTCAGAATAAAAAGAGATCAAACCTATCGTGTTTGATGATGGGATGTAGAGGGACTAAATTGCTTTGTGGATAGGGATAAGAGATACCTCTTATTCTAACAGTTTCAATATTGATCTCATAAGTTGGTTTATATTACACTGTCACTTGTGTTTAAAATATAAAAATAAAAAAAAAAAAAACGTTATGCAGCCATTAAGGACCTGACTTTGCTTTTTGAATAACACTTATGTGACAGGCCAGGATACAGGTTACAGCACCTTCACCTTTAGTCTAATGTACACGGGTTTAAATTAACAGTGTCGGTTTTTCTTCATCTTTGTTTTGTGCATTCTAAGATGGATTTATTTTGGAAGAGATAGTAGTAAAGTCCTGACTTTGCATTGGTCTTGTTTCCAAATTTTGTATCTTGTTGAAGATTATCTTAATAATTATCTTTTTGAAGTAGGAGGTGCGAGAGCAGCAAGAATGTTTCATCAAGAAATATCCTGATAAATAAACATTTATGAGACACATAAAACCTTTTTTTTCTTAGAATTTGTATCTTAAAATAAATCTGATCCATTTATGTGTTTCAAAGTAGAATTAATTAGGCTGTTACATGAAGTAAATAGCATGGTTTTAGGGGATTCAGAATCTCCTTAAGCCAAGATGTTAAAAAAACCCACCTAAATATACTTATATTTATAATTTCTAAGTGTACCATAACTGTGTTACATTATCCTGGGTCACTATTTTCCATGTAGTAGTTTACCTCAAAACACAGACATCTGGTCTTATTTTGTAATAAATTAATAGGATCTATGATCTAATCAGACCATTGCATTTCATATTTTCTTTCACTGAATGTTCATAGAGAAAGTATCTCTGAGTATACATGAGATACAAAGGAAGAAACTTCCCCTCTTCCTGCTTTCCTCATGAAAATATGGGACTTGTATCTGAAGTGGCAGTGTGGGTGCAGTTTCAGTTCCAGTGATTTTGGTGATGTTCTCCCACCATTAAGGCTGAGAATAAATGCACATCCCTATTCTTTCTAGCCTTAGTGGCATGGGATCAGGTCCCCTTCAGGGTAACAATGCTTTGGTGCAGGGCAGGAGGCAGTGCTGTCACTGGTAACATTACCCACAGGGAGCCATCTCCCATCTGACAGATCATGTTCAAGTATGTGTGGATATGGACAGATTGCTTCCAGGGCCAGCACTGGGGTGCAAGAACTCTGGGGTGGGTCTTGCAGTCTGAAATCTGGGGAAATAAATCTCCCTGGGACCCAGGCTGGTTCCATGCAATCCATGGCAGGTGTGTCTGTGCTATACTCATTTGCAAAAGTCAGTATAGGCTGAAGTGGCTTTGTATGGAGATATCGGTGGTCCTGAGCAGCCCATGCTCATCTCAGCTGCCTCATTGGACCCAGCCTTGTTCCTCAAGAGCTACTTAAAAACACAGGCATCATGCTTCCTAGCTTTGCTGTTCCTAAATAATTTTTTCATTCATGGAATGAGTTATACTGTGGGTACATGGGACATCTCAGTTCCTATGCAAAACCAGGCTGGACCCCATAGTAGTTGTTAGCTCAGTAGATGTAGAACAATTTAAAAAAAAAAAAAAAAAGGTGTCCTATTTCATATGAGGGTGTCCTGTTAAAAAGTCCAAGCAGAATCCTTAAGACTTCAGGCAAGGAAACATTTATATGAGGGAACAGAACTAAAAACTGAATCAGTACTATTAAAAAGGAAAAAAAAAAGGGGAGGAAAAAAAAAAAGCTTCAGATAAATGGTTTTAGCAGACTGATGAAGAATAAGTACAAGGATTTAAGAACTTCTGGAAAGTAACAGGCAGTTTAGGCAAATGCCTCTTTTTTTAGATTATCTTATGTTTTTGGAGCTGGAAACTTCCCTGGTTGACAGCCCAGAGAAATACTGATGGGCCCAGAAGGGAAATTCTCCCTGTCTTAACTGTGACAAAATCTTTGAAAGGAGACACAGGAATAATGTCAGCATTTTCAGAAAGGAGAACAACACTCGAGAGTCCTGAAAATGCTTCAGAGAAGCTTCCCAGTGGGGCTTTGTGAGGAGTTTAAAGACACCGAGTGAATTCACAGAAGGGAACTAGGTTGCCCTTTGTCCTTTCTGTCAGATAGAGAGTTACCTTTTTCCCAGTGAGCAAATAAATTGCTTTAGGAGGCAAATAACTAATTTCAGGGGAGAGAGCAGCATTCAGTGATGGATTTCAGTTCCTGCAAGAAGCAAGCACTACCTCCAAATAGCTGAAGACCCTTTTAAGCACAAGCTCCAGACATACAGCTGTTGGCATTTTGGACTCTTGTATAACTGCCAGGTGACCCAAGATCTAATTGCATAGGTGAAGCTTGAAAATAGTCTTATAACCTCCTATGAACAATCATTGGCCTTTGAAGTAATTCTCCTGACTCATGGCACAAGCAGAGGACTCTGAAAGCATGGCCAAAAACCAGCCCTTGTGAGTGCTTCAGAGGCAAGTGAGCGTCCTTTCTTTCTACCAGGTAACAGAAGTAAAATATGTCACTGTGAAAAATGAAGATCCTAGAATGACAACATTGACAAGCTTTGAGACTTCTTGCAGATGAATCCCATGTGGAAAGACAGCTGATCGTGATATCAGTACCACACCCAGGAATTCAGGCTTTGGAATCAGCCGTGTATTTTACATGTGAAATGGAAAAGCTGTTCACTTTCAAGTTCTATAATATTTGAACCCATCCCTGCCTGACATGCACAGTCAAAATGTGTATGACCAATGGCTGAACAATATATTATTGTCTCTTATGGTATCATGAATGTTGATTGCCTGATACCCTATAGCCTTAAAAATTATGATAATAACATTTTTATTGGGTACTGTAACTATTTTTCAAGGAAAGAAAGGATTGTGGGGAGAAAGCATGGAGGGAAGGGCATTTTCAGTAAAAGCAAAATCGTTTCTGCACATGTCTGTGTACTTTATAAAGATGACATGAACATTTAAATTCCTGTTGTGGACTTACAGTGTTTGATCAAGGAATGTATATCGGTTGCTTGCAGTAATGTATTTACCTGCCAGCTGTCAGCAAGGACATGAAGCTCAGCACACACCAAAATTTAATATTGAGGGAAAGACTCCTCTTTTACCTTTATCTTTATTCATTTCCATTTCTTTTAAGAAGCATTTTAGCATGTTCTGTTAAACTGAGTCTTATTGATTTTCTTTTTTCTTTTTTTAATATTCTATTATGAATTCAAATACATAGTGGCATCTACAGGCTCTTTTCAGAACCAGATTGAGGCATACCATGCTTGATGAACCTGTAAATAAAGACTTCTACTTTCACTGCTGTTTTAATCAGGGAATATCTATTAAATAGGGGAAGAAAAGAGAACACAGCTTTCCTTCAGTTGTTCTGAGTTGTCTGAAAGACAGTGATGGAAAAATGTGTTTGAAATCTTTTTGTGTAAAACTAAATAAATTGAAACAACCTATTATGAAAATTTTTGGTACGAGACTGTTCAAGGAAAGGAGAAGTGAAAAATTTACATTCACATATATCTTAAATGAAGATAGATTTTGTGATAAAGCTGTTGAAGCAAGAATATTTTGCCTTCTTGTAATACATCACCTTTGTGAAGGAAGCTAATGTATATAAAATTTGGTAACAGTTGAGCACTTTTTCAGATTGTTTGAGACAGAAGTGAAAATAACTAACAGCTACTATTATATGTCAGCAATACAGTTGCTGAGTGTGCAACCGCACACAACTGTTCAAAGTCTTTCAGTTGTGCATTTCCTCTCCCATATTCTAGGAGAAATAATAGATTATAGAAGGCTCTTATTGCTCAGATTTCGTTTAAGCTTTTGCAAATTCAGGGCTCAAAGTGTCTACAATCTGGCATGCTAAACATACATTTTCCTGGACTTCTGCAGATTAAAAAGAAAGATTTTTTTTTTTTTTTGGAGTAACTAAAAAAGCTAACCAGAAAATTGCTGCATGTGGTAGCAGTGCCTGTGGAAGCAACAGTTCACACACGTATGTGTAGTAAGCTGATATCTGTTTAAAGTGTTTGGTATGTCTAGTATCTACAGAGTAGCATATTTCTATTTCTCAGTAAAAACTCTGATATCTAATGCATATTCTTTTCCAGTTGCTTTCTTGTCCACTGTCAATTTATACCTCCAAGTGGTGGAAAGTGGCCTTTATCTGTGGTTAGGACAGGAAGGCTCTTTCTTTCCTCTTAAATTTTATATACTTATCTGTCTGCTTTTGTTTCTCCCTTCACTATTTTTTCCATTTGAATTGAAATGTACACTATTGTTTAAGCATACTTGCTTACAAATACTTTTTTATTTCTTTTAAAAACAGGACTACTTCAGTTAACAGTACCACTTCTCCAGAGAGGGGTAGTAAAAAAAAATTAAAAAAAAATTTTTTTTCAAAAAAATCTTCTGAAGCAGTTCTTATACAGCTGACAATTTCACATGTTACATGGACATTCTAAAAGTTCAAAACAACACAGATTCAGTAATTTCTAGAGTCCAAGGAGTCCATATATAGCAGTCAGAAAAACAGCCTTTAAATAACGTGGACAAAATCCAAATCACTATGACAATTCTGACTTTGCACAAGTGTGAAGCAGAAGTGAGTGCAGATAGATCTACTGAAAAAGCCTTTCAAAGGTAATGCGGTATATGTGTAAAAGAAAACTGACCCAAAATTTAAGACATAACCTGCTCTGACACTTTTTTTTTCTGATATCTATTTTTTCCTCAGCTGGTAACAAATTTTTACTGGGTTTGTTCTGCCTCCCCAGCCAGTTTTGAATTTGTCTCTGCCCTACCTTTCCATTTCCAACCAAGTGCTTCCTCTCTCTTTTGCTTGGACCTAATTTTCTGCTTGAAAACAAATCAGGTGAGACGGAGTTCAGATGCCTGTTTATTTAAAATGCTGAAACACACAGTGTGTCATCACTTCATGCATCAGGCGCTGCTTATGAACAGTAAGTGGGGTCTTGTGGAGCTACTCCCAGGTAACATACTCAAGATACTGCACTCAGCATGGTGATTTCTCCTTAATGAAATGCTCATCCTTCCTTCCCCTGCAGCAAAGTGGAAAAAGGATGAGGATAACACTTGGTACTTGTTCCAAAAAAAACAAACAAACAAACAAACAAACAAAAAAACTACACCAAAAAAACCCCAACACCAAAAAAAACCACAACAACCAGCACAAAAACCCCCAAACAAAAACATGTAGCCATTATTTTTGCACAGAAAAGCTTGGAAATGTGGAATAGTAAATCCCAGAGACTTGAAAACAGGAAGGCAAATGAAAGTACTCTGAGTTTTAGAAATATGCTATTTTATTTAACAGCTTTAAAGGTGTATATATGCTCCCACAGTTTAGCAGAAAGCATCTCTTCCATCAGCAGTATCATTCCTGTTGCTGTAATGAGCACCAGTGTTCAAGGCAAGGTGCACAGGTGCTCACCCTGGCTAAGCACCTGGGGAGGGCACAGTGAGCAACTCTGCCAGTTATTTTAGTTAGGGCAGCACAGCAGTT
This sequence comes from Platyrinchus mystaceus, assembly GCA_035041135.1. Classification (NCBI taxonomy): domain Eukaryota; kingdom Metazoa; phylum Chordata; class Aves; order Passeriformes; family Tyrannidae; genus Platyrinchus; species Platyrinchus mystaceus. The sequence goes on from JAWWLV010000088.1 coordinate 87,112,704, forward strand.
GGAGATTAGGTGGGTATCTTTGAGTAGTTTGGGGGATCTGGAAGCTGTGCTGGGAATAAAAGTGGTGCTATGTCCTATGCTGACAGCATGTTGCTTTTCCCTGTGGCCTCACAGTCAGACCCAAAGCTTCTTTGTAGTAACCAAGACAATCAGTGGTTGGGGTAACTGTGTGGGCTGCCTATTCAATGCACCTTTTCCCTTCTGCCCTTGGATGTTTCCTTTAATTGGCTTCTGCTTGGATTCTGCTTAACAAGTTGGCTTGTCTATAGGAAATTATTTGCTAAATCTAAATGCAAGTTAATATTGTCATTTATGTGGGATTTTCTTGCTGTGACAACCAGTTATACAAAACTATGAGATGGTGATCATGTTTTTCATTACCTGATATTTTTCTATTCAACGCATTACAAACATTTGTATTAAGGTCAGTTTGAAGAATTTTTATAAGAAATGGCATATAAAAGTGGGTTGTTTGATAAATAATGGTGAAACATTTCCTCAAGATCAAAGAAAATCATGCAGTTATTTTTTAAAATAACTGCATAATTATAATTACATGTTGATTTTTAATTTATTTTACAGTTTAAAAACAGCATCCAAACTGAAGAGAAGTTCAGGTCCCTTGCTTCTCTATAGTCATTGGCTCTAGTTAAGGGATTGTTTAGGAACTGATATGCAATATCGAAGTTAATTCACCTGAGAAGGTGTTTGCAGTAATTTTATTGGTAACACTGAAAAAATTAATCATGGTTTTAAACCAACTTCACCCAATTCGGTAAATTATTCCAAGTTATTAAAATAACAGTAGTGGTGAATTTCAGAAGACATTTTTTTGATTCATAAAGCACAGGCAGAGGCATCCTGCTGTACACCTGCCTCCAATTGCAGTAGTTTTAAAGGTGTGTAAATGCTGATGAGAGAGGACTACAGACTGGGATAGTTCAGAAGATGTGAAGCTCTACACCTGAAGTCCCTTTTAAGGGCTCAACTACTAGCCATGTAATGACTCTGAAAACATTAGAAAGATCATAGTTTCAGATTATTAAATTTCAGTGTGTTTAATTTGAAGTAAAGCTAAGCTGCAAGCTTGAAAATCAGCTGAGACCAACTCAAAGTCAGTGCTTTACAGGCAGCCAAAAGCAAAGAGGGGCAGTATTAGGCAGTTGTGTGCTGCCCTGCGCTGATGAGGAGACTGATGGGAGACTTTCTGACAGGGAGCTGTGATACTGGAGCTTCCCTAATTAAAAGGCCAGGATGTGTGGCTGTGAAGACTTGTGGACTAAACAGAAAAGAAGAAATTCCTGTGTGGAGAGTGTGCTTGAAGGGAGGAGGGAGGCAGAGGGCTTTATACCACATTTAAAAATGAGAATTCTATTACTTTGGAAGGTGTATCCAACAAGGCTTCTCAACACAACAAGAAATGCTGTCCCTATTAAGTCAAAAAGGAGTTTTATGGATGACTTTGGGGCTTAAATTTCTGTGGCAGGAATTATTATAATTATATGCTGAATGCCAGTGTATTGAATTGCTGATTAAAAGCTGGGTTAGTTTTCAAATGATGGAACAGAGAGCAGAAATGTTATTCTTTGAAGGTGGAGAAAGAAGAGAGGTTTGTGTAGGTGTTTAACAGCATAATGGTGTGTTTGCTAATAAGATTCTTGCTAATTTTAGTGCCATTACAGCAAGTGCTGCAGTATCCACATAGGAGGAAGAATAATGCAAAGAATATTGCCTCCCAATGTCAGCTGCTTTGCTCTGAATTTTATGGGTATTTTGGATAGGCAGGATATTCGGAATCACCTGCCAACAAGAAACACCCTAAGAAATAAAATTCATAAACAACGGGTATAATTTTAAACTAATTTTTTTTTTCCTTTTTGTTTCTCCCTCGCTTCCTTGTATAGACCTTTCCCCTTTCATCTTCGTGAGCTGACCACTTCCATTACTTTCTTATTTCTGCTGAGGCTGGTAAGCTGCTTTGATGCATTCAGCAGTCAAAAGTGCAGTTCTGTGTGCATTTGTGTTGGCTGACTAAGCAAACTGAAAGAGGCTGACTGTGAAAAGTGAAAAGGTGATTTACACTGGTGTCATAATGCTGTGCAGTAATAAAACACAGGGATTGTTGGACACACATTATATTGTACAATTATATAATTATAAACAATATAATTGGAGGCAGTTGAGCTTGAATGCAGCAGGCTGTTATTTAGCAATCATCTCTTTCAAGGCTCATTAAACGCAGATTTATACACAAAATAAAAGGTTTTCTCTATAAAGGCTAACTATGTAGTGTCATTTATTCCCCAGAATGTAATATGTAGATCTAAAGCTGTCAACGACTATAATGGATTTAGTCAGTGATTGTGAATGAAGTGTTTCAACACTTATGAGAATCTCAAGCCCTTTGCCATTATTTATGGTATTGTTTCTGAGACTTTCTTTGTATGTCTGTTTTGGAAGGCTAAAGAGCCTGCACACACTGCTTGTCAGCTTTCACAATCTTAGATCACAGCTGAGACACTACAGATGGTAAAGTGTTCTAAAAGATAACAAAGATGTCTTTAAAATAATCCATATTTTCATCTTATTTTAGCCCTTTAAAGTTTTATAATTCTGAAATTATGAATGACTTTATGGGGAAGAAAATTAAAAAACTAAAATATTTTGTTGTTGCTGTCCCAAGGCATTTAGTTTTATTATCTGATATAAGTTTTTATTTAAAAAAAACCAAAGTGATAAGAATCTTATAAGCAAATAAGAAAAGCCATAGAACTAAGAACCTTCTATGATGTGGAGATCTACAACATGTATAGTGGTCCAATCTGACTCAAACTTTTAACAGTTGGCAGAAGTTTGGAGCAGAAATCTATATTTAAATATATATATATATAAACAGAAATATAGATGCTTAAATATTTTTGTTGGTTTTTTAAATATCTAGAACTCCACCTGACTTTTAAAGTGGGTTGTTAAAGAACAGTATAAATAAGGAACATTCTAGAAGAGGAGGCTGCAGACCTCCTCTCTGAGTTTGGCTCTGTGAGAGTACAGCTTGGCACCACAAAGTATCTGGCCCACATGTGCTCAGGACACTTTTGTATTTGTTGTCATTTCACACATGAATTTTTAAATGCTCCTGGCATTTTAATGCTGCCCCTGGCATGTCATTAGCATCAGTCTCATTTTATAATTCTGTGTGGTGTGTTTAATTTTCATTCCTTCTCTAAGTGATTCACAGGAGCCTGATAGATGCAAGCCTGCTATGGGTTTCATCATTCCACTGCACAATTGCTCTGGCATGGTACAGGTGCTGCATCACTGTTTCCAGCGCATGGTACCTGACTTTGGCAGCTCCTGGCTGTTGGCCTCTTACTGCATTTTGCATCACTAGCTTTCACTTTGCTACATCAGAAATTTGTCTGCACAATAATTGCATAAATTCACTTATGATAATGGAAAATGTTAATATAGTATGATTAATTGTAGCTAAATGTTTTGAATGTATGTAAATCATGTCTTTAGCAACTGTATCTTAGTTTTAGCTTTTGGTAACTGCGATGCAGAGCTGTGTTTCAGAGCTGTTTTCCTTCCCCCACTTCTGCCCTGTTTGCTCATTTATCTAAATGTGTTAACTCACAATGTTTCTCAGAGTCACATCAGTGAATTAACAAGGTCCAGCTTCTTGTAACACCATTTTAAAACTATTTAGTCTTTTTAAAGTTTAGAGATAAAGCATTCCAAAATGCCAGCCATGGAATTCAATGTTTCTTGGTAAGGATGATTTTGTTTGCTTTTTATTAAAAAACAACAACAACAAACCCCCACAAACAAACAAACAAACAAAAACAAAGAAGTATTTTCTCAGGAACAGAGGAGCATATAGCAGTCTTCATTATCTCCATTGTAAAATGTCTTACAACATTATGACAATGGTTTGATAGAGAGGTTTTGGGGTGGGGGGTTGTATCCTTTATGCAAATCTAAACAATCTAACTAAGAGGCAATCTCTTGTCTCTTACATTTGGGTAGTTGATTTGGTTTGTGGGCTTGGCTTTTCTTTTCCAGAAGTCCATAGATAATGAACTTGGCTGGAAACAACCTTGGAAAAGCTTTCACTGCTCATGCTTGTTCTGTATCTTCTGAGTGCACAAGGAGTACAGAACTCAGATTCCCAAACTTTCCACTCCTCAGTTACATTAAACTCCTCTTTAAAAGAAATTACTGAGTTATGTTAATCAACACTGCCTTTTTTGTTTCTATCTAAAGTTCTCTCCGTTCAGATAAATTCCCAGTGGTCTCCTGGCACGCTGGATAAAAAAAGTAATCCTTATCTAGTGCTTTACAGCATTTCATGGCTGGAACACAGATCAGTGTGAAAATTTGTCTTGATTGATCACTATAGTAGGGTGTGCAGCCTTGTATGATGTGCAAAAAATTGAAGTTAGAACCTAAATCAAGAGCTCATCTTTCCACATGTGTTTTGGGGTTTCTGTTTCAACTTTTGAGTTACTGTCTCCTTATGCACCGTAGCTATGACACAGGAATTGCTAAATCACAGGGGTTTATCACCCTATGGGGTGGCATAAAAGAGAGGCAGTGTCACAAGATTTCTCTTAAAATTCATGTTAGCAACATCTCCCCAAGGTGCCCGGTACCTTGAGAGCCACAGACAGGGTGATCTCCACCACAGGGATCCCATATTGTCTTTGCTTTGCATGACTTTGCCTGTCCTTTCCATGAAGGGTAGCAGTTTATTCTCTAGGACATGTAGTTTTGCTCCGCTTATCCCATCATGACTTGCTTATTGGGAAGCTCTTCAGGGCCAGAGTGGTGGCTGACCAAGCCTGAGTCTTTAGAGGCACTGTGATATCTGAACTGTTGCTGTTAATGTCTTGTTTCAGACGTTAGGGAATAATAACTTAAAGTTGAGGGTCTTTATATTGTCATTTGAGGGAGAATAAAATAATACATATGCTGTAAACAAAAAATAACCTTAAGGTGGAATAACACTGTATGCTAAATAGTTTGTATCACTCACTGAGTAATCAACTCTTTTTTGAAGCTTTAACTCTTTTAAGAAATTGTATGTTGGTTTGTGTGACTTGCACGTTTTCCTGCTCTGACAGTTTAGTCCAAAGATAAAATGTTCTCTACTGCAAACAGCCATATTGCAGAAAAAAAGCTAAGAGCACATCTAATAGGATTCACTCAAGGACCTTTTCCCTCATTAGTATTGCACAACTGTGTGTTGTGCACTGTAAGGTGCAAAGAGAAGCAAAGAGAAGGTTGAGTCATGAACTCCATCTTGATCTAAAAAGGAAATGGTACTTAATTTCTGTGCATGAGAAAATACAATATTTGAAATCAAAAGAAGAAAACTGTTGTGCATTAAACTTACTCTGTGAATTTCCAAGGTAATTTTTTTATCTAGATAAACATATGTATCTATGCTTGAATAGGTTGCTAATATATTTCCATTATACTGAGGTTGATACATAAACCTTCCTCTAATCAAAAATACAACTACAGGCACTAGAGGTTGAAAACATAATGAGTAATATTCTAAGGATATTATGGATCTGAAAGTTTTTTAAAAAAATATTTTTTCCCTTCAAACTTTAGCAAATGGATTATAAAGATTAGGTGGATATGTGAGTGTTTATCCTGCCACTCGCCTTTTATATGTTTTGAGATCCTCATAGGAAGAGCTATGAAAGTCCTTCTCAGTCATGTCTCTTCTTAGGGCAGAGCCTACTCAAATGCCTAGACCACCCACTAAAGTCCACAGCACTTGTGCACTTTCAGAGAGATGTAGAGAGAGACCCTTCTAAGAACAGCAGGGAACTAAAGCAGCTGATTTCATTTCCTACTCCTAATAGTTTCAGAGGTTGGATTGCTTCCAAGGACCTAATGCAAATACTACTTGAAAGGTATTCGAGCCACAGGAAATGTAAAGCAAAAGGAAGTATAGTTCACAGGGTTGGCGGCGGAGTATCAGCTTTGAGTTGAGTGTTTGAAAGTAGTAGATACATTTAATCTGAACTGCAGAGCATTGTCCAGCTGGCTTGAAGCTCATCTCTTTTAATTATTGAAATGTTCCCTAGGAAAATTTTGTAATAGCAAACAAGTGATGCAAATCAGCGCAAAGGGCTGTGTAACTCTTCTCTCATATGGAGGTGTGTGTGACAAGGTAATTTGCTGGCAGGAAATATTAGAAACTTGATGATGTGTATCTCTTTCCTCTTCATTCCGTGCAAGCAGGTGTGACAGTATTATTCCTGAGCAAGTTTCCTAATACAAAGCAGATTGCTGGTTTTTTCCTTGCAGCATGTAACAGTGTTAGTTTTTACTTTCTTGGTTGTACTTGGCTATGTGTAAACATGGCTTGCCACAAAAAAACCCCATGGAAATAATGCCCTCTCTCAACTCTCTCAAATAACTGATTTTTTTTCTTTTTTTCTCCCTCTTATATCATAAAATATTGATGGATAGAATTCTAGACCAAGGCAAGTAAAAGGGACATGCAGGATGTCTTTTGCCATTCAGGCACTGCTAGAGCTCCTAATCAAGTTGGTGGAAGTTCTGCCACTCAATTGACTAGAAATAGGATTCAGCCTTTGCTTACTGATCTCATTCTAATGCAGTGGAGTTTCCTGCATCCGTGTGGCCAAGGCAAAAATAGGAAGGCCCATGTTAATAGATATTGCATAAAAAAATCAGTATGAGGTGTAATAGGTTAAACGGTCGTGATTTGCGTATTTTTTTTAAGTTCAGTCTGAAACAAGATTTCTTGTGCTGCTTAAGTGGAGTCAGTGAAACAATTTAAGTCAGTAATGGTGAATTCATGTTTTGTGCTTTACTTGGGAGGCAACTGATATAGCACACTTACAGTTCTGTAAACCTAAAGATGTAGATTGTGTATTTTGTCATCTCATACTCACAGTTAGCTAATAAAAATTAATATTATATTACTGTCATGCTAGTAGAGAGTTAAAACCTGACCTGTTTTCTTTTATAGAATATTATCATTAGGAATTTATTTTACATGCATTAACGTGTGTTGGGTACCTCTGACTTCTGCCTACTTTCTAGTGAATGCAGGCTGCTAGAAAGTCTTGTTTGCCTTGCTCTATAGATCAAGAAATTCCAACAAACTGTTCTCAAGATCTCAGTTAGGTTTTCTGAGTATAAGAAAGCTAAAAACTTGACAGCTACAATTTTCAGAGAGATGCTTTTATAAAAATACAATTGATATAATGGTACCTTTGGCAGAAAAGAGTCCCCTCATTTCTGTGACCGTCCTTACTATTTCTTTCCATTTCCCTTCTTTTCCATTCACTTCTTTTGACTTTACTCTGAGAAAAATAAAACATATAGAAAGGAGAAAAGAAGAAAAGCAAAAGTAAAGGAAGAATAGCATATTTTGGTTTCTGGTATTTGCAGATTTGTTCAAAGGGCACCATAAGAATTTGTGTGTGCCAATTTTTAACGATCAGTAACCTTCAGGGCGTTTTGTACATCTCTCTGAGATAATTCCTAAAACTAAATGCCATACCCCAGTGAACATTTTATAAATATTCAAATGACATAGGGTACTGACGGGTAAATCTAAGTTGTCTGTAAGTATTTGAATTGTAACAGAAAATGAAAACAAAGTTTTGGGACTCTAAGTTGTCTCTAGTGCTAAAGTGCTTTTGGTTCTTTCTCACAAAAATTAGTGGCCTGTTAGCCTGTTCTAAAGAGTGCAAGACTTCATGAGTGATAATGTGTTGCTTCATATTCAACAGGTCAAGTTTTCTTTGGATTGAGGCAGAACTGTGGCTCATGGACATCTGATGTGATAGGTAAGTTGAATCTGACACATCTTCTTACATCACAACCACATGCTAAATATTGATCTTGATTATGCTAGTGTAAGTGCAAACTATAGATGAACTATCTTTCTTATTTTGCATTTCCACTGATGGTAGAGAAATGAAAATTTACCTCCTTTCCATCTCTCCCAAATGACCCTTCAAAAACAAGGTTTAAAAAATTATTAATGACCTTTTTATTTAGAAACATTATGCATCAGGAGATACAAAAAAATAACTTCAATGGAACTTATTTCTTGAAATAAGATGGTAAAATATTCTGCTGTGAAAAAGGATATTTGGGCTTATGAGTTCAGAAGATCTGGTGTAACTGAGGCATAGCCCATGTGCTCATAAAATAATAGATAAGTGTTTAAGTATACTAATGGTGAACATTGCTAAATTACTTAGTGACACTGTTTTCTCTTCAGCTATTTAATCAGATGGGCGGTGTGTAAAAAAGGTATCCTAGCATGTCATTAGTGCATAAAAGAGAGACTAAAGTAAGGGTAGAGTTTTATATTGTGGGGGTTTTTTGCTGAATTTTATTATTTATGGTAATTGCTCAATACCTAGGGCATACATCTGTAGACTTGTTTAGTCTTATAATCCTGAAACAGTGATGTGACCAAGCAGGAGTTTTGCTTACCCTGAAGTATGTGAGGCTGCTCCAGTTCCAGAGAAACGGTGAAGAAAATGTGAAAGGATTTGAGTTAAGCTTGTGTGAGGCTCTAGAAACCCCTCGTCATAGGGGCATCCACCATGGAAAATATTCCTTGAAGGGTTTTGGCAGTCAAAAGCAGGTAGACAAATAGGAGTGTCCTGGACTGCTCGTGTCAATAAAACAGATGCATTGTGGAGAAGTGTATTTAATGGTATAGAGTTGATCTGACAAATAAATAGAAAATTTCTTTTGTAGTAGAAATTTCTAAGTATGAAAAAAAAAGGAAACAACAACATAAAAATATTAGTTTACCATCTCTGGAATCCAGTTTAGGAGACTCCTGAATGATGTAATTTTTCAAGTTACAGGGTAACTTTTTCTGAAGTAATCAAGCCAAGATATATATCCCTAGCAGGATTTTGAGTCCTATTTACAATATATGTTGTTGTCTACATTCACTTTTTTGCGGTAAGGATTTAAAAATGAAGGTAGGAAAAAACGTCAATGCTTTCTCTACTAGTCTGAACATAATGATAAATTTCTAGAACTTCCATGTTGATACTTCAGAGTTTTCTTTTTATGAAGCTGTGTAGGAGAGATTTTAACTCCTTTCAGTCTGTTTTAATTCCATCACTTCTTTCAGGGTATCAAATATGTTTGGGTTTTTTAACTTGCATTTTTCATTCATTTTGGTACAAAGACAGACTGGTAGCACCAGACTAACACTGGGATGATGAAGTGACAGTAAATTTAATGAAAGGGTAGGTAAAATATGATAAATATGATAACATTTTTAGCACCAGAAGAGTTTGCCATCCAGACCTATGTATCACACATAGATTAAGCAGTTTCTAAAATGTTAGTACATTGTGGTTTATAGTTCAGAAACTCATCCTTTCCTAGATAAAATGAAACATTAGTTTGTGTGTGTAATACCTTGAAATTAATTATACAGGCAGACACTTAATGGGGTCTGATCGTGAATGCCTCAAATGGGAGGTGCATTCATATTGCACATGTGCTTGAGAGAAATTTGTGTTGCCCGTGCACGTTATGTAAATGTGATTGGTAACAATGGATCAAATGGATATCTTTTGCCATTGCTGTGAAGCCTTTTATTATGGAGTGGATAAATCCATTCTTTCTTGTGGAAAGCAGAAAAAGGAAAAATGGTGCTGCAAAAATATGTGGATCTTTTCTTCCTTGTAGAAAGGGAAGGATTCATCTCAGAGGAAAACACTCCATGAGCTCACATTTTCAGTAGAGATTTTCTTCTGTGTGTATGTGCTTGTGTTTGTGAGTATCTCTTCTGTAGCATAAAAGATCAAGGTATTTTATAAGTAGATCTTTCCTTAAAAGAGGCTGTGCAAAGAGGATAATTTTTTTTCCCTAAATGAGTCAGGAGCAAGGGTCCAGTGTTTTGGAAGGTCTGATCCTGAGGAAATGGAATATAGATTGTGCCACAGGCTGAAACTGGAAGCACTAGAGTGAGAGAATACAGTCTGTAATAAAACACAATGCTCTCAAGCCTTGAACACACTTAAAATTTGTCGAAGTAACATAATTGCTGTCCTAAAAAGCATCAGGAAAATAGATGTCATCCAGTGGATTTGACACGTATGTAGCTCATTATGTTGGGAGAGGGATAGAGAGACTTTTATTGTTGCAAGAGGAACAGCAATTTGCTGAAAAGGGGAGGCAGGCAAACAGGCAACTGTTTCAGGAAATGAAATTCCAGCAAGTTGGAAATACGGGGCTGAGAGAGAAATGAAGAGCACAAAAGAGAGCTCAGTAGCAGATATTGTAATGGAGGACCTACGGTGAGAAGTTGGTGGGGGTGGAAAAGTGAACAAATACAATGAAAAACATCCTTCATTATCCCTGGCTCAGTGCATTGTGTTCTGTCATTGCTAGTGCTTAATTACCTGTTGTGATGGTAGCTCCCCATCTTGATTCGTTCTGCTTTAATTACCAGTTGCATGGCTTGAACACAGAACAAGGACAAAGGGAATGAAGTCGGATCTATAATGGCCAGGTTCAGACAGGTCCTCTAGGGATGGCAGAAGAGAATAGAATGTGCTGAAGGTATTTGTGAGAAGTTGTTCCTCTGTTCAGGAGTAATGCTGACAACTGGTGTGTTGAGAAAATGAAGGAGCACCATGCACATGTAGTTTAAATGTACAGGAGAGGTAAGTTGTGCAGTGAACATGCACCATATGTGCAAGAACTCAGAGCAAACACAGAGATAAACTGGCAATTGAAAAAAGCTGAAATAAACTTTCAGTGGAGACTGAGCTGAAAATAAGACGATTTCTGTTCTGTCAGTGTTGTTTCTATTAGAGGGCACTGCAACGTGCAGAGGCTCAGAAAGATGTCAGTAAAAATAACAACCTGACATTTTATGTGCAGTAAATACTGAAAACTGGAGACTCTTTTATTATTTTTGTTTTATGAGTGGGTTGTTTGTTTGGTTTTTAGTTAATTCTAATCTGCTTTATATCTCATTATTTTTCTCCTTTGGTTTCATGGCAGTGTAGCAGTCTATGTTAATGCCTATTTCTTTATCCAGTCTCATAAGGTCACCATTTGACAATGGTAACTTAGTTCAGATAAGTATTTCCATAACCTAATATCTCTTTTCATTTAATATGGGCAGACTGAAAAATTTGAGACCACTTACTTTCAACAAATTGTACTAATAATAAAATTAAGTCCTTTGAGACTAAAGTACAAAATTCATAGTCTGTTAGATTGGATGTCTAATCAGAGTTCATGACCATAAGATAGTTATTTGTGTTTAAAAAAACAAACAAACAAAAAGAAACAAAAAGAGACCAAAGAAAAAATCATTTCCAGTGAAGACTTGGCCAGTTTAAGAAAAGCAAAAGCCCTTCCTCTCCATCTCAAAAATCTTCCAAAGCTAGAATTGGCACCAGTATACCCACTCCTGCAAGTATCAAGGCACATAGGTCTTAAAAAGCTGTATTGTAGTAAACACTGGACTGAGTGCTTTAAAAAATGCGTGGGTGAATGGGGAGTGGAAATGGTCGCTGAATAACTTAGGTGACTTTAATCAACCATGTAAGAAAGTATTTGATTTTTATAATGAATGTTGACCAACACTTGGATGTAACTGAGGAATCCTCGCCACATGAATGAGTGTGTTGGCTGGGTTGCACAAGCAGGAACCTTACCATTGGACTTGGCTAAAGTTGGGAGTCACAGTGCGAGTTTCAGTCTGTTCACTGAGTGGAATTGAAAACCAGTAAGACTTCACCAGTAAGTGGATTGCTCCTGTGCTGTAGCATTGGAAAAGACAAAGAGTGGAGAGCAGAAAGAAAGAGGAAAGGTATAAAAGTGATTCTTGTGTGATTGAGTTCGTGCATGAAACTTTTCATTTGTGCACTTTCTCAGCAGTACCTGGTCCTGCAGAGCAGCTGACTAAGCTAGGCTGATCATCAGCCAGGAGGTAGGCCTTGCTATTCTTCCTGTTTTGTGGCATCAAACATGAAATTTGGAGCAAGGCCACAGTTAGATATTAATAAACAGGGTTAGATTTTAATAAACTATATTTTCTACAAGGAGGGCACTTACTGCACTTTAGTCTATCTTCATGTTGTCTAGGAGGACATATTTGGCTGAGCCTTTTTTCTGATACGCTTTTCCATGTGTCCCTGCACTCAGATCTACACGTGGCAATGCTTGTACTATACTGAATTAGGAAGAGATCCTCTATAAAACTTTGATGTCTGTTCTAGCAGTAATTTTAAAGGAAAGCAATAATAGGGTATCTTGTAAATTATTGTATTTCCTAATAAATTCATCACAGTGTGAGAGAAATCTTCCTGAATAGTGGAGATAATGTGCTTCACCTGTTCTCAGTCCACATCTTGCTACTGTGGTTGTTCTGAAGATCCTTTGAGTTTGGCTGGTGGCTCACACCATGGCTCAGCAAACTGTAAGGCTCATATTCTTGAGACCTTAATGAGACTTAAACATATGCTGAAATGCCTTTTCCTGAACAATCAGATAAGTGTGATTGAAAATTGTAATGTGACCTTAACTGTATTCATAAAACTTAAGTTTGTGTTAAATATTCTATGTTTGAAAATTGAACACATTTTAAAAGCTCTAGCCTTCACTTACCCATATGTCACATGTATACATCATAGATTGAGTTTGTCAATTTACAAGTTTGAAGTTGGTACCAACTCTCGATCATTATCCTTCTTGTGCTCTTTCATTAGTTCATGGTAGGAAAAAAATGTCATGTGCCATGACGTTTTGGTGTGATTTGAGAAATCAGAATATGCAAACAGATATATGACTTGTCTGTAACTGCATTGAAATTTCCTTTCTGCAGTTGGAGAAGAAGGAAGCAACTGTGGGAGCATATGTGTCTGAAAATGTGTAGTTTCACAGTGTAGCAGATTTGGTTTGTGACAGGAGGGTCTTTCCAAAAGTGGTTATTCTTGTGGATAAGGCTTTCCTTGACCTGCTGCTTCTCTTGGATGCCAACTCACTTTTGCTAACCTCAGAGGAAGGGGTGGGGGAACTGGAAGCTCAAGTCCTTCTGAGCTGGTGGCATTTATATTGTGAGACAGTTGAGATCGAGTTCATTTTGCTAAGCTGCTCACCCATAATGGATCTGTCACAGCAACTTGACAACGTATTTGTATCCATTTTGGACATTTGCTGCTATGCATTCTCCCTGTGAAAGTGTCCAGGAGACCACTCAGATTCAATGTTAGTAACCCCTTCTCTCCTCCTCAGAATACATCTATCCTTTTCACAAGCTTAATAGGCAGTTGTCTGTTCCAGCCATGGTTTACCTTTCAATTGGTACCATGTATCTGAGAGCATGCCTTAATTTGATCCCAATTTTCTATTGTTCAGCTAGCATAAAGATGGCCCAGCCAAATAATAGAGGGTATTTTTTGTCAGAAATTCTATTATATTTAACTCTATTATTAAATTAAGGATTTGTTTGATTTTCTGGTTTGTTGGTAATTTACAAAGAGTTTTGGGGGCTTTTGGTTTCTTGTGTTTTTTTTCTGATGTAAATATGTGGTGAGGGTGGTGAGAAGGAGAGTAATGGTATCTTACACACTGAAAATCTGACTTTCCTGCCAACTGTATCTGGGGAACCAAATTATCTTTCAGAGACTGGAGCTGCTAACAAATGAAGAAATAAATGACTGCTTTTTTGGTTCCAACCACTAATGCTGAAATACTGTAATTGTATTTAACTCCAAGTTCTGATTCAAAATTGGATGTCTTATTCTACTGCTGACTTAGTTGAATCTGAAACATAATTTCAGTCTTAGCAGCACAAGAGGATGTTTTGCCCTCTCTCCTTCTCTTCCCCCAATAAAAGAATTTTTTCTAGTTCAAGTCACTGAGTAAACCTGCAGGAATACATCCATTTCTAAATATAGAAAGCTGTACTATAGACTTTACCAAGGCCTGGGGAGTCAAGTGAAAATGAAACCACTGAAAATGAAACCACTGAATCTCTTCTCTACTAATTCATCCCCTGGCTCTCTACTTTTCAGATTTCTTTTTCTTCCGTCCCCTCCTTCTTCTCCCCCCTCTCCCTTCATTGCTGCTTTTTCTTTAACAATAGTTATATAATGCTGTTTCTCCATTGGGATGCATCCTATGCAGCATAGCTTGTACATGTATTAGTAGATCTGTGCAAATCCTTAGGTTTTCAGTTCACTGTAGAGACTTGTTTCCAAGCTTGAGTTCAAATGAGCAGTGGTTTTCCCGGGGAGTGCCAGTTCTCACAGCAATGCCCTGGTTCCAGATCAGTGCACGGAGTTTAGGTTTAATAGGATGTCCTAGTATTTTCCTTGTTCATCCTACTCAGCCCAGTCTCTAGTATGACAGCATCAGAACTGCTCTTTTTGTGTTTGTTGAGGCAGATAGAAATAATAATACTGGTCAAAGGGTAATGCTTGAAGGGGCATATCTTTTGAAAACAGTCACAAGTTCAATGAATTCTGCCATCAAAGGGTGGCAGTTGAAAATTAACTATGAAGAGAGAGTGAAGCTGTCTTCATTCTAAACAAGGTCCATTTAGCAAAGCTGATCTTTCTCACTTCTGAAACTTACTGCAAGTAATAAATAAATTCTGTATCTAGTGCTTCTTTGTGGCATGTGGTTTTTTGGTTTTTTTGTAGCATTCTCTGCTAGGGCTGTCCATCTGTGGCTTTCTAATTTGCACGATATTGGTATACTTACTGTTGGTCTTCCATTATCCCCCCTTGAAAACATAGGTGGGAGACAGGGAGAGCACTTGACAAATCCACTGGTCTTCTGAGATCTTTCCATCACTTCCAGTGTGTGTGTTAATTGTAAATGCTGAAATTAAATACCTTGGGATGCACTGACCTCATAATCTGTTTTTTAAACAGCATATCCATCCCATAAATCCTCTTAGAGATAAATTAAAAATGCCTGTAGAAGAAATATAGCCTGAATGCAATAATTAAGCAGGTGCTAAGCAGCAGCCTATTATTCATATATCGGGGGTTTGTATGATAAAAAACTTAAAAAGTTATCACTGCTTGAAGAGAGACTTGACTGATCACCATCTCCAGCTGCCAAAGGGAAGAGTTGAGTGATTGGAGAAAATCTTCTGAAAGGGACCAACCATCAGCAGAGCAGAAGTCCCCTCCCAAGAAAATCAGTTTTTTGGACTTGCTTCCTCCTTGCTAAGCAGTTCCTTTACGTTTTTTTGTCTGAATGCCAAATTAACTCTGGAGGGGCAAAACCTTCTTTGAGTACAAGGTGTAGATGGAAACAGTATTGCTTCTGTACTAGTGTCATTTAAAATCTATTTTTAGTTATGCCTACAAGATAAAAATGGCAAGCCTGTGGTTAAGCAGTGGTGTTTCAGAGACTGCTGTTCATGAATCATTCAAAATAAGAATTATTGGGTGGTCCCAACTTGCAGATGAGAAAGTGTGCAAAAAATCTGATGCTATTTCTAAATTGGAAGGTGGAGAAAAAACAAAGGTATTTATTTAGTGTCACAGTAAATTCAGATATTTAGCAAGCAACTTCTGCAGCAAGTTTACTATTTTCTACACAGAGAAAGTAGCCAGCCTGGGATTTTGATTTCATTGGTATTTTGGGGTTTTTTTCCCCCCTTTCTAAAATGCTTCTCATGAAATTATGATCACTAGCAATTTTGGAGTAAAAATACCACACAGGGAATGAAAAGCCTCAACTGCTTTTTCAAAATGAAATAACTGTGTCTAAAAGGACTCTGCCTAGACAGCTTCCAGAGGGCTGTGGAGCACACTGGCTCTGTGCATGCTGCGCTGGCGAGAGGAGAGCCTGGAGCCTGGGTAACGTGTGATTTCCTGAAAAGTCAGTGGAGAGATTTCAAATGCTTGATTGTCTTCAGAATTAAACCTTTATGCATGGAGTTGATAAATATTTCTTTAAATCTTTGTGTGAAATTGCGGCAATGTCACTGGAGAAGGGCCTGTTTGATGGCTGTGATTGTGCTATCACCAGTCAGACACATGTCATGGCCACTGGATTATAAGCAATCTGGGGCAGATAAAACATCTGCCATCGTGCTTTGTATTCTGGTTGGCACAATGAGGCCCTACTGCTACCTGGCTCTGCTGGGCGCTCTCAGTCTGGGAGCGTTACAACAGCCAGGAAATTTTTAAAATGCACAGACAAGATGTTCGGATAGAAGTGGTACTGGAGCAGTGTGAAACTGAAAAAGCTTTTGAGAGATTTCTTGGTTAAACATTTGTGACTCTTCTGTGTTGTTTTGCGACTCTTCTGTTCTTTGTCATCACCCCAAAAAATGTAACTCATTAAATTCATTAAAAAAAAAAGGGGAGGGGAAGAAAAAGTATATATTTCTTTCTTTCTGTAGAGAATGCCTCCAAAGTCCAAGTCAGGTCTCATTTAAGGTGCATATATTTCCCCCTCCCACTTTTCACATTGTTGAAGACATCATTTTAGTTCTGTATTATATAACGTGTTAAGATCAATAAAAAAAAAAATCCCTGAGCATTTTGTGATTTACAAAATATACTCTTTCAGATTTATTTTTTTCTGAAGCTAGTTATGGCATTCCCCATGTTAGGAGTGGAGTCTCAAACATTCTAGAAGCCTTTGGTTTTTGAAGATGGGGTTTTTTTGTATGAAAATAAGAGGTGGAAATTCCAAGGCAGAAAAATTGTTTAATTGACTAACATTTCTTTTGAATCTTGAAATATTTAAGGATTAATACATTAATACATTAATGACCTTTTTTCTTTCAAAAATGTTTCCTGTACTTATAAAAAAAGAATACACAAACTTATTTTTTATTATTGGGATTATCTTTTGGAAAAAAAAAAATAAAGTACAAGAGCAGTATAAGTGTTTCCTTATATCAGGAGTTATCAGGAGTTTACAGTTTATCATTCTCTTGAACTTCCTTCCTTCCTCCCTTCCTTCCTTTCCTTCCTTTCCTTCCTTCCTTCCCTCCCTCCCTCCTCTTAATGAAATCAATTAAATTAATCGAGAGCCATCAGTATGAACATCCATGTCTCCCACACATACTTTAAAGACTGGAGATATTGCAGCTTGTGGCATGTTTCTTTTGCTTTGAAAGTTCTGAAATATCATGTAGAACTGTTCTAACGAAGAAAAAATGACATTTAAATATTTCAATTATGTCAATATATTTAAAATATTTTTAAAGCCTACAATTTTCAATCAGTGTTTTTTTGTTTACTCCAAAATTGTTAGCAGAACTCAATCTGAGCATTTGGATTTGAAGTGATGGAAAGGTTGAATACTCTCCCTTCTTTGCCTTCCAAAAGACTACATTGCTTTTAATTAGCTGTAGTCTTTTTGCTAAGTAGAATGAAATTGCCCAGCTGTGTAGAAGATGTGGGCCAGCAGAAGGTGTTGGAAGCTGGAAGCACTGAGACCCTGTTTCCAACAAAAGCATTCATGAGCCAATCTCATGTTGCGAGTGAAAATAGCAGAGCAGTGCTTAGCTCTGTTTGCAGATCTGGACTGTAACCACATCTTTATCTGGCCAAAATGTGCTGGTTTCTGGCTTTTAAACTTAATTGTAGTAAAACATTATTATTGAGAGTTTTCATATTTCCCAATGCAATTACACTGTGATCTGAGCTGCAGTGCCATTCCTGTGTTTACCGAGAATACAAGCTAGTTCTTTAACTTGATCCTTCCCTGGTGTTTGCTTGATGGATTAATTATGGGCTTTCTCTAGAATTATTCATGGAAGATCAAATGGCAAAATTAATGGGGGCCCTTCTGCAAGCTGATGATCATTTACTGTGTGCATAAATTATTTTTTCTGCTCTGTTACGTAGTCCTCCTAGAGCTGCCTTCAGAGTGAGACCACCCTGTCACCTCATGCTTACAGCTGATTATACTGTGTGTTGTAACTCATGCATAAATGGGCTGCCTGTTTAACTTTTCAGTTGCTTTATGCCATCTAGGACTTGATCTGGAAACATGAGCTGGAAAAATATGTAGAGAGTGATGTAGCTTCTAAATTTAACTTCTGAATTACAATTAAACTGTTACATTTTTTTCTCCTTTTTTTTTTGTGTTGGGTGGTTCACCTCCTTAAAATAGTCACATGGAGTTATTTAGCACTTCTGTATAGAAAGAGATGTGTCTTTAGTACTAAAATCAGTGACCACATTCTCTCAAATGTGCAATCCCATCATGACAGAAACAAGATAAATGACACGTTTCAGGGTATCTTGTAGGAAAAGAGCATCAAAGAGCCAATCCTTTTTAACTCATAAGGCACATAGTTTGTACATTTGGGGTGGGGAGTCATATGCATGTACACACAATCCTACATTAAAACAAAGGTACAATAATTTGCTGATTTATTATAGCTCTGTGAACATTTCAAATATTATGTTTTACTTACCTTCTGCATATTTACTTAAGCAGGATTAAATACTTATTTACTTTAAATCCAAACAAATTGCTTGAAAATGTTAATCTCGGGGGGTTTATCTGTTTTGATTAGTTCTAAAAGCACTGTAATCCTAGAAAAAGACTGGTTTTCTTTCTGTACCGTTTGATCAGCAGAATGGATGCTTTCTTGTTGAAGACAAAGCATTCTTATATATATGTTATCAAAATATTTAGCTCACTAGTTCTTTTTTCTCTTCAAGCCTTATTTCTTTTTTTTGCTAGGTTTTTCAAATTACTAAAAAGAATACTTTAAATGTGGATAGCACAGAAGTGCTATCCAACTTGGCTGATGAGACCAGATGATTAAAGGGCAACAAGAGCTAATTCTTGTGGCAAAAAGTTCTAGGAAAACTTTATGTTATAGAATGATTTTTCAGTAAAATTAATTCATATTTGAAAACAGCTTGGAGTATACATATTGCATTAATGGTTCTGAAATTAGCCGTTAGCATTTAGAGAGTAGGTCTTGGTGCAATGCTATATATTGATCCTTGAAAACAGCTCTTCAAACTCAGCAACAGTCAAAACTGGGCAGTATAAAGAAAGAAGACTGGATAGAAAATGTCATTATGGTGTTACGTATATACTTGCATAAATCCGTGATGTATGCATATATTGCAGTTTTCATGCTGGTGAGGGTTTCCTTCTCAAAAGAAAAAGAGGGAAATTACAAAAGAATGAAATCGTCAGCAATTAAGAGTACAAGACAACTTATAAATTGGAGGAGATGAAGTTCACTGACACATTACAACTTCATGAGAAATATATCTGAACAATAACCCAGGGTTTTATCTAGCCTTTATATACCTTAACAGTGTGGAAAGGAACAGAAGCTATTCATTCTGTTTCTTATGGTTCAATGAATCAGGGCATCAAGCACAATTTTTCAACCTGAAAGCTTTCAAAAAATTTTAAAACTCTTGGAAATTCTTTTACACAAGCAGGCTGTGAAATCATTTAATGAATTCTTGGCAAAAGCCCCCTAAAGTGCTATCAGAGCAAACGTATAGACACAAACTTTGGCTTGGGAATTCCCTTGGCTGTTGAGAAAATATTGCTGTGATTCCCTCACTCATTTACTCTTCCTTAGGTGTCAGTTGCTTATAGTGGTAGTCAGAGGCAGAGTAGTGAAAAATGGACATTGCATCTGACTGATTTTCTTTACTACCAATGCCATACACCATGCAGATATAATTCTTTTAAATAAAAATATATTTTAAAGTTTGTTTACAGTGCTTATTTGCTTGATTTAGTAGATGAAGGGAACTGGTTTTGTTTGAAATATAACATCTGTATGTGTTTCATGAAAAATTCTTAAAATCACAAATACACTGAAAGTGTCCAGGCAGAAGTTATTTGTTATAGACTAGGGAATATTTGTTATTAACCTGCCAGTCTAGGTTCTGATTTTCTTTATTATCAGCTTCACTATACTTGTTTTACCTTTTGGGCACACAGAGACCCACTTGTGATGAACAAATTGCATGGGATACAGTAGGAGCTCATTCACATTCAGGTTGTGCAAGGCTGTGATTGCTATCCTGTCTGTGAGAAACAATAACGTTATACAAGACTGATTTTTAATTGCATCTTTTACTTGGGTGCAAAGCAATCTCTGGAAGATGCCTTTTCCCTTCTTAAAATGAAGAAAAAAGCAGTGCAAAAAGATCATGTTCAAGGTAGAAGCAGTGTATGTTTGGAACTTGCTTGCTGGCTTATCTTCCTTGTTTTTTTTTAACTGAAGAAATACTATGTCTGAGACAACCTTGTAAAAAAAGAAATAGTGGGTTTTGAAGAGAGCTTTCCGTTTTAGAGAGCAAGAATTTTTTTTTTAAATTCTAGTTTTACAAAATAAGTAATCATGACTATGATTTCCTAGCTTTGGAGTGAATTAAGAAAAGTTTTATTCTGTTTAGGAGCTTGTTTAGGAGCTTGTATGTATAATATCATTATATTTGATTTCATTAGTATGCTTAGTATTAATTAAAAACATAATGCATGTGACAGGTCTTGAAAGCAAAAGGATTCCTAATTCACTGCAATTGTGTTTTAATATTATCCTTGCATGGGGATCCAGGAACTACTATTAAAGCCTAAATGAAAAAGCAAGTTTATTGTCAATGCGTTTGAACCTGCAATGCTTCCACTGTGAAATTTTTAAGGGTTAATCTCAAAATGGTTGGGGAAAAAAAATTGAATTTGGGCACCTTCTGTCTTCAACTGTTCTTTGCCAATAACTGGAAAAGTATATTATGTTAGACAAGAAGTAGCAATGGAGCTCTCTGTTCTTGTGTGCATCTACACCTACCTACCTTGGACTCAGTGGGGTACAGTGCCTGCAAGCCACATGTGGCATCCCTGATTCTTTGTTTTAAAATACTTCACTACTAATTGTGGATGTTCCCAGTGCACGACCTGCCTGGAAGTGGGAGCAGCAAATCTGTTAAAAGTTTGTGTGCTGTGGGTCACCTACACCAGAGTGTAGGTCTGGATTGGCAGCACTTAGTGAAAGATGATGCTTTGTCTGAGAGTCAGCTGATCATGGAGCTCTGGTATGGTTGCTGATATCCAGTGAATTTAGTGAAGAGCTTCCCCAGATCCTCTGTGGGTGACTGAGATTTGCTTGCTTTCATTCCTGTTAGGTACTTATGCTATTCAGAAATTAACTTTCTTCCTTTTGCTGACTACTTTCAGGGTGCGGGATGGTGGGTTGATTATATCTCTTATTTCATCTGATCAGATTTGGTCTACTTGGAGTTATGTTCTTTTGCATAGTGCAACAGAAGGAAAAAATTTTCCCTAGGTATCTGTATATGACTTATCACTTACTTTGAAAGTTGTTGGATGGTATTTGAGCTGGAAGTTGGAGGTGGCTCCAGCAGTTTTGTTCCTTTGCACTGGTAAAAACCCTTTCTTGGTTTTGAGAGAAAAAGGAAGGAAACACAGGATTTATGGTAGTGATTACTGTTCTCTGAGATTTCATCTTATGGCTTGGAAGATTATTTAGTGGCCTATGCCAAGTGGAATAGCTGCAGTGGAAGACAGAAAAGCAAGTAGAATATTGATCAAGTCAAAGCAGTCTGGAACATACTGTTTCATAAAAATTTCTTAACTGAAAAAATGTTCAAATATTTCCCCCTGGAAGGTGTCGAAAGAAGAGAGAAAGGTTGTTTGTTAATGGGTTTTTTTCCTCTGGAAGAAATTTTTGATGGGAAGATGAGACATATTTTGAAGCAAAAACCTCCAGTGATGTTTGATAACTGATGTGTGAGGACAGTAGCTAAAATTTGTGCCTCTTTCTGCCCAGACTTTTGAGGCTTTAAATTTAGAGTCACAGAATAGTTTGGGTTGAAAGGGACCTTTAAAGGTCATCTAGTCCAATCCCCCTGCAATGAGTAGGGTCATCTTCTACTAAATCAGATTGCTCACAGCCCTTTCCAGTCTGATCTTGACTGTTTCCAGGGAAACCACCTCTCTCTTCACCACCTGTTCCAGTGTTTCACCACCCTCATTGTAAAAAACTGCTTCCTTATAGCTAATTAAATGCATCTATATTTGATTCATTTAAGTCTGATAGCTAAAGTTCTGGAGGATACTGTATGTATTATACTCATAAAACTTTAGTACCAAAAATGTAAATGCTTACAAAATTTTGAATACCAACTTCTAACTTTTACAGGGAAGAAGTACTTTCTGGGTAGTTTTTTCAATGCTTACATATTTTTTTAGCTGTCATATTTCACATACAGTCATATTTGCATGCCTGGTAACACTACAGCTTATGTAGTGACATGAATTACTCATATAGTATTCCATAAATTTATGCCACATAAGATATACACAGGCATCTGATCCTGACCGTATGTTTTTCAGTCCAAGATGATTCCCCTTAGTTCTGCTTATAAGGACTCCAATTTTCAGGTCATAAACTATCCATTTCTGTCTGTTTTGTGCTATGAAAAGATGAAAGTTCAGCAGTCTGGCTGCAATGCACATTGTTGATATTAAATAAGAGGTGAATGTGCAGGTAATATTTTCCCAGTTCTGCCCTTTCTTGTGTTAAATGGATGAGATCAGCTCTCCCTGCTGAGGCAGGCTCCTTGGAAAGTCAGTCAAATGGTGTTCCCATTTAGTAAGGGAGAAAAAGAGCATCAGAACTCTGTTCCCATTCTGGAGATTACTAACAGATAAAACATAATATGCCATCAAGGGAAGACTTCATGGCTGATGCTCAGAAAATCAAAGTGGGTTGAAAACTGCATGGATGCAGCCTGACAATCTTACTTTTTAAAAAGCAGGGCTGTCCAAGAGTCTGTTGAGTGTAGCAGACTTAGAAAGGGAAGCAACAACAAAAACAAAAAACCAACAGTCATTATGATTCTAATAAAGGCTACAAACCTGTTGTCTTAAGGAGAGAATGAGTAAGTATACAGAAATTTAATTTATTTCACAGCTCTAGTTCTCAACCAATCAGGTTCTGTGTCTAAAATTTGTAAACTGTTAGTAACCTAAATGTTGTCAGAGACTCCTAAAAATGTTAAAAGTTTTTAATAGTCGCTAGATAGTATGATCTGTATTTATTGCAAATATTCAATTGTAATTAAAATCAAAGACTTTTTTTAGAAGCTTGAGGTGTTCACAAAAATACAAGTTCTGAGAGCTATTACTATTTTTTCTCTGTTAAAGTCTTATCTAACAGGAAGTACAATATGATTTAATGAAATTCCTCTAATATTTGAAACTGGAGACAGAATACCTTTTAGTTCTAATTCCAGTATTTCATTGTGGTATGTAGCATCTAGCAAAGGATTTCTGCAAGCTTATAAATAGTCATAGTAGCCTTCTATAATTTGGTTTCCTTATGATTGCACTTGTTGGAATAGCTGTACATTTTCAGGAAGGATTTAATATGATGGAAGCAACCCTCCCCCCCTAAACTTAATTAATCAGTCCTTTAGGTGACTAATTAGACATGCTGAATTTTCAGTGAGGTATAATGTTTCTTCCTAGATCTTCACGCCTATCTTACCCAGCTGATATATGCAAACTGAAAGAGGATGTTGCTACAGTGCATGGTTCCTAATAAAATTCAAATTAAATAATCACCTCAATTACAGATTAAAAACTCAGGTTCAACAATTACCCAAAAAGCTCTACTTCATTGAAAACCCATAGTCATGTAACTACTCCTTTCTCTTCCTGTCTGAATTTATAGCTCTCCCACACAGACAAAATTTAGATTTAGCTTAAATTGTGACTTAAATTGTTTCCATTATCTCAGCCTGGAGCAACCTGTGTCTATTCCTGTGGGTACTCCTGATATATTAGATAAGTGCTACTGACAATATGCCTAATGCGAAAGGTGTATATTGGCTTTTGGGTGCTTTCAGAAGAAAATCTTGCCCTGGACCTCTGTGAAGGTACAATGCTAGCAGTGCTGTTAGACTGAAAAACTCAACTTATTGATCCACAGTGCAAACATAGAATCTTGGAATAGTTTGGGTTGGAAGGGATATTTAAAGGTCATGTAGTCCAAATGCCCTGCTGTGAGCAGGAACATTTAACTAGATTAGGTTGCTCAGAGCCTCATCCAACCTGACCTTGAGTTTTTTCAGGGATGGGGCATCCACGAATTCTCTGGACAACCTATTCCAGCGTCTCACTACTCTTATAATACAGAATTTCTTCATAATATCTAATCTAAACCTACCCTCCTTCAGCTTAAGGGCGTTCCCCTTGTCCTATCACTACATGCCCTTGTGAAGAGTCCCTCTCCAGCTTTCTTGTAGGCCCCCTTTAGGTACTGGAGGGTGCTGTAAGGTCTCTCAGAGCCTGTTGTTCTCCAGGCTGAAGAACCCCAACTCTCTCAGCCTGTCTTCATAGAGAGAGTAGTCTGTCCCATCAACCTTCTTTGTGGCCCTGCTGTGGACTCACTCCAACAGGTCCATTTCCCTCCTGTGCTGAGGACTCCAGAGCTGGAAGAAGTGCTTCAGGTGGGGTCTCATGAGTGTGGAGTGGAGGCGTCTCCAAGGGACTGCTAAAGCTTTGGCCCTACTGGTCAGAGGTGAAGTGCTGAGGCTGGAGCAGCTTCTGAGGCTGAGACCAACCTCAGGAGAAAGCAAATGAGGAAAAAGCTGAAGGGATAATTTGATGTTCTGATTGCAGCTTGTACATCAAGTCTCTGTTGGCATAGTCACTAGGAACAGGAGTAAAAAAGGAGGGAGCTAGCACTACGTATCAAGGGGATAGTACAGTTAATTTGAATTTAATTTACAGGCAGTGCTAGTAGTCCATCAGTCCTGCCATCTGCATAAGTGACAGGCCAGATCATTCAAGGCAAAATTACTTGTCCTGGGGCCAGGAGGAGGAGTGCAAATGTGAGACTAGTCCTCTTTTTTTCCTAAGAGGACAATTGACAGAAGCTATCGAGGTTTTCCAAGTGTCCCTGGAATTTCAACTCTGTTCACATCCATACTTGGTTGTCCTTGCTTCCTCTTCCACCTCAGAGAAAGCTGGGCAAAGAAGCATGTGGCATCAGGAGGGGTCAAGAGGCAGGGCCCTGGCCTGGTTCTGTAGAGTTGCTGCTGCAGGTTTTCCCATCCCATTTGCCAAGGGGAAAGGGGGCTTTGACTATGGAGCAAACCAGACAGATTAAAGAGATGGTGGAGTTCATGGTGCTAACTGGTGTTTCATTGTGTGATTTTCAAAACCTTTTAAGCTTAAGATGTAACACCTCTTAAGCTATCCAGCATGATGTGGTGTTTGTAAAGATTTCTTAATTTTTCAGTTTCCGTGCTTTCCCCTCCATAATTCCATAAGGATTTCAAAAGAGTAAAATGAGTGCAATCTGAGAGTGGACAAGAAAACCTATTTGTCCTACCGGCAAAGAGACAGAAGTGAGGGTTGTGCCTGAAATAACTGAATCTGGAATTCTGTCAACTTTGAAACTTATGTTTGTAGCTGCCCTTTATGTTCACATTGTCTTTTATGAAAATGTGGATGGTCTTGTATTCGGCATCTTCTCTTAAGCTCTTGCCATATATATTGTTCCGTGAGGTTAACCAGTAAGAAATTATCTGTTTATAGGAAGGCAGACAGAGCCCATGTACTTTCTCACGTTATATTTACTTCACTGGTTGTTTTGAACCACAATGTAATAGCAGAGATACAGTTTCAGTAGATTGCTCAGGTATGTCCTCATGACCTAATGACCATGAAGATGGTATCAGACTAATACTAAACATGCACTTAGGTACTTTGCTAAATGAGACTTATTGATTAAAAGTTGTCTGGGATGATCAGATCTACTGAAGTTGAATCACTTCTACTTCACTGTCAAGTGTCACTGTCAAGTTTTGTTGATCACTGAAAATTATTACCTTTTTTACGAAGACTTCTATTGATTATACAGATTTATATATTTTATTATTATTATTTACTTAGCTTACTAAGGAGTAGAAAGGGTTATTTTGGATTTTGCACAGTTGGCAGAGAAGAAAAATAATTACTCTAAATGCAGGAAAAGATTATCTTTTCCTGATATATTTAAAATGTAATTTTGTTTGGCAATTAAAGCTTATGAGAGACTTACTGCCTTGGTATATCAGGTTATGGCCATGATCAAACAGAGTCCACTTTAATTACTCTGATTATTGTGCATTTTGTAGTACTCTAAAATTGTTTAGATTCTCTGACATTTATTAAGAATAAACTTCTCTTTTACCTAGGGATGATTGCATGATGCAGCATTATTAATGGTTAGTCATAAAAAACTAATCAAGTTAGAGGCAACATGAAGTGAGGGAATGAGCACAGAACCAGCACCCAAGTTCTTATGTTAATTTGATACATGGTCTTGGAAAAGATCACTTACTGCTCATCGCAGTTTCTTGATTTTCCTTCAGCTAAGGAAGGAATATTAATACTTATCTTCCTACTTTGCCAGTGTTGGGAGAATTAGCTAATGTACATGTTTATAATCAAAATGTCACTGTTTCAAAAATGTCAAATATTTTTAATCAAATGTTTGTTTGTGTTCAGATAATTAATAAGGAAACTGGAGACCTGATTATGCTATTTATATCTTTAGTTGTCAATCCATCCATTATCTATTACCTACTTAAAGGTAGGTAACATTCTCTATTACCTACTTAAATTGCTTCTATCACTGACAGGAGAACTAAAACTCAAGGAGAATCAACACTGATTTTTCAGGCCTTTGGATATGCCTGTAATTCAAAATTTTACTTGCTCTTAATTGCTCACTATTTGGAGTGAAAATTTTTCATGTGTGCTAAAGTACCAATGTTTTGATTTTTTTTCTTTTTAATTTTTCTTAAGTTGTTTGCTTAAGGCGATACAGTGTAGAAGGAGTCTAGGAACAGAATTTGATTATTTTGGAGTCCTCATTTATACCATGTAATTGCAAGGCTCTGTGAGTGTTAAATAACTTGGGCTCACCTGTGGTGTAAGCTTATTTAAATTAAAGGCTCAAGCTCTGAGATAAACCTTATGTATTTGTGCAAAAACTCATTTGCTTTCATTCCAGCAAAGCACTGTAATCTTTTGGCTACCAGAATTCTTTCCTCCAGGATATGAAATGCTGTTTGAAGAAAACACTGAGCCTTGAAACAAGAGGATGCCTCAGTCACGTTGTGTGTTCCTTATCAAGCAATTCTACATTTATAGTAACAAACATTAAAAATTGTGGAGTCATAGAATAATTAAAGATAGAATGGACTTCTGAAGGCCATCTGGTCCAAGCCACTGTCCCCCTCAGCACCTGCACAAAACAGGGTTATCTTCGAAGGTGGAGCTAATTTCGGACTTAGATCATGTTACTTGGGGCCATCTACAAAATGTCTACCATTTCCATGTTCCTCATAACTTATTGTGGTGGGATTTCTTATTTGACACCATCTGGGTATTCCTA
Source organism: Platyrinchus mystaceus (assembly GCA_035041135.1). Taxonomy (NCBI): domain Eukaryota; kingdom Metazoa; phylum Chordata; class Aves; order Passeriformes; family Tyrannidae; genus Platyrinchus; species Platyrinchus mystaceus. The sequence goes on from JAWWLV010000088.1 coordinate 87,140,143, forward strand.
GGACTTAGTCCTCTCCTACTAAATCCAAAAATGGTGTAATCCAGCTGAATCAGTCCTTGATTGTCTTGTCTGCATTTTTCTGGACACTAAGATTTCTCAGATGTGCACGTGGTTTTGGAGGTAAATTTTAGGCAGGCGACAAAAGAGTAAGGAAATATTTGCCTTGAAAAGTGCCTAGACCATTTGATTGGGCTTCAAATAACAACCTGCAATGTTGTTTTGCTATAGTGCATTTAAAGGCAAAGTTTAGTATCCTATGTTGAAATAATGTTAATGCTCAGAAAATTAATGTTAAGGTTCTGTCCCTCAGAGGAAGAGACATATGGGCATGTGCGAGAAAGGGGTGGGGAGGGGGGGACGGAACAACACAAACTAACAGATTCCAGGACTATTTCAGACACTTTTTAAGTACTTTTTTTTACTTCCTGAGCTGTTCCAGCATACAGTGTATGCACTGGAGATGCAAGTTTATCACTTACATAGAGCTCTGCAGGTTGTACATTTTCCCTTACCCTGGTTAATATTGCTTCTCCTTCTGCATTATGTATTTGAAACTTGTTTTGTATGCACTCAAAATATAGATTTGGTGAAAGTTACTGCATTTGGCATCCATTTCTTACCTCACAATTTTTCACTCTACTAAATTTGAGCTTGAAGCTTCTTTCATAGTCTCTCTAATGTGTTGTGGCTTTATTTGGACAGTAGTTCAATTATTAGGTGTAGAAAAAGCATAAAGTTGTCCCATTTTAGGAGACTCATCCCAAAAGAAAGATGACAGGTCAGGAGAATCAGAATATACTGAATAGCTGTTACAGCAACTTTTTGTAGGTTTACTGAGGGCTTATTCCAGTGTCATCACTTGAACTGAGCCTTCCTGAGGACAAGGTTGCACTGGACATTCCTGGAGCACATTTTTTGGTTTATAGAATCATAGAATCGTTTAGGTTGGAAAAGACCCTTAATATCACTGAATTCAGCCATTAACCCAACACTGCTAAGTCCACCACTAAACTATGTCCATAAGTGCCACATCTACACATCTTTTAAACACCTCCGAGGATGGTGACTCAGTCACTTCCCTGGGCAGCCTGTGCCAGTGTGGTTAAGAAATCTTTCCTAATACCCAATCTAAAACTCCCCTGGTGCAACTTCAGGCCATTTCCTCTCATCTTATCACTTGTTACCTGGGAGAAGAGACCGACCCCTACCTCAGTACAAGCTCCTTTCAGGAGTTGTAGAGAACGATGAAGTTCCCCCTGAGCCTCCTTTTCTCCAGGCTAAATCCTATTATCTAGACCTTTCACCAGCTTCATTGCTCTTCTTTGGATGCGAAGTCCAAAGCATAGCTTTAGCCCAGAGGAATCTAGCTCATTAGCTCCCAGACTCTTTTGTGATGGGAACCAAAGTGCAAAGTGAGAACATCTGGGAGATCTGCAGGAAAAGTGCACTACTGTTTCAGACTAAGACACTGGTTTAGATGCACTCTTAGTCATCTAACAGATTCGCTTGAAAGGTCCTAAATACTTGCCCGTGAGGCCATCTTAGGATTTCTCACGAGGAAAACTAACTTGATGTTTGAAAAGATTCATCTCCTAGATTTATGTTATATTAGGTGACATCAGAAGTAGGCTGTTTGGGTTTGGTGTTATGTCAGATCAGAACTACTGGAAACCCGAACTTTTGTGCAAAATAAAGCAGTTGAAACAAATAATTCTCTATAGCAATTGTGTCAAACTTTTAGTTAGAATTAAACTGTAAGGAAGCTGTGCCAGAAATGCTCAATGAAACTGGTACAGAAAACCTAGACTTCTGCCAGAACAAGCCCACTGCACCCACATGACATGTTTTCTAAACTCACTTAGATAAGCTCACAAAACATTGACAGGAGCTTTGTTCCAGCAGGCTTCATGCCCCATTGCATATCATCTGTTCTTCCGCAGCCAGCATAAACACATCTACAGTGTACAGTGTGCCTTGGTGGATTTCAGCGCAGTACCGTGGTCTGTCTGTGCCTGATTTGGAACATGCTGCTACTGCTGAGCAAACCAACAGTGCACAGCTCCAGCCCTTGGGACCATGGCAGTATGACTGCAGGATGCTCACATAAATCTACTCCAGTTCTTTGGTAATGCTGCTTATTAAACATAGAGCTCTAATTTCTCATAATATGGTTTGTTAAAGTAATTTTTAATGACACAGGGATGGGCTTTTCTTTCCAATTTTTCCTTCTGTGGCGTTTGCAAAATGGCTTTTTAATGACTTCTAAGACAGGAAACTATTATGAGTATTAGTAGTACTCAGAAAACTCATTCTTTGCCTGAACAGACAACATGCTGCTTTCCTCAGGTGTGAAAATGCAAGTGAATGCCTTCTTTTCAAAGCATAAAATGATCTCTGCTCTGAAACAGAAAAAAAAACAAACAACAGGGGATAGGCATAGTAAGCAACTTGAATGTTAAATAGTTTACAAAGTGAATAAAATTAAAATTTAAATGTATTTTTTTTCTGAGCTGATTAATTTCTGAAGATACAGTTTTAGTCTGAATTGTCAAAATATTGAATACAGGTATTAAGTGGTTTGGACAGATTTTCTTCCTTCCACACGCTAGATGGCTTTATCTGGTTGCATAATTATAAAAAAATATATTTTAGAATCACCTATTACTTATATTGGAAATAAAAGGTTTTCTGAGGGCTCTTATAACATTATAATTATGGTGCAGCCAATACAATGACATCTTTCAGTGGTAATGTTTTGACAAGTAACTTCCCCAAAATCAATGCAATAAGTTACTTCAAAAATACACTAATATATCTGCTGGTTTTTTGTGCACTGACCTGTGAGCCCTCATAATAATCCTATGCAATGGTTCTTTCAAAGAATTCCATGAACTATTTACCCCTGCACTGAATTTAGCATCAGTCGCATGTGGTATAATAAAAGATGATGCTTGTTTCCACAGTAATGAAAACATTGTATGAATATTTTAAAAGCACCTAGAATATATATATTTTTTTCTTACTGACCACTTAAAAATCAAGGATTTGTTTTCTCACTTCAGGACCAGCAAGAAACAAAAAAATAAATCTGAATTAAAATATGTTTCATCTCTGTTAAATGATACACATTGAAAGAAATGTAACATAAGCAAAAATATCTCCTTTTTTTCCCTTGTTTAAGTTTTATGTAGTACAATATTATAATATAATTCCCTGAGGAGGAATTGTAATGCTGCCAATTAGATGGTGAAATGACAGTGGAAAATGGAGACAGTGAGCAATACTGTGCAGAATTAGTAAGTTCAAGGGAAAGACCATCCTTAAACTTTGGGCAAATTTGAGTGCCTTCAGAAATTAAAGACTTGTGGCTTCTGAAACACAATTATTGTGGATAGGTATTCCACTTTCTGCTGATTTACAGCAATGTAGCCACTTTCTGACAGTCTGGTAATTGTGTATGGTTTTATACCTGTAGTGTCTGAGCAGTTTTTGATTCTCAATGGGATTTTCTATCCCTCTGAGTTTGGAAGTGCTATTTTTATATTAAGGGAGAATCAGGGCACACATAAAGCAGGGTCATTTCATGGAAATGTAGAAAGAATATACAGTCAGGATTCAGAGTCAGAGACTCAGAAATCATCAATAGTGTTTCGTTCTAACTGTATTTCTCATCTCTTTTTTTCCCCTTTAGTTTTTGCTCTTTCTCTTTTTTCTTTCTTTTCCCCTCCTTAAACCTAATTTCCTAAGGAAACAAGACTCTCATGATCATTCTCTGGTTGTATCTGAGATTTATCTTCTTTTTAAACCAGCTTCAGGCAAAGCTGACAGAGGAGTGGGTTTCTAAAGCTATTGAGTTACAGTGACTGTCAACTGTGTTCCCTCACTGAGCAAAAAACAAACAAAAAAGATCAGTCTGTATTGAAGACTGGGCAATGCACAGTCACCTTGAGAAGTCTGTGCTTATTGACACTGATTCCCATGATTATTTATTTAATTTAATATTAGTTTTATTAGGCATTTTATTCTTGTTGCAGACAAGCTATCAATTGTACATCAGTGCTGGGTGTGTTTTATACATACAAGATTTTACATATGGATATATACATGTGTACATGTCTCCTGACCAAAGTATGTCCAGAAAACAGAAGAACCCATTCTATTTCCCCTGTGACTTAAATAAATTTTCTAGTTTCCAGATTGAAAGGAAGCTAATGAGCTTTCCATGAGCTCACTGTGTAACCCTATCCAAGTCCCAACAGCTTTGTGCAGGAAATGCATATTTTCATTACACATATTTAAGTATGGTTCCATGTGAAGAGCAGTGGTTTGGGTATGCCAGATGTTGTTTCAATGACTGAACTAATGTGTTCTTGCCATGAAAAAAAATGAGGCTAATAATGTAGAAATAATTACACCAAAAAGCATTTGTGGTGGGACAAATAGAAAAAAAAAATACCACCAAAACTACAATTTGGAGAGATTGCTGTAACCTCTTCATTCAGATGTTGAAGTAAAGTACTGCCTAAAGAGTTGCTTGGATGGCAATATTTATTACACCTTTTTTCATTTAAATCATTGGAAAGTTGTTCTCACTTAGCAAAGACTTTACTGAACAGCAGAGCAGAGCACTCTTGTAAGATTTGCAGGTTTTTTGGTTGGAATCACTTTTGTGTTTCAACCTCTACTGCCTGAGCTCTATTAGAACAGTCAGATGAAAATTCCTCTGTCACAGCCTGTCAAGAATAATATATGGTTTGGGATAGACTGTTGCTATTTACTATTTGTATTTGTAACAATACACTAGATTCATTGCTCTGGAAAAGAACCCTCTAGAACTATAAATATGTCCCCAAGACCTTTGGTGCAGGAGTCTCCTTGATGTCAACTGGGCAGTTTGCATATGGTAGCACACCAAGCTACGTTCCTGCCTGTTAGATTTCCAGCTCTGAATTGAATCTCAGAGCTGGTGAATATTTGGAAACAGTCTGTTTCTATTTTCTCCTGCCTTATTGCTGAGCACAGTTCATTCTCTCCCTGCCATGTGCCTATCAAAAATACTCATGCTGCTCATGCATGGGTGGATAATCTCTGAAGCTGGCATGTTAATGGCACTCTTGAGAACTGCAGCTTCATGTCCAGCCATGACTGAAAAGGGTAAGAAGCAAGCAATTCAATGACTATTGTGGTGTATATTAGGATGAAGAGAATTAGATATGGTTGGGTTCCGTTCTTAACATTCCTGGCTAGTGGAAGGGAATGAGTGCCAGACTGCATTTGCAGTATAAAGGAGGGGTGCTTGAAATGGGATAGAGGCTGGCAGTCAGGCCAACTGGAAAACCCTGAGCAAGATGCACAAATATGTAATGTACTGTTTAGAAATAATGGACAGGAGAAGAATCACATGCACATTCTCTGGATCTAAAAGATCCTGCATAGATCAAGGTTGATGCACCACTGATATGGTACCTGCACACTGTATAGTCTATAAGCACAGCACAAGGCACAGAATGGTGACAGACCTGAGTGGCTTCCTTTTGGCAACAGACCTATGGCAGTAGTGCTATACTGGATAATGTTCTCCAGTGCTTTTTCTTAAAGAACAACCATGGGTTTGATTTCCAGCAGATTATAAGATGACATAATATTTACATCAGGCCTAGTTTATTAAAAATGGTGATACAGCCCAGAGGTAGTATTCTCAGGACCAAGAGTTCTAAAAACAGTAAGAACTTGTTTGTGTAAACTGCCAGACTAGTATGCCAAGTGTAGGAAGAGTTCTGGAAGAAGGATAAGAGTTCAAATATGCACCCTTTTTTTTTTAAACTTGTTAATCTGTAGTGTGTTTTGAGTCAGGAAGTCATGTTTCTGTGGAAAGAAAAATGAGATTTGACAGACCTTCAAACTGTTTGGGTGATGGGTGGGTGAAACAGTTTGAGTTAATTTTTTTTTATGTAAGTTTAACTAACCTTTATGTGTGAGCATGCACAAAGACTATAATTTTGTTTTCACAGTAAAGAAAGTAAAATATTAATGTTCTTGTTTGCAGAAAAAAAAAAAAAATTAGAAGGTTGTAACATTGCAAATGGCTTCAATAATCTTTCCCTTGTCAACATTGTTGCATCCCTGGTTTACAATTGATTAAAGGCAGATGTTTTCCAAGGAAGGAAAGCAAGGTGGGATCATGCATGCATAGATATTGGTTGGGGTTTACAAGCAAATATAAAACTCAAGTAATTTGTCTGTTCCTGAAATGATTCATGACTTTGACACCTTTTAACAGTTTGAATTAAAGTAAATGTAGTACAGAAGATTGCATGAGACATATAAACATGAGTAGAATTTGATGCGGTTTAGACACTGAATTTAGTTGTCCCAGCTTGCCTCATAATTCTTCCATCTAAGTAATGACTGAAATTGGTCAGTTGCTTTGTGTGGCGCTTAAATCACTATTTAAAAAATCCAAAAATAAAATATTATAAGTGAGGTGAAATTTTACAAGAGAGAAAAAACCCACCAAGTTTACTAAGAAAGGTCTGATTTCTGTCAAAATATGGAGTGGTTAGTATTATGTTACATGGTCTCTTTCATTGAAAAGCACATGTGAAAGGCATGGGGCATGGCAACCTCTGCTGCAGTAAGAAAAATAGTTCTAGCATGTATCTCTCTAATTTGCAATTATTTAAAAATGGAATGTTATGTTGAGAATCTTTTTAACTGTTTCTCAAATTTCTGGCTGAACAAGACAACATTTATAATGAAGATAGTGCTCTTGCATTAGTGAATGGTGGAATTGCTTTACAAGATGTCTGAATGTGGCTTCCATTAGCACTGCTCCCAGGTAGAAATGAAAGGATTTGGCTGTGTGTGTTACATCTCCTAAATTCACAGACATTGCTTCTTTGGGACTGTGTCCTCACTCAAGGCAACCAGTGTGTGTGGAGGGGTGAGGGTATTATTTTGCATAGCTTTGGCTGAATCCCTCTTGCAGAACCAGAAATTTCAAGGTATGCAAAAAACAACTGGTAGCTTTTAAAGAAACTCATGCCCTAGTCTGGTAAAGCAAACAGTCCACATCACCAAACACAATATGGATTCACAAGTTGTAAAAATCTCAGTGACACTGATTTCAAACTTTGAATAAGATTGAGTTTTTATCACCTATAGAATAGTTGATTTGTTGTGCCTTAAACAACCTCATCCTAATCCTCTCTCTCAGGACCATTTCCTCCTTCCTGCGTGCAGGAGAAAGCACTGTCACACTTTGCACTTGCACTTAAAATCAGAAGACCATTTGAACAGAGCTCTGAAAAGGTCATGCAAATTACAGTGGAAAAATCAGGCTGTCAGGGGAAAGTTGAGCAACATGAAGGCAGTGGGCTTATCCTCTCAATAGAACTGCTGCCTTCACTGGCACAGGACAATGACTTGATATTTGTTCCTCAATTCAAGTTTCCAACTTGTCAGGTAGTGTGCAGCCTCTATGCCTTTGGGCCAGCTGTCTGATAGACTGCACACATGAGGCTTGCACAGGTGTTCTTACAGAAGAGGAAATAAATCTCTTCCTAAATAGGCCACCCCATAGGTTCTATAAATGTGGCACTCTCTGTTAACTGTACTTTAAATAATTCAGCAGCAGGGAAGATCACAAGGCAACAAGGTTTTGAGCTATGAATGGAGGTATTATGTAAAGAATATATATATAAATATATAGATTATATATAGAATATATATAGTATATTAGATAAAGTATATATAGTATATTGTGTATAAAATATATATTTTATTATATATATTATTCTATATAATATATATATTCTATATATAATTTTTTTAATTAAAGATTGAAATTAGGATCTACCAAGAAGGTTTGGTAATTTTATTTTTTGGTTTAAATTTTATAAGGTTTTCTCCTATTTCTGTCATTATCTTTTCTTTTTCCATCACTTCTAGTTTCTTCCTATTTAGAGAGCGGTTGGGGGTGTCACACCTCAGGATAGCCTGTGAGTTGCCCTCTTGATTTGAAGGCAGCTGGGGAAACCTCATGCCTCTAGAAGAGGCCAATGATGAGTGATGACGCTCATGTGGCTGAGTGGAATATGTTGAAAGATTTCTGGGGAGCAGGAATTCCTCAGGCTCTGGGGAGTGGACCTGGGAATCTGGAGTAGCAGATGGGCCTGGCTTTCCCAACAGGAAGCAGGGACAGAACTTTGGACTATAGAGTGGAAGGGCTGATGAAGCAGGACTGCAAGTCATGTCTTCTGTATTCTAAAGTTATGGAGTAATGATCATGGTACTAGGATGCTGCAGTGGGCTTTTTGATATAGACCTCCCTTTCCCACAAGCTTCTTTAGAATGAAGTAATTTCCAATGGACATTTTAGAAGTATGAGCTTGCAGGCATAAAATGTCTCTCCATTCTTAAACCTGATCTCTCATGTAACTGGCTTACTGTAGTTACAGTTCTCGAAAATTTCTTAGCAAAACCATTTTCTGGGCTAGCTGCATATTATTTCTCTTTCTTTTTATGAGGCTTCTCACACTGAATCTCTCATTGCAGGGATGTATTTGTTAATATTTTTATTCTTCTAAGAATTCCCTCTCTTTTTCCTAGCTCTCTGTTACTTGACACCACACTTCTGCTGAAGCATATAGCCAGCTAGAGACACCATTCTGAACTGAATGTGTTTCTCTGTCTGACTCAGTATTTCACTTCTTGTGACACAGCAAATGTTCAGGTGATTCTTTGGGAAAAGCAAATGCATATTTTCCCTACTGCCTCTGCTTAATAGATGAGTCACTGTCTCTTCTCTAGTTTTTTATCCTGTGATATACAAAATTACCTACAGGCAGATGGCTTTTATTTCAGTAGCAGTTAATTCTTACAGGCATTTTAGAGACTCCCATTCAAGTTTTGAAACATCTGCAGTAGGTTCTTTACAAGGTCACAATAGATTTATTGTACACCTTGAAGCACAGTTGGGAGCAATCTATGAGATATTAAAAGGGGGTCTGCTTCACAATGCATGGAAAATAAAATTGTGTGAGAAATAATATAGAACTTTCATTGCTTGTTAGAAAGCAATAGGGGAAAAACTTTTTTTTCTTTAACTGATGCAAACTAATATAAGGTAGATTTTATCTCAGGGTACCAGATGCTGCTTCTTCTCCTAAGTGTATTACCTAGAAACTACTGTACAGAAATTTGCTCTCTGCAGAGCAAGTTACAGGGGCTGAGGTTACTACATCCTCTGCCTTAGGTCTGTGGGTTCAGACATGCCCAAGTCTACCATGAAACACTTTGCCACACTGAAAAAGTCAATCTGGCCTTTTCTCAGACAAACATTGGTGAACCTTAACACCCTAGATAATTACCTATTACTATCCCTTCTTGTTTTGAGTAAATACAGGGAGAAAGTTATGGCATTTTACATGGTGACAGATTTGGTTTTGGCATAGTAATACATCTTGAACATTTTGTTAATTTTTCTCTTTACACCATGAAGTGCCATGGCATGTATTTATTAAAGTTTTGACTAAACATAAAGAGCACAAAGTAGTCTACTTTTCTTGCTTTGATTGTGAGTGCTGTTGCAGCATGCTGCACAGCTAAATTGGTAGGATTCTTAATTGTGATAAAGTTGTAGATCTTGTGGACATAATATTGCTCAGACATAGTAGCTGTCTGTACTAACTTCTGCATATTAGCTTTTATAGTCTGCTGAGTGCATATTCCTCTTTAAATTAACCCTAAGTAGCTGCTAGGTTCACTTTGTTCTAGTTAATAACCTATTTTTATACTGATATCTAATTACATAGCATAAGGTGTTTGGGTTGGGTTTTTTATATTCTTTTTTATTTCCTGATCATATAAATATCAGTGTCTCTGGCTGTGTGAGTCCTGTACATTTGATTGTGAGAGTTCAGGGACTCATTACACCCTGATACTTTAAGGCATCCGTATATTTCTCATCTTTCTCAAGGCTATGAACTTTATACCCTTTTCATTATAAAAAATTGATGGCTTGTGCCTGTAGATGTAGACTTACATTCCATATATATGGATATCATTACAGGGTTTTTTATATTTTGTATTCACTAAAAGGCTTTTGTCTTAAAACTCAGTAGCTGTTCAACTGATATTCTCAAAAGAATAGTCAGTCTCTCAGACAAGGAATCTGATTTTTTACAATGCCATTGACTGTTCATAAATAATGTATGATTATGTCAGTCCACCATGAAGGCTGAAGTACTTAGGAAATCTATTTAATGACATTTTTATCCAAGCTGCATTGAATGCTGTTGTGGATTTAGTAATGGTTCTTGATAGCATTTGGAAAGCTACTGTTGTTAATTTCTTCCAGCCAGCCACTATGTTTAAGTCAGCTTGGTTATCTTACAGTCAGGACTTTTGGCAAACCACAAGAATCAAGATTTCTAGTTGTAGTGCAAGCAGACTGTGATTTCACTGACACATATTTAATTCTAGATTTCATTAGAGTTGCTCTCCACATATCTATCATATGACTGAAATCTAACTCCATTTACCCTGGCACTTTAGTCGACTTTAGTGCAATTCAAGCTAGAATTTTGTATCTTTATGGCACAAAGTCTGAAGAAAAGTAGTGATTAGAGGTATTATTTACTTTGTGGATGATTTGTAGATTTTACTAGAATTCTGTGAACAGTAAATGGAACATCCATATCTTCAAAGCAGAGCTTACATTATTAATGCAAAACAAATAATTTTTATTAGTTTTTAATTGAGCACATATAAAGGTGCCAGCTTTAAAATGTTAATAATTAGAAAAGAATAGTGACATTCAAAATGGTAAGTGTTGACAAAAATTGTATTAACAGCAAAATGAATGACAGAAGAGCTTCACAGCATCTAAGGCAGTGATAGGGACTGTTATGTGAGTTTTTGAAAATAATTGAGAGATAAGTGATTTTTAAAGAAAATAGACTGAGTTTCCACTGATGATGAAGATTTAGATGTATTTATCAGGAACAGAACAATTATTTTAAAAAGATGTCATACTTACCGTTGAGAAAGTTCTGTTCCGGAGCTTTGCAGAGCATGCATGGGCATAAAGAGTTCTTAGGAAGGTAACAGCAGAGAGAACACTTTGCTTAAAAAGACTGATGAAGAAGCAGGGGATTCAACAACCTCCAATGTCCTAAATAAAGAACCTTCATTATGTTTGTCATAACTGAGTTGTATTCCTTCACTCTAAATAGTGCTGCAGCTTGTATTCATCTAATCACACAAGGAGACAGGAGGTTTTATCCTGCTCATTTCCTTCTTCACTCAAGTGCAATTTGGCCTGAGATGATGATGATTCACAATACACTTTATTAGAAACCTTAAATAGAAAAAAAGATAAATTCATGTCCCCGTGTACAGAAGCCATTAGCAACCAATTCTCCAGGAACCCATGGAATGAAATAAACAGGAACAGAACAGAAAATTCATGAAGATCTCTGAAGTGAGAGAAGTCTGACACAGTACAGTAAGGTTCAGATGCACTCAATATATGCCATGTGCACTGAAGGTGAAAATAATTGGAATTCATTTCTCTTCACTAAAAGAATTAGATCTGAGTAATGGTGATCTTCTTGCAGAAGTCAATGTTATTCTGAGACTGGAGGTAACCAATGAATGGTCGTGCTTTTAAGGGAGAGTGCAGAGACCTGAGGCGAATGTGGAAGTCTCTGAAGAAACACATGTGATCAACTAGGTATTTTGAGTTCAGTATGAGTAAGAAAAAATACACAAGAAATTGCCTGATTGCTATGACCTTACCTTAAACAGGACCTTTCAAATGAAAGCCCACTTTGATACCATCAGCCCACTTTGGGTTTTCCTTAGCTTTAACCTAACAGAAACGGAATATTCAGTACTCTCATTGTGAAGATCACAAGGTTTTAGAAGTTCTAAAAGATCTAAGTAAGAATCTGTGCCTTATGGTATGATAAAATCAAGGTTGAACCCTCAAGTCCTACAAAGTGGTTTTTACTACTAGCAGACAGATATAGAGCGATTGTCCAAGCAAAAAATTTTTCTTATGTAAAGAAAAAATCTTGTGTAGGATTGCTTGTGATCAACCTGAAGATTCTTAAAATTACATTCCTATTAAAGATGACTAGGGGCAGGGAATTGGAGATGCCTAGGCCTCTGATTCAGTGATGTTAAGCAGTTTGATTATCCTTCCCTCCTCAATGCATCTTATATGTATTTAGCACTCACAAAAAAAAAAAAAAAAAAAAGCCAATAGATCTAAATTTCAACACAATAATAAGCCTGTGGCATGTTGAGTGAATGAGATTTTTTCCCCTTGTCATGTTAGAACAGCTGAAATAGCCAGCTACTGTTTGCTGTAGGGTCTTAAGAGTAATTGTCGATGGAAACAGAACATTAATACTAAAGACTAAAAATTGCTCGAGGTATAAGTAACTATTTATCTTGTTTTCCTCCTTGCTAGTTATAGCAGTTAATTTTGCTTACAGTTGGATGTATATATTATTTTACCTCTATTAGCATGCACTTCATGCACATCTTTTCCATCACAAGCATGGATCAAATTAATCTATCATTTATGTCCTTGTTTTACCTGCCTGGGACTGACTATGCTGTCATTGTTTAAGTATAGGATTTGAATGCTCTAGTAGAGATATGTAGCATAGTGTATTTAAGCTATTTCTGATCCTCTTTAGGAAATACTTGTTTTGCTATGATGAATGCTATTCTTGGGACTGCTTTCAGGAGCACCAAACTTTCAGACTGTGTTCTTGGAAAAAACTATTAGCATTGAAAGGGGTAGGAGAGGACTAAGAAGCATGTGACTGAGCAAACTTGGTGGAGAGGAAGCTGCTTGTGAGTCATCAGTGTGCCCTGGCAGCAACGAAGTCTGATAATAAGTGGGTATACATTAGACAGGACTGCAGTTAGATCAAAGGGGGTGATTATTCCTCTTTATGTGGCCTTTCTAGACCACTTATTTAATGTTGCTAGTAGAAGGAAAATTATAAACTGGAGCACACTGAGTGAAGAGTCACCAAGGTGATTGGAAAACTGATGTATTTGCTCTGTGACGAGAGGCAAAAGGGGGAATGGGTCTCGTTCATCTTGGGGGAGAGTGGAAAGCTAATGGTGGCCAGTCGACACCTCTCAGGAGGTTAGCAAGGGAACAGAGTCAGGCTCTTCACTGAAATGTATGGTAGGAGAATGAAAGGCGAAAGCTGTGAACTAAAAACGGAAGATTCAGGCTGCTAGATATAGAGAGAAACTTTTTCACCTGGAAAACACCTAAGCATGGATGATTTCAAGACCTGCCTTGAAAAAGCCCTGAGCACCTCAGTCTGACCTTATGGCTGACCCTGTGTTGAGCAGACGATTGGATTGGACCAGAGACCTCCTGAGGTCCCTCATAACTTGACTGGTCCTATGAACCTGTAAAATAGCAAAACTTCTGCAGACAGTCTTAAGATCACCTGGGAGACATTTCTTGGCTGAGTTCCCCTTTCAGGATTCTATTATTGCCATGTTTAAGAGAAACTAAAACTGTAGACAGCTAAACTGGTCTTTAAAACTTACACCTGAAGAAAAATAAGAAGGCCTGTTCAATCCTGGAACTAGATGTTCTGAAGGATCTAGGCCCTGTATTTTCTGGCTACTTCTTGAAGGCAATTTAGGCAGAAATAGACAAAGTTTGGGTCTGATTCATCTTCCTGGGTTGCTGTCCATTCCTTTTGAGCCAGAAAGGGACCAGGCACAGTAATGTATATCAGTGATGCATCAAGACAGCACACTAATTCACCAGTCCTTACAAGGATCTGATTACTTGAGATGTCACTGGACTGAGGATTTTTAAGTGTGATCGATTTTGAAATACAAAATGCATGATTGAGCAGACCAGGTGTCAATTTTGGGACCACACTTTTCTAGCTGGCTTTTAATGTGTCATAAATGAGAAAATGGGAGTTACAAAATGAAGTTAAAAGTTTGCAAAGAATCAATTAACTGACTGTCCTCCCACCTCTGCAGAAAGTGTAAAGCTACCTCGGAAGGCTTGTTTGTTTCAGAGAAGCTTAATATTCATTGAAAAAGACTCGCTACTCTTTCACTTTTGCGTAATTCTCTGTAGTCTTAGCATCCTACTCTGCCCACGCTCACAGTTCTATCCTCCTCTAACATTTGCTGTCTTGCTGACTGCATCTTCATATTCACTTTTTTTAACTCTTTATTTTTTAGGACTGAATTAATTTATCAGAAAAAAACTCATAGGATTTGTATCCTATTAAGAAACAATGAACTTGTTCTTCATGGCTGGTAAAACGGTGACAATCATTCTCATGCGCACAAAAATTCATTTCAAAGCTTCTAGCAAATTGGTATACGATGACAGGTGAAGAACTGTAATTCCATTACTAAATTGCGGTCATTTCAAAGGGTCACAATAAGCAGCTGTTTAATAACCTTGCTCTTGCAGAAAGTGATGTGGAAAGTTTAAATAAGAGATATTGTGTTTCCTTTTTAATGCATCTTAATAGAGAAAATAATCTTCAACTGAATCATAGTTTTCAGAATCCTTAGTTGATTAAGTCCTAGCAGGATATAAAAATGCCATACTGCATAGTTATTTGCTGGAGATATTAGTGTATCATCTGCCTTGTAGTACACTTATAAGAGAAGCCACTCACCAACCTCAGATATCATGGTTTCTCTGTGTTGTTCCTTCAGTCGTGTGTGTGGATTCAGAGAACCTAAGTAGACTAACTGAGGAGACATGAAGATGGCCTGTTTATTCATAATCTTCACTCAGGAAGGAATTAAAAGCAAATGGCATATCAGTTTTCTTTGTCTAGTCACTGGGAAATTATGCTCAGGAGTGACGTTTGGAGGTGCACTTGTAATCAGAATGATGTTTCATTTCATCTGCTGAAAGGTTGATTACAAAATTAGTACAGGGAGGGAAAGAAGAAACAATCATCTTAAAACTGTGAGGAATACATCATCTCTCTGAGCCAACTGAAGGCTTTGTGACAGTGTAGATAGAGCATGCTACTTCTGATACTGTCAGGAGCAAGATGCCAGCCGCAGTTGCTTAGGGGGATCTTTCCTTCTTTGCAGTATCCATGTTCTCCAGCTCAGCCTTGCCCTGTGTGATAGCAGCAGGGCTGAAGGGATGTTCAAGGGAGAGAAGCTGCATGTGATGCTGACATTGCTGAGTCTCTTCTCCAGCCACGGCCACCTCAACAGTCTGCTGTCACAGGCATGTTTTACTTACATTTAGAGTAAGGTCCATGTCTCCTGGCTGGCTGTTGTAAAACCAGTGTGGACTGTGCATCATGGAAAAATAAGAATAGCTAGTTCTTCTCTTGAGGATATCTAGTTTTGATGACATTCCCTGTAAAACATTTGGAGGAAAACTAACCCTATCAAGCAGCAAGAAATCCACAGAATTCTCATGACATGACATGTCTCCTCGTTAGTGTCATTTCACAGAGCATTATTAATGCCACTTGTACATTTAAAATGATAAATAAGTGGGCAATTTTACTTTCCTCCATGTTATATAGAAGCCTGGACATTTTTCTGCTTCTCACATCAATAGGTATTGTTTCAACATAATCACAGACTTTAGTTTGATGGAAGTTCAATTTCCTAGAGAACTAGAGAAGTCGCTAGCTCTGGAGATTAACTGCCTCTAGTTAGTAAAGGTTAGCTTTGTTTTGTCACAATGCTAATCATGCTAGCCAGCTAATTTTGCAAGCATCCTTTGTCTCAGAGAATAAAATAAATTGTACAATTGCAGGATAAGTAGCAATTTTTGTACATAGATGTGTGTATTTATACCTATTTAAAAATTCATATACAAATTTGCTTTATGATGTTGAAGAACTCCTCAGGACGGTAGAGCTCTCTCTACTTCCTCCAAGGAGAGACAGCTACTCTTTCTTTTTCCCAGCTGAACTTGATATAAAGAGCTGAACTTGATATAATTTAGGCTCTCATGAGGCTCTGAAGCATTAGCTTGGCTTTAACCACATATTTTCAGATTTTCAGATGCAGTGTTTTAGAGCAACAGTTTTGAACTAGAGCAAATGGTCTTGTGTTAGGAGGAAGCAGTTGGGCAAATTCATCTGGTGCTTCTTACAGTTTTTGAAAGCAGAATACTTCACAGCTGCTCATGAATGCATTATGTTTCTATTTCAGGGTACACCTCCTGGTTATTAAAATAGCTGCAGAGCATGCCCAACACAGGGTGTTCAAGTACTTTGAACCTTGCTAGGTCAGAAGTCTGTCAAAGGATCAGGAGAACTAAGCAAAGACCATGTGCATGAGCAAGGGCCATGTGCATCTCTCACATCCCATCTGCTTTTGAAGTAGCTGTGTTGAAAAAGAGTAGAATGTACAGTCTGGTGTTCTTCCTCTTTAATATAAAAACAGATGGTGGATTATTTTTTTAAAGTGTCCCCAAAATGTATGGGTTTTACAGCTTAAGCTGCATTAGACAGGCTCGCAGCTTAACAAAATTGTTTTTGTCTCTAATTTACAGGTGCATGCTGTACCTAACAGCATACTGAGGGGGAGAGCTGTGAATTGTGTCACTTCAATGATCTTCTGTGGATTTGTGTTGATTTTCCTACGAGGAGGATGTGACATAGCACTTTAGAAAGAATTTTGTTTTGCTCTTCCAAATTTCTACTGTAAAGAGTAGTTATAAGCATTAGAGCCACATTTCACTTCAGCAGGGATGCAGTTCAGTCTCACTCTATATTTAGTCAATTCAGAAGGATAAAACACAACTCTACTTGTCTTTTATAGCTGACATCCATAGATGCTCCAGCACAAGATGTAGTTACTGCTCCTGATAAAAATTGTTGAAGCAGTAAGATTGGGCCAAGGATGAAAACTTTTGCATCTACAATTTTGTTAGTGCTTTTTTTACATGGATTCAGATTGGAGAAATCAATAGAAGAAGAACATCAAGGTTTGCCAAATGGAAGATAACATCTTTGGCTCAGCAAGTCCTTGAGTTGCTAAAGTCTGGGAGAACTATGTTTGGCCTTTTCTTTCAGTTTTCTAGACAGCTACTGCTGACAGTGGTAGCAAGCTCTTACATCACTGTTGGACTTCAGTAAGATTTTTTGCAAAATTGTTAATAATACCAAGCATAGAAGAAATTAACCTTTTTCAGGCCATACGTATATGCTATTCAGACATACACAGCAGTAGATAACTCCGGCTGTAGCATTTGGAGAAAATAGTATGCCTGGATGAAGAAATTATGCCTTCATTGACCTTGCTCATTTTTAGTAAAGCAAAACAGAAGTAGGCAGATAAAATTTTCCCCAAGTGTTCCTTGAAATGTCCAGAGGGCAATCAGAAACAGAGCTGCTGAAATTTCTACTAGCAGTTTCTGATATGGCTTCTAAGGCAAGATAGAAAACATTCACATCCTTAAGTGAATAATTCTTTGCCAATTGTATAGGAAATTAAAAACAAGTGGAATGTCATTTAGAAAGACTGCCAAGAGGGTAGTGGTATGTGTACTTCTAAAGAAATTGTGTCAATCTAAGAATTAACATGGAATTGGAATCCGTAACTAAATGAAGACATGAATAAAATAGTATATGTCAACATCTTACTGGAAAGAAGGCAATAAAAGAGATACTAATACTAAATATACAAGAAAGATAAGGTGGAATGCTAATAATAATATAAGTGAAAGGAGATAAGATTCAAATTACATTAGTCAACTCACTACTGCAATTTTTAATAACAGAATTAATATGGATTGAAATCCTGGGTGTGGACAGGAAGAATATAAAACTTGGGCTACATTACTAACTACTTGACCAAAATGGTAGAACATACAACTTCTCAGTGGAGGCTGTTACAAATGCTAAATGTAGGCTCAACAGGACATTGGAAAACTGCTTAGACAAGAGATGTGTCAGAGATCTCTTTTGTTGACACGTTGGTTATTACACAAGCTCTGTTGTGTCTCAGGATTATCAGGATTTTGCAAAGTACATATTTTTATTATTTAGACACTTCATCACAAGTTTTTAAATTTCCCTCCTACTTTATAAAACTGGAAGAAGATCTCCAACTAACATAATGTTGAACTAGTGATAATCAGGCTGATGATTGTTTTAAACAGAGACTGCTGGTAGCAAGACTTTCTTGTGAGAAACAGAGTGAAAGCTCTGGGGTTTACATCTGTTCATGAATTTTTGTCTAATAAAGTAAAGTGCTGTTTAATTGTAATATGGTAGGTATGGTTCTGATTGTTTATGCTCTTTCAAATGATTTTATCTTAATTGCATTGTAGTAGAACTAAATCAAAATCTAATTTTCAAAGGTTCATCTTTTATATAATTGGAATGTGCTAAAGAGTATTTATAGAATTTCTGATGTGTGAAAAATGACATTTTGAGGTTTTAAAGGGCATTTTTAAGCAAAATAGAGTTGGATGTGATGCAACTAGGAAAACATTTTTACAAAGTTTTAAGTATTATTATGATTCAGGATACATTCCTTTTGCCAAGAGAGGAGGAGCAAACGGATTCATTTAAAAGTGAGCAAATCAGGAAAAGCCGTAACAGGTTCTGAGAAAAATTGAGCAGAAATAAAAAGCAAATCTAAAATACAAGGATTTGGATTTGGGAGTGAGGGGTTGTCAAATGTCTTAGAAAAAATGGAACTGATTTGGGAAATTATACCACTTTTTTATGGTGGCTGAGAAAATTCTATTACCACTAACTCATTGAAAAATCATTACACCAAACCAACCACGGTGAGAAACTGTGACTGCTAAAATAGAGTCATTTATGAGTCCCCATGTAGGGTTTGATTTGAGGTGTGGGGTTTTTTGAGAAATCAAAGCTGTGTCTTCAGAACACCTAGAAGCTGTAGCATACAAGCAAGTCCACTTAGGAAGGATATAACTTTTATTTCTGCAGGTTCATCACACAAAGCTTTTATTGGGGTTACAGCAGTGCTTGTTTTCTTGTAGTTTTGTCTTGATTCTCCACAGTTATTAATGCGTTGGGGGTTTTTTTCACAGATCCAAATTTCCTTTTATTCATATCCATATCTTAGAAGGCCTGTAGTTCCCAGAGGAGTTCTTTTTATAATGTTTCTCTCTGTGCTGTTACATTGATACTTTTATGTCTAAGCAAAGTTTAATAATGGAAATTAGGGGAACAGAACACTGCAGTGTGGGAGGACAAGAGAGAAAAACAGTGCTGTATTCTGAAAGGGAAAAATTTCTTCGTTGTTGTTAAAAGAATGAGGGGGTAGGATTTTTTTAAGTTGGTCCCTATTCATATGCATCCTTCTTTCCCTGGTGTTCTAAGGAAGGTGTCTGTCTACAACCCTACCATGTCATGTGCCAGTGACAGTCAGTTGCTTAATAGTGGCTCAGCCTGTCATATGTATAGATAAACTTGTTCTACTCTTTACCTAAAATTTCTGTAACCAGTTGAAAAAATAGGCAGGGGGAGGGGAGAGGAGGGTAGGGAGGAAGGAAGAACAAAGGAGTATGAAAAATTTGTCAGGATCCTTCTGACAGGGAAGAAAATAAAATTCAGCTTCCCATAGGCATACTCTGGGTAAGACATTCTTTGCTGGTGATTTTTATGAGCATCTATAGTTCCGTTTCCCAGATTCCTATTGGTAGGTTGTAACTTATATGAACTTGGTCTATAACCCTGGTGGTAGCACAGAGCAATTTTTAAAGCAATTACAGAAACTCAAAACCTAGATGCAGCTACAAAGAACTCTCAATGTATTATTTAAAAGGCAGGAGAATCTTAAATTATTAATTAGTTATTAGACATGAAAATACCTATTTAGAGCAAGCCTCAGGTTTTGACTTCACAGTGGTGCCAACACTGGAATCCAGTGAAACTAGTCTAGAATCCCTCCCTCACGCTAAACACCAGCTGAAAACAAGAAGCAATGAAACAATCCTCCTAAGTGAAAAAAGTTACTTTACCTGTTAAGTCTGTGTATGTAAACACTGAACCAGTGAAAGGAGTTTGAATAATTGATTTTAAGCCTAATCTTTGCAAGGGAGTTCACAAAGGTTTTTGTTGATGCAGAATTCATTCCATCGTCTCAGAGTGTTTTCTACTTCAAAAATGTCAGTCATTGTCTAGTTCACAAAAAACTCAATGTGGTTAAGAAATTTTAAACAAAGGTTCTTCTCAGCTGTAGGGAAATGAATGGAAAAAAGACTTCAACCCAGACAAATTATAAAAATCATTGTCTCGCATCCTTTTTTTTTTCACACTGATAAGATACTAACATTTTTTTTGTAAATGTTACCTGAAAGACTTAGAAACATTGGCTAATCAAAGGTTTCAAGAAACCCATTGGATATATGGGGAAAATATGTAATTTCCCTAACTTCCCCAGCATGGTAGTGATAGAGCTGAGAAAAGAAAGGCATAAAATTTCTGAAGACTTGCTGAAATGGGGACTACAACTCTAAGTCAAATGTTTGTTGAAGAGTTCTACATTTTATCTGTGCATTTTTTAATTTTATGTTATTAGTAAGTACTGCTTAGATAGGAGATATCCTGAAATACTTTGATTACATATCAGAAGCAATTTTAAAGAAAAAAACAAGATTGTGCATAATCTTCGAATTTTCAAAAGTAAATAGGTTCTCTAATGATTATTCACTTGCTTTCTCTTTGAAGATGCAGGAGCAGTAATACTTTCTGCTTGTCAACATTTACACAGAGTCCATTTTATCGAGCTGAAATACTGACTTGTAGCATTCAGGCTGATTCTCTTCTACAAAATCTCATGACAAAACTGCTCTTGTCACCTGTAGTGGAAAGATTAGGATTCATAATCTAAGTTCTTTGGTATTGTAATGATGCAGGAGTTATGATTACAGCTGTTTCATATGAGGGGAGAGTGAATTAATTCAGCCTTTTCTGAGATACTGAAATGACAAATATATCACTTCTTTGAAAGTATGACTAAAAAGAATCCCAACTGGCATGCCTCATAAATACACAGCATCTCTTTGTCTTCCAGGGGGTTATCAATGTTTGTTATACAGCACTTCCTTTCTTGAAGGATTGCATTTTAGTATGAATGTACTTTAGTTCATCTTTTTAATAACAGGGAATTAGTTGGTGTTTGTTGCATTAAGTGTTGGATTTACTGGATATAGATATTGTCTTCCAGTCCTTTCAGACCTCTGATCTCTGCATATTAGTGTGTTTCTATAACATTGCAAAAAATAAATCAGAAATCAGATATTCTAATATTATAATATGCTGTATTATCACCTTGTCAGATTTTAATTCTGTCACTTACTGTAAGCCCAAATTAAGTTTCCGGCACCAGAATGCATGACCTTAGAAATGATCCTAGCACTCCAAATCTGAAAATATTGTATTAGCAGATTGAGGTCAAGCATTAGCAACAAGAAGCACATTAACAGAATGCTAATAGAAGCAAACCTTTCCTCCCTGCCTATGACTTTAACGTCTAGGTCACTCCTCAGTCATTTAGTCGGCCTCTGTCATTGCAGTGTTATACAGTGGAAACCCAAAAACTGCTGCTTTATAACAGCACTGGAAACGAGAGATAAACTTTGGACTTAAAAAGCTTGCAGGGAAGATATGGCCATGATGGCTCATGCAGTCCAGAAAAATTTATTAGTAAGTAACAGGAACAGGAACAGTAATCAAAGGATTCCATTGAGGTAGGCATCATACATAATTAATGGAAAAAATCCTGCCATTGTTCAAGAATCTGAGAACTGGTTGCTGTGTCTACCAGCTCAGGTGGCTGCTGTTTAGGCTGTGCTTCTAACTGATCTTCCAGCTGATGCAAGGGTGCAGGAGAGCACACGTGTATGCAATGTACTGTGAACTGTGCAATTTCTATTCTCAACAATGTATGGAAACGTGGATGTAACATCCACAGAGTTCTCAGCGAGAGTCATGCTGATGGATAAGCTTCAGGGTATTCAGCACTTCCTATTACCAGTGTGGTTAGACTGGATGGAGGGGAGCTTGGAGCCTGGATGAAGGCAAGGGTTTTTGAGTACTTTTCCGTTCTGGGTCTGAGCTGCAGCTGGGTATGTGGGTCAAAATGTGAAGAGAGATAGGATGTGTCTGGGCTACAGCAAAGGCTTGAGTATGTAGTATAAATGCATAGTATGAAGCCAATAGTATAAGCTTTTATATAGGCTATTAAACAACAGCAGAAGAAAAACATTACATTAGGCTTAGTTTGATGACATAAAATTCTTTTGGAAGAATTATATGGTTTATTATTTAAATAATAATAATATTCCTGCTGTCTGTTTTCCTCTAGAGGTGAATCTTACCATGTTTTTCATCATCTTTTCCCAAAAACATAACTTCTTGCTTTCTGTTTCTTTGTGTTCTTAGGGCAGACTTTCAGATTCTATTCACTACATCTCTGCTTTCATTTCACTTTCCAACTATTCCCTCTTCGCATCAGTCTTGAATATAAAAAGAATTTTAATACTGTAAAGTTGCATTTAAATCAAAGAAAAAAAAGAGATACTAAAAAAGAAAATAAGAAGACATTTGGAACACTAAGACAAATGAGTATTTATCTGAACACTCCTAAAACAATATTGCTCAAATGCTGTCCTCTGCCTTCTCTGCATATGAAAGAAAATACTCACTTTTCTGTTTTTTTCAAGTGTTCTCCTTTGGGTGACAGTGAAGTGGTCTGTGAGGTGACTTCATTTCTGACACCAAGGCATGCCTCGATGATCATGTATGTTCCTTGGCTTGGGAGACACCCCAAGGAATGTGGGAAGGAAACAACCCACAAGCCTGTTCTCTAAAATACCAGCAAACGTCATTAGAGATACAGTGCAATAGCTGCAAGAATGCAGCAATAGCAGCTTGGGGAGTCATTTGAGAAATGTTCTCATCCATTTCTCCCTGCTTCAGCTCTTGCATGATATAATTGTAAATTATCTCCCCTTAAGTCCTATCCCTGGGTCTTTTGAAAGAAGCCTTTGACCCCCAATGTTCTGCAGTCAGTTTCGGTTTCAGAGTAGCTGTTAGGAGGTCTGCAGTGTATACAGAGGCTTTCAGACAGGATGAAGGAATAAGTACAAAACATTTAAGAGGTTCAGATAAACAAGGTTTCATCCCCCTTTGGCTATAGTTCAGACACATTTTATTGCAAGGCTTGAGTATCAACCTAGAGGCTAGCATCTTTCCCTGCCTGTGTATGTAAAATGAATTCAATACGCTGAATTAATTTGGTCTACAAAAATCAGTATGCATCTCTTGCCATATGGCAGAACGTTAGCTGAATCTCTGGCTCTCACATAGGGTAGTGGGTACTAATCTGTCAGAAAATGGAAATGTGTTGACTAGTAAGCCTATATAAGCACCGCACATTCCTGTTGCTGAGATAATGTACTCTTTTAGTCTTTCCATGAGTCAGACTTAATGAACAAATCTGGTAGGTTCATTGGCATATGTTCACCAGCAAAAATCCTCAATGATAATGGTTGGTTATTTCGTTTGTCAAATAATTCAGTAGATACGCTGTGGGAGAAAAGGTTTTCCCCTCCAGTGCTGCTAAGGAAGCTAAAATGTTTCTCTTTTCATCTTTGTTCAATTTTCATTTCATTATTTCATTTCATAATGAAATAATTGATAATCAGGCCTTAAAAGTATGATTGCTTTATTAATAATGGATGGGCAACATTAGAAAGGGCTAATCAACCTGTTAAACTGTTCTTTAATAATGTGTGCAACATAAAGTTAGCATTGTAACGCTCTCATTGGAAGGGATATTTTCCCCAGTGGTTGCATTATCATGATAACTGATTCATCTAGTGCAAGTGGTGATTTTAAATCCACTACTCGACACTTATCATTTCTGTCAACTGAAATACATTGGACTGGATTTGTGACATGTGTAAGGTAATATAGCTGTATTTAGGTGAGATGAATACACTGATTTATATTATCCAGAACCTTAAAATGCAGTTTAGGCCTGCTCTCAGTGGGACTCAGGATCAGTCACCCACCCTTGGCTGTGTTCAGTGCACTCCTCATGTCCCACGTGCCCATTTCCTCTCCTTGCCTGACATGTAGGGGCACTGCCTTTGTGTTGCACAAACCACTGGTATAGCTTTTCTCTTTTTCTTTCTAGCTTTCATTTTTATTTGTGAAATTAAGCTAAGCATGGTGCCAGATCAAATTTAGTTATAATAGCCTGCTACTGGCTTTTCAAAATAGTTTTTCTTGTATGTACTTGTGTGTCAGCCTCCAGCATGCAGCAGTAATTTTGAAATGCTCTATATATTCAACAGTTGGGAGATGGAGCATTAGTAAAATTGAACAGATCTTTATGATGTGTTTATTTACTATAGTGAGAGCTGGATGACATTCCTGAGATCTCCACGCTCTTCCCATTAACATCTTTTTTTAATAAACAATGTATGTTAATTATGCTACACCCCGTGTAGCAACAGCATAAGTTGGGGCATGTCTTTAAGTGGAAATATGTAAAATTTAAAAACTGGATGAAAGACAGTGTGTGCTGAAAAGTGCTTTGATAATGGATGTGTGTTTTGTCAGTCTTGGTTTTTATTACAACAATAGTTGAAAGAGACCTTGTCAAGCAATATATTGCAAATGTGCTGGTAATCTTGTGATTTTCTATCATTTTACTCTAAAATGCACCTTAAAATTCTGGCAATATAGCTTAGTAATAATAAAACCTCATTTTATTTTGTATAAATATGTATATAAGTGTAATTAGACACACGCATGTAGTTATAGGTATAATACATATGCACACATGTATGCATTCACTGTATGTGGGTTTATAAATATCTTTCCTATAAATACAGTCATTACAAGAAACTCTACAAATCCAGTATGTCAAGTTTTGGCAAGGTTTTCAGAACAATTTTGTATTTTTCTTTTTTGTATTCTTTGGCCACTGAGAAGAAGCTGTTCCCTAAAGGTATCTTTGCCAACGAACTGGTGTTTTTTCACCTCTTCTGAGCACCCTGATAAAAAACTGCAGGATCCCATAATGCACTGTCCAGGAAGGGTAAGGAAAGACATCATCAGGCAATCAACTTCCGCAGCTGGAGCTAAGTCAGCAAAGACATTAATATACATACACATGTGTGATATTGGGCCTTATAAGAGCCTGGGAGAATCCCAAGCATTGGACACTGTCCAGGTGTGCAGAGTGAACAACATGCAAGAAAGTCAAGTGCCTCCTGTCAGTATGCCTTTTGTGTTAACATCTTCAAGAAGGAATGCCTTAGGAGCTCTTCAGATTACACACTGAAATCTTGCCTCCTTTAATCTTGACCACATCACCTCTCTGTTCTGTCCTCTGTGTCAGCCTGAAGGTTTCCTTACACTTCAGCTGAGAGGTGAAGACTGAATACTGCAAACCTCAGATTTCCAATACAATGTGTATTACACACACACAAAAAAAAGATATTTAGCTACCAACAGTTATAAATCCTGTGAACTAATAGGTTGGGTGACCTTGTAGTCTATCTACACACTCACTTTGATGTCAAACGCTGGGAAAAACACTTGACACTCTGCAGGAGGAAATCATGAATTCACATGAAAATGTGCTTTTTACAAAGCTGTGTTAAAATAAAACAATGAATAATATATTTCTGCCTGTATTAACATTCCACTTTTACCCTTGCCTTCTGGCTTAACCTTTTCTTAGGCTGTGTAAGACAGTCTTTTGTTGAAGCAGATAGTGGAAACCCTTATACCAAAAGATAGTACCATGATGAGATACAATGCTATATCTAGCCCTAATTTCTTTCTACTTACTGTTTCTTTCCTTCTTGTGTTTTCAGTTCTTTCTTACATCGATTGCTGTTGCTTCTACCATTTTTTATCATGGCAGTGGCTGAATGTATGAATTGTACAGGCTAATAAAATAACTTTTTTCACATTCTTTTTCATATCTGACTTTTATGCTTCAGCCCCCAAAAAAACAAAACACCAAACTTATTTACTGCATGTGTAATAGCACAAAATAAACCCAGTTATGAATGCCTTATTCTATTTGCAAACACCATTCTTCCCTCCCACAGATTCTGCACTTGCGCCTGCAAACAGTAGCAGCAGCATGAAAAAATGTTCTTTTCTCCCATTAACTGTCTTTAAGATATTTCTTGGAGAGGTTTTCCCTGTTAGGTAGTGCAGAACACAATTAATAACTGCTAATACTTTATGACATTGTAGAAAAACTGAAAAGATATTATGCAAGATCAGTCACTGCACCTCTCTCCTGCTGTAAAATCATGGAACAGTGCAAATGCTGCCTGGCCTTCCTGCAACACACTGTAAATCTGTATGCAGAGGGCTTTTTTTGTTTTTTTCTGGAGGTCTCTGCATGTTGCTCAGCTGGGAGCAGCCACCCTGACTGTAGCATGAAATGCCCCATGGACTGCTCCATTTCTCCTTTTGATTCTGCATTTCCTGGGCAGAACATATCTCTGGGGCTTTGGCTTGAGACACGGAGATAAGGATGAATAGTGTAAAGGAGCGTTTCCAGGGTCTGGAGAAAAATGTGTGCCTGGGGCTAGAACCACAGCCAGAACCACCTCTGCAACACCCATATTGTTAGTGAAAGCTGATGGGTGTAACATGCATAACAATATATTCTAATATTTTCATGATTTTCTGTCTTCATACAGTTTGAAAAGCAGTCTTTGAAAAAAGCCTTTTTTAATCTTATGCTGCTTAGGTGCTCTTAGCTGCTGCCCTTTCCAAGTACACACATCTAAAATCTGGAAAATCAGCATGTGTTTCTGTGTCCATTCGTTCACCCTGATGTGGTGTCTCTTCAGTGCCTCTACAAAGGGTCAAGTACAAGCAGGGAAAGGCAACAGCAAAACATCACCTTCCTAAGC
Source organism: Platyrinchus mystaceus (assembly GCA_035041135.1). Lineage (NCBI taxonomy): Eukaryota > Metazoa > Chordata > Aves > Passeriformes > Tyrannidae > Platyrinchus > Platyrinchus mystaceus. Next base: position 87,167,090 of record JAWWLV010000088.1, read on the forward strand.
TGTAGCCAAGTGGTAAATGATTCTCATCTTATTTCATCCTTCTTCTTGCATACACACCCTGCATGTGTGCACATCTGATGTGCACCAGCAGCCACTGGAATCTGTCCCTCCAGTTGTTTTTGAAATGATTTTCCCCCATTTGAAACAACAGTGGATCTTCCTGTTCCAGATCTTGCTTGCTGTTGATTTCATACTCCTTCTCAACTCACCTCATTGTCACATGCTTTTAGACTGCATTTGATTTTTCTCTCAACTTACAATAAAAAGTCTATTGCTATAGTTGGAAAATTGAACCTCTTCCAGCTGTGGGTAACTTATATAGCCAAGATATGTTTTGCATGTAAATGCAGCATATTACGTGTCAATTGAATTGAAAAGTAACTCTTAAAACTGTTTAACTTTTATTAAGTTTCAGAATTATTAAGCCCTATGCCTAAATTAAGTTTGGGAGCATTTAATTTTCATTTTTATTTATCTTGTTATGTAGTCTTATTTGGCTAATTAATGCCTTTTTTGCTTATTTGACATTCCCAACAATAATTTCTCATGCAGAATATAATTGAAAAATGAAAAAAAGGAAAATTTCAATTAAAGACAATCTTATTCACCTATTATTTTCTAAATGTACGTATTTTGGGGATTTTTTTACTTATTTAAGCAAAATAATTTGTGACTGTAATCATAAACTTGTGAGATTTTTTGCATTGGTTTAAATCAAAGGCAATGCTGTGTAAATTCTTGAGCTTACCTATCTGGCTTTTATACTGGAGTAGCTACATACAGAATTTTTAGAGCTTTGCAGACTATCACTTAAGGGTGTGGAAATCTCTGATGGTTAGTGCTTTATCACATCCTCAATGGGACTTCAAACAGTAATTAAAGCAGTTTCAGGACTGTCCCTGTGTCTATGTTGTAAATGGTGACATCATTAGTTTATTAGAGCAATCGGCTTCTGTAAAAGAGTCTTGAGCTCAGTTTTGGTTGTAATATTGAGATGAACCTGAAACTCTGAATTGTGAGTCCTTTCTGAGCTTAGGATTTAGGTTATGAAGGAAGAAGAGACAACTGAAACAAAATGTAATAAAAAACAAAACAATGTGCCTATCCGATAAAAATAATGGGATTGGTTCCATTTAAATATTGTATGATTAGGTTTCAGATTTTAGATGAGCTGAAGTGCTGAGTCTCATTAGGGACATATTTGGAAGCCATATTGATTAAAACATTTAAATCAAGAATGAAAAAATTTGTGGTAAATATCCAGTGCAGAAGTTTTCTAACTTACTTTCTTCTGCAGAGGAAGTCGGTATTAAACCTACTTAATAATTATATAATTTTATATATAATTTATATATTTATATATATATATATATAATTTAATAATAATATAATTTTTTCTAAATTAAAAATTAGTACTTCAGTATAATTGATGTTAATCTCCTTGAAGTTGGAATACTTTTGCCAAAATGTAAATCAGGACAGAAGAGATGCATCCAGTATGGTATCACATTGCTATTTTTTATATTTCATAGAAACCTGACATCAAAGAGGCTGTCTAATACCTTAGACTACAAAAAGATATCTCCATGTTGTTTCTGTGAATGAAACTACTGTGGTTGGCCAAGAGGTGTACACATTATTTGTTTGTTTGTTTGTTTATAGTTCCTTCTATTTGTGCAGGCTTTAGTAGCAAATATTTCCTTAAATATTCCTTCTGGGACAGTGGTAGTAACACACATGCACACTAGTCAGAGTGCTGCACATTTTGGTTTTGTCCCAACTTGGGGTAATATCTGACCTCCAAAATGACCCATCTGCAAGTGGTGTAGCTGATGCAGTTGTTAAGCATCTTTTTACTTAAGGTGCTACAGTAGCATAGTGATATTTTCATTTCGCATCTTCAGGAAAGTCCTTTTCATGTTCTATTGACTTTTAACATTGCCCATACTGTTTGGGGGTAATTTTTGTAGCTTTCATCATCTCCTTAAAAGTGAATATTTTCATTTTTTCCTTGATAGCTGATCTTCAAATCTACTAAGTATTCATTTTATCTGCCACCTTCTTTTTTCTTTCAAAACTGTTTTTAAATCATGCTTTTACATCATCTTTTTTATTCCCTATTTCCATTTTTAGATTTTAATTCCATAAAAAGTCAGCTCAGTTCACTTGCCTCCTACAACACCTCATGTTTTAAGTTAAAGCTTGACTCTCAAGTAGCTTCTGTCTCTCTAGCTTTTACCCTTTTTTGTGCTCTGAGTTGCTCCTCATTTGGAGCTGTGCAGTTAGTCAAATTTTCAGCTTTTCTATCAGCTGATCTCTACATGACCATTATTTTCACTGGGTTCTCCCTATTTTTCAGATTCCTAATGTTTATGCTTATAAAACTGAAGTTACTTCAAAGGAAGCATTTTCCACGCTGTAGTATGTACTGAGGTTGAAATTCTTCTTGCTCTATTATATTGTTTCTTAGGCTTTATATAAACACAAGTAGTCAGACTAACATGTATATACAAGAGCAGATAAAAAGTTGGGGGGAAAAATTCTCCTAAATGAAAATTCCCCTAGAACATGATAGTTAGAAGAAAAAAAAAGTATATATCTCTGCCAGGTCTTGCATTTGGGAAGTTTATGAACTCTGGGAATCTTTTATTTTGAGTTTGACAAAGATTTGGACTGCTGTAGCAAATGATACACTTTATAATCTCTAGAAATACTTTATTTCAGGGATCACAGATTTTAAAGGATCTATGAGGAAAGCAGCTGAGTTAGTAATTTACGTCTTGCATCCATTACCACTGTTTCTTCTAATTTATTTTAAAATATAGTTGTAATTTCTGAGGTCATTGATCTTGACAGAAATCGGTAAATCAAGATTCTATTAGAAAAACAGTTTTCCTGGTCTTGCAATGTTTGCCAATTAGCACGTATGTGAAGACAGCTTGAGAGTTCTAGGTAATCAGAAGATAGCCAATGCAACAGTCACAAGCTGAAACTACCAGAGGCTGAGTTGTGAAATTCAAACTGGAGTCTTTCAGTTTGTTATTGCTGTTTTTTTCCCAAATCAGAGACAGTGGTAACTAATGTTCAATTTTTACCAGTTCCAGTTGTACAACTGAGGCATACTGTAATCTCTGTGAGAGAAAGATCTGAAGTTCATGTGGGATAGCCAAACACTTTGATCTGACAATCAATGTTCACAGCGAATATTTAGAGATGCTTCTGTGGGATGCTTATCAGTGTAAAAACATTTGAGTGATACAGGTACATTAATATTTTTATAGTTTATGCCAGAATAGGTAAGTGCTACTATATTTATTTTTGAATGAAGAAGCAAACAGTGTAGATGAAATTAAATGCTCCAGGGCTCACAAGAAACCCTTTGGTAGGTCTGGGAATCAAACCCTGCTCTTTCCAAGTTCCCCTCCGCATGGGACCCTGTTAAAACTGTGTAAGCAGCACGTAGGCATGTGCCCAAAGGCAGTCAGCTGTAGAAACTGAGCCTGAGGAGGTAGGAGGAGGCTGTGACCACAGGCATATTTTCTCTTTTAATACAGCAGAAAAATTCCTCTCTGAATTCTTCCTGACAGGTGTCAGCAAAAGGAATCAGCTACCCTGTTCAGATATTGTTACTAAAAGAATGTAAGTGCTTTGTCAAAACTCACAGGTTTCGATTCGTACCCAGGTTTCAGGAGCTTTAAAAATCTGTGTGTCAACTTGAAAGAGTTTTTTCTTCCTACTTTGTAAAACTTGTTGCCTCCTGTTTTACTGAAAAAATACCAGAAGCCAAGTGGTGCATCATGGGTGGCACAGCCATTCCTATAGCCCTGGCTTTAGCTGCACAGATCTTCACATGACAGTTCTCCGTCCAGAGTTTCCACCCATCTGGTCCAGATAGGCTCAGAAGTGGGCAATTTGTTCCTCCTTCTCCGGTCACTGATTCCAGATTGGCCCTCATATAGAAGTCCAGCTCCTCAACCACCTGCTTCAGTTTCATGAAATGACCTTTATCAGTGAAGCTGATGCCTCATGTGGTCTACCCAGAATCTGTTACTTCACTGCTGATCGTGTTTGGAAAAGCCAACCTTCTCAAAGAAACCAAGAGTCTCCAGGGAAAACTAGAGACCCAGAGCAAAACATGATTGCTAACTAACTACTTTTTCCAAGAGAGACCCTGAGTTTTGCCCTGCCCAATGTAGTTGACCACCAAGTTGGGGATATTTTCCCATATTTTGTAGGTCAATCACTAATACACCTATATTAAGAAAATAATCTTAATTGTAGAATTATGGCATGCTCCAAGTAATGCATAACAGCAGCTGCATTCTTCAGTAAAAAATGTAATTAAAGTGTCTAGAGAGGAACTTTTTCTTTGTTCTGTAGAGGAAAACAGTCAGTTGTTTTGGGGCTTATGCTTCTCCTCTAGCATTCACTGAGGAAATCCGTTTGTATTTATTATATCTGTCTTCTTCCTGTGCATCCCTTAGGAAAATTGTTTTCAAGATTACAAAAAAATAAAACTAAATATGGCACAATAATATCCTCTTTTAAGCTCAACACAGTAATTTTTATCTATTATCTAGCATATATTATTTTAAATACCAGAAAAATTATACCCTAGAATGAGCTGTGCTGCACATTGAGTTTTAATCTCCTTCTCCCTAGCAACAATCAAAAGGAACAATAAGGGCAATAAATACCAAAGAGTGTATCAAAAATGAATAAAAATAGTATCTCTGCTGGGGGAAATGGGTCTTTAATTACTTCTCTTCTGATGTCCTTAAATTGAAGCTTAGAACAATTAACAGTTGGAAAAAGCAGTTTCAAAATAGCCTCAGAAACGGTCTTAGTCTCCAGAACAATAGGCCTTTTCTAAAATAAACATGATAATACCCAGGGGATCTTGCTGACTTCAGGAAGTTCAAAAGACATCTATGCTTCAACACACAGAGAAAGGAGAGGCAGCAGCCTCGGGCCATGTCTTCACTGAAAAAAAAGGGATGTCTTTACACTGCATTAAATTGAGATGGCAGAGGTGTTGCTTTGCTATGACAGTGGAGGCAAGAGTAAGGTAGTTTTAGCTTTTGCATGGGCAATTTGAGGTCATGCTTCAGCTGAGGTACAAGGACAACCTTGATGAGGCTAAGTAATTGTTTAAAGTTGGTGGTTTTGTGAGTTTTAATGGCCATCCTGGGTTATTTATTTAAATGAAAAATGGCACTGATTCACCGTATCCATGTGAAGTCATCAGAATATGTTGTACACCATCAAGCTGACTGCAACCCTATAGCAGGAACTAAAATTGCAGCTGCTCTAATTTTCTGTGTTTAACGGAGGTTATGTCAAAATAAGCGATGGTGTCTCTTTCCATTCAGACCAAAGTAGTGTGGGGTTTGTATTTCCAAGGGTCAGTCTCCAACTGAAAGGGCTGAGTAGTTGAAAATGTCTGTATTTGGGTAAATAAATGATAAACTAGGTAATTCTCTACTGCATTGCTTTTGCTTTCTATGCTCTACAAGAGAGATGAAGCACGTTACAGAGGTATGCTTCAACACTGCAGCTGTCTGTGTTGGGAGAATGAAATGCCAACCCCAGCAGCTCTGTTAGGTGGAAGCAGCAGAGTACCAGAACTGTGCCTGAAATTGTTGAATTTTAGACTTAATTTGCTAAATGTGAGAGCAAGAGGAACCAGCTAGGTGTTATATATCACTATTACCTGACTATAGAAAGACTCTAGGAAAACTTGTTGTCTATGTTAGCTGGCAAGCATCACACAGCCCAAACATATTCTACTCTCCAAGAGAACTGTAGATTTATAAATGTCATTTTACCACTCTGAGTAACTGACCACAGTGTTGTGCCTCCTAATGCTTTAGGTGTTCAGTCTCAGACTGCTGATGTATTTTTTTCACAAAGGCTCATAACATTGGAATTTTCGCCACTGACTTACAAAAGGAGCTTTTCAAAACCCCACTCCCAATAGATCTGACTTACATCTGCAAGTGATGACTTGCAAAGTGAGATTCAAAGATATTAGGATGCAGTTTATTCTTCATCAATGATCCAGGGTTGTTGTCTGCCTAAATGCAGACATTTTGGGTTTTCCTGATCTATAGGTGGGAATTGATGCTGCTATTAACTGTGCAGGTTATCTGGAACATCAGCCTGGCCCAAACATGCTGTGTCATTGGGCTTCCACTTGCACCAGGGAGGATGAAGTTTTCAAAAGCATACAATTGGAGCTGGGTACTACTTGCAGCTTAATTAATTTTTTTGCTTGTTTCAATAATTTTTGTCTCCTGTTTGTTTTGCTGATTTTATTTATTTATTTAAATTTTAAAATAAATGAGTCAGTAGATTTACAACAATACAATAAAAAAATGAGCATTTCATGTTTATTATGAAATACAGGTGACAGAGAATCACTGTGGTTGCTTTCAAAATGAAAAAATTCTGGTTTGAAAGGCTCTGCAATTTGTAAGAGATTTCTTACCCATATAATACTGTTGTGATAAAAAGATTTTTCAAGGAGAAATGTTTCACCAAAGGCAATTTTGTATTACTGTGTATTCTGTTGTGGGGGTTTTTTATGAGGCTCAAAGGTTTCCAGTAGGAGAAAAAGTGTAAATAAAACAAGAACTACAATTTTTAGCTCATATTTTTAGAGAAACTGCTCACATTTGTTGTTCTGAACTCAATATATTTTTTTTCCTTGGTTTTGAATTTAGTCTTTCAAGTTCACAGGAGAAAGCTGGCAGAGAGAGCTCTCTTAGACTGCTATTTTGCCCATGTGAGTAAGTTGATGAATTAGCATGTGCATCTACATTAAGAGGTGTGAGCCTCAACATTTTCTGAAGAAAAGTAGTATGATGCAGTCAAATGTACCACTGGGAGATGTTTCCTCATCTATTATTGCCCCCAATTTGCTTTGTGTTAGAATCATTCAATAATTATTAATTTTTGGCCCCGTAAGTGAAAGTATTTTCTCTCCCATTTCATTGCTTATAACATTCTAATACTTGAAGCTGATTTTCACACACCCTCTTTTCATAGTCTTAATTTAACCATGCATTAATCTTTTAATCTTTACCCAGAAATCACAATGTCCTGTTGTTTAATAATATTTTTCTCTTTTCTGTAAATTTCCTATATTTTTTGTGATAAAGACTTTTCAGAAACAGGAACACAATATTTTAGATGTCATCTCAGTGGTATATGCATTGGGATTTTCTTATATCTTGTGTCAGAGGTAAATAATACCATATTCCTTTTTCTACTATAAAATGCTATCTGTACTGTGTAGCTAAAATGCATATTGTGTTTCTTCATTTCTTTTTAGCATTGGATGTTCACGCTATAAAACAGATCCTGCTGACAGAATCCAGCATGGTCTTCAAGTGGAAACCATTACAATAGGGGAACTCCTCATACCTCCACCAGTCACTGACTGGTGAAGTAGACACCCTACACTTGTTCTTGAAGAACATGCTGTCCCCTGAGGGTCATTTTTCCTCACTTCTATCCGTACAAATGACTGCAAAAGAGGAAGACCAGAGTCTGTATGTTTGCTGCATGCTTAGATAGATGTAGGCACTGTATCTTTAGATAGCTGTGCATGGAAATCTCTAGTATCACCTCTGTTTCAGCTGAATATCATTGATGAACCAGAGGCAAAATTTTATGTTTTCCTACAAAGAAATTAATTAGAAACATATGAGACATGTAAATGGATTATTGGTTTTACTAGCTGAATATTGCATTCTTAGGTCGCTTTTTGGAACAATAAAATCACTATGCACAACGCTTGCAATCAAACCTTTATAGGTACCCTTAAGAAGGGTAAGTTTGATACAAGAGATGGAAAAAAATGGTTCAAATTTTTACTCAAATTCAGCCTTTCTTCTCCTTTGTGAATCATTTGCAAGCAGAACTGAATTTCCATAAACTTGTATGTTGCTAAAGGTTGTGTAAAAAGACATTTCTGTGTATGTACTATAGCTCTGTGGCATCAACTTGTATTCATAAAAACATAAATTTTAAAGATTTTAGTGTGACTGCATTGCTGTGGGACAGTATAAACACTTCTAAGTGCATCAGTGTCCAAGCTCTTTGATGCACACAGGGAACTTGTCACAAATGTCTTCTCTCTTGTTAGCCCTTCAGGCTATTCAGAATTCTATTTTTCTCACCAAGCACACACTTCTGGCAGAAGCTATGGTCTTGCTTGGAAACTATGCTTCAGCAGTCACATCTTCTAGTCTTCACCTCTTCTTGTTCTCTTGTCTTTTTCAAAAGTCTTTATCTCTGAAGAAATAATGTTCACTTGGGTAGCTAGCCCCACCCAAAGCATTCATGCTTTATTCTCCTTTCTTCCTCATAAGCATCATTAATCTGTAGCACATGACTTCTTTGCATATGGGCTTGGAGACATTTAAAAAGCAAGGAGGGAAGAGGGTAATTACAGCCAGGTACTGCTGAAGAAAAATTATTTGCCTATCTATGTTGCCAGAGAGCAGCTCCGACACCAGTCAGAGCTTTTGAGGAACCGCAAGACTTTTGTTCTGCAAATGAATTCCTACAGTCCAGTTGAAATGGTCAGTATGATGGAGCAATCAGGGCTGACAGATGCCCAGTGCCTCCCAGAGCAGTGATTTTGTTTCTGTTTCATCTAAAGAGATAAAAAGCAATACTGGCTGACACAGCAAGGTCTTTGGAGCCTTTCTTAGCAGGATATGTCTTTCTACACTTTGCTCCCAAGCGCTCAGTATCCCATGGCAACCTCTTTTCTTCAGGGAGCTTTAGATTTTGACATATCATTAATACATGAGTTCAGGAAGCAAAGCTGCAAAGCTGGAGATTGGTTCACGGATTAAGCTGAGGTAAATAGCAAGGAAATGTAAAGGCAGGCTGAAACCAATTTTATGGTCCTTCCTTTGGGATTAATGCCTAAATTTGTTTGTCTGGTAATGAAGAAAAGCAATCACCTGCAGATGCAGGTAGAAATTGTAGGGGAGAGGTGTTTTTAAAGAGAAGAGCTGCAAGATACCAATGCCAAACAATTTTTTAAAACTAGGGTATTTTAAAGCATTAGCTGCTAATTTAAAAGGAGGGTTAGTGTAATTCATTCAGTATGGAACTCTTTCACCTTGTTTGACTGCAAAATAGATTTTAATGAGAAGGCGGCAAGATCACTGGTAAAAAAAGTAGGGTGAAGTATAAGCTTCATATATGCTTTGGTATAGAACAGACTGCGTGGAAATTAGAAAACTGACTCAGTTCATCCCGTTAGTATGTTGAGTCTTCAGCAACTGGAGAGTAGTTGTGGACTTTTTTGCCTCCCAGTTGCTCTAGCAGAGGCATTTGCAAAGTATGAGACCCATTCACAAGCTGTGAAAGATGATAAGGATCTTTCACATCTGTAAAAGGTAGTATGGAGACAATACGGAGCAAACACTACATATGCTGACTGTATTATTCAGGATTATTCATTAACCTCAATCTTTGATTTCTGTCAAGCTCAAAATATGATGACTGATCAACAACATCCAAACCCCCTTTTGTCTGGAGTGCACAGGGCCTTGCTTGGCAAGAAAAGGAGAGTGTGTTAGCATTTCCAAGTGCTTATTGTCTGCCCATTATAGGCTTATATCAATATTTGGAGTGTATAGGGAGGAAAGATACATGGATGCAGCTATGGAACCAGATTCTTACAGTTTGTTTTATTTATTCCACCCAAGGTGGTTGCTGGTTTAATTAAAGGCAATATCTGAAGCAAGAGCTACATCAACAAAGGAATACAGGGAGATAAAATACATTCATGAATTTTGTCCCCAGCTGTCTCTTGGTGCAAATTTGTCAGAACATGGCTTCAAACTTAAAAAATAGTTGGTTGTGGTTGTGTGTGGAAGGAACTCAAGAATAAAGTCAGGGAATTCAAAAACTAATACCTTGCGGAATAATTTTTCATGGATTGGTAGAACTTCATTTATTCCAAAGTAGACATGAAAAGGATGTATATATGTATACTTCATCTGGAGAAAATAAATGGGAGGTTGTGTAAATTCTCTACTCATGTCTTAATTTACTACCACTGACACACAGCAAGGTGTTTGAATGCATTTTGGAAAGACAAGCTGCTTCTGCTCATACTTTATTGTAAGGACATATCTGAAGTTGCTGATCTAGTAAATCAAGCAGAAGGTCCTGCTTTGTTGTTTGTGATTAATAGTTTAAATGTGAAATGGTGATCATTTGTAGGAGATAGCATTAGCAAAGAGCATTCTGTCTGAATGCAGATAAGCTACAGAACACCTGAGAAATTTTAAAAATAACTTTTTTGATACTGAACTTTCTAAATTAGATCTGACATTTTGTGTTAGTTCTTCAGCCTTAGATTTTGTAAATGCATCTAGAAGATTTTGGGAGAGAAATGTCATCATGTGTTCTGATCTCTTGCTCAATGTAGTTTTCCTTAGGCCAAAATAATGTCTTAGACAATAGCACAGTTAATTTTCGTATGTCCTGCCTGAAACATCAACTTTCAGACGTTAGGGAAAGATCACAGAGTGTTGCTTGCTGAAATATTCAAAAAGCCTGTCAGAAAAAAACCACAGCAATAATAAAAATGGAAATCTGCATGGAAAGCGTTACCTAAGACGGCATATGCTTTTATTGAGCCTGAAAAAATTACATGTCCAGTCAGATATGAGATGCTCTCTAGAGGCTGTGGAAATGCTGTGGTTCTTCAGAAAATAGCCATAGTACTCAGGCTTGAAAGTGCTGTGCACTTACATAGATGAAGTGTTACAGCTATTTTTTCTTTAACTCACCACATCTGCTTAACCATAGCTCTTATAGACTGCTTAGAACATTGGACAAGTTTTCTGCACAATGTTGTCTTTTTGTATGGCCACAGTCACACAGCATGCCTTGTTCGTTCTTCATATCCAAACTTTTTGTGATTAAATGGTACGATACCATGCTGTTAATTCTGGAAACTTTACTGCAAGACACATAGATGTTGTTTTTCCTTAAATCTATAGTTCTTGGAAGAAGCCAATAGAAGAAACTTAATAGTCTTCATGATAACAAGGGGAAGTGTGAAAATATGGTCTTACTGCACTTTTGAGATTCAAACTCACATTTAAAACTTCCAGTTTTGTGTTTAGCCAGCTTGTGTTTGGCTAATAATTACTGTCCTGTTTGGAACTGATGACGCAAGTGAGATCCTCAGCTGCAGGTTGATGGTCGTAAATGCCACTTTGAGATAAGCAGTGGTAGCTACAATAACTTGCAATGTGTTGCTCTCAGAACACTAGAAGTGGATTACCTGTGGTGGCTGTTATAGTCCAATATTTACCCTTCTTCCCATGTTTTTTCAAGGAGTGACTTTTCATTAAGAAGATGGAAACAGATACTCAGGAATCCTTCCACTCTTTGGGGAATGACAGCCTTTCTTCCCACAAACTGAACACTCAAGCATAACCTAATGAGGTGTGGGGCATTGAGACTATTCATGGCTGGACATATGTGGAAGATGTGGGACTAAATGGTGGAAGATCTTAGATTCTTGATTTAGAAAAATGTGCTCTGGTTGTACTTTAATATGCCTGTTATATACATTTCTCAGATATTTTATTCAGCAGGACTTCCTGCTATTGAAAGATATTTAAATGAAAAAAGGCCTGGAAAAATTGCAGCAACTGCAAGAAATAAGTGTAAGTATGCTAGTTTTGTTGTCAAGCCATCAATATGAATTGCCTGTACATGAGATGATTTTTATAAGGGTGGTAACAAGCTACCTCCTACAGACCTTGATCGCATTAACATCAAACAATCCTACAGCTACTGGGGAAAAGAAGGTGCAGCTGTGAGTGAGTAGTGCATTTCATAACATGTCTTTTTAAGAGGCAGGTTCCATCTCAGAAGCAGCAGAAACAAACCAAAAAAAAAAAAAAAAAGGCTTTCAGCTGTGACCAGGCTTAGGTGAATTGACTGACTGCAGATGGCCTCACAAATAATGAAACAAAAAAGTGATAAAAGCAGCTTCAAATATCCTTTCTGTTTTAAGAGACATATACTTGAGTGGGTCTTACTGTCTTTATGTGTTTTAGTTTCGCAGCCATGGTATGTAGCTGAAACTTCCTTGTTATATGACTCCCTTCCCATATGACTGGGAATTTTTAATGTAAAATTAATTTTAAAGGTACTGAAATGAAAGCACATAGAAGGGATGAGAATGATGATGTGTCACACATCTTTTTCTTCATCCCTCACCACCCCCTATCATTGGAGATTCTTAAATAAATTTTGTTACGTTAATATTTGTAATTAATGCTATTTTTCCATTTGATTGAAAGTTGCTTAGAGATTCTGCAAGCAGAATAAAGGAGCTGATGCTTGTTGTTCCCACAGAAATTGCAGCTGGAAGATGTTGTGTGTCTCTGTACACGTACAGAAAGGGAAAGGCTGCTGATTCAAGTATCTGTCTTGCCATGGTCCTACCACCATATTCCCAAACCTCAGAAGCTGATTCATTTGGAGCTGTTAAACAAGCATTTAACTGTTAATATTTGTTCTGTACCCCTTCTCCACCCTCATATTAGCTAAATTTTTCTTCCCATGTCCTTTCTGATACCTCTATGAGGCAAAAGGGAGCATGTGCTGTGTGTGGTGTAGCACTTCATCAGCTGGGACTGTCCCCCCCAGAGGATTGTTTGTGTAGCAGCCTAAGGCTCACTGTCTCAGGTAATTTTGCAGCAAAGAACAGTTAGGTTAAAGCAAGATAGCAAAACAGAGTGCTAGGTGTCAAAGTTATCTGCACTGGATCCACAGGTACTTCTGATCTCTCCTCTGAACTGCTCAACAGTTACAGGACTTCATAATACTCCTTGTCACCAGGTGCTGCTCTCCTTGAAGAGGCTGGGCAGTGACAAGACATCAGAGGTGTTTTCTGTCTCTGACCATAGGACGTGTGTGGCCTTTCTCTATGAATGAATATATTCATGATCTTTATCTATTTTTTTTTTAATTCCCAACTCTGAAGTAAGCTCAGAAACTACACAAAAAATATTTAAAACTGTTCACCATACATAAATATTTAAATTTGGAGTGGCTGCTAAACTGGGTTTTAAACATCTTGTGTTTTCTTCAAGCAAGTCAGCAGTGTACTCGTGGCACAGGTAAGTAATGCAAGGTGTCCAAACAGGGTTAGTATCTTCCATTAGAACACTAAAAAAGTCAGAAAGATGGGCAGGCTTTTGGCAGTATGGTCCCTTATCTCTGTAACATATACATATAAGTATGCAATAAGAAGTGCGTGTAGCTTTAGTCTTATCTTTTTATCCTATCATTTTAGTAGGCTGATATTAAAGACAGAATACAGTCCTGTTTCTGTCTGACAGAACCATATCATCTAGTAGCTTCATTTTTTCAACAACCTCTTGGTCTTATATAGCCCC
>JAWWLV010000088.1:87189020-87226585 GCA_035041135.1 Platyrinchus mystaceus
TTCTTCTTCTACCTCAACCTTTCTTCAGGCTACCAAAGAAGTAGAAAAAATCAGAAACTTGGATTCACTTTCTGCTTTGCAACACAACTGGCATTTTGGGGTTGCTGCTTTGAGTCTCTAATGCTCAGCATTTTATCTGCAATACAGGAGCAGGAACACCCTCCAGGCACTCATAAGAATATTAAAAAAAAGTACCCAAGAGATTGTGATGAACAGCACAAGTAACTTTTACAATGAGACCCAAATAAACCTCTAACAATGTTAAATTTGGTTCTTTCCTCATATTTAAATCCAGAAGCTTCTATGTGCTAAGTGATGGTGAAGAAAAGGTAGGCTCAATGTCCTTCATTACACTGTCCTGTACTACTTCAGCTCAACGGGGTGAAGGAGGTTTATCCCCCTCTCCCCCTGGTGGAGCAGTGAGTCCTGCAGGGCTCAGGTGGATACATCAGACGGTAAGTTCAGTCTTCAATTGTAGACAGGGACAGGGAAAGAATAGAGCTTTCTTAGCAAGAGCAAGAGGTCCAGGCATTTTACCCAGCTCTGAGAAACCTCCCATAAGTGCGTAAGCACTTTTATAGCAGGAGTTCACATTTTCATAGTTTGGCCAACTTTGGGAGGATTTGCATAAGAATAAGGAGCACAGTTCTGACACAAAGCCTTACCCACCAGTCTTCCAAAATGCACCTTACTCTTCCAGTGCATGAGATGCTACAATTTCTCAGGGAACAGTCACCTGAATTGCCTGAAATTGCAGACTCATGGAGTTTTCTTTAACTTCATTCATGAAAATGTCTGAACAGTTGGGTCTGAAATTGGGTGGTGTGATTGTGTGTGGGAAATCCAGCTGCAGACTGTCAGAAAATGACAACCGAGTTGTTTATTTTCCCTTCTCTTCAGGGCTTTGTAAGAAGAATTGGCAGGTAGCCCTAATAACTGGCAAAACTGTGAGTTCTGCCAGTTATAATGCTATTGATACAGCCACCAGCGTTATTGGCTTTCTAACAAGGCACATTGACTAAAAATGACTAGTGCTCTTCTTTCTATGTTGTCAGGATTTACTGTAGGTTTTTTTAACTGCTAACCAAAGACCAATCTTAATGATGTCTGACATATAACATCTGGCACACAAATTTATCATTTACATGGGTAATAATGCTGGAAGTTGAAGGTTCTTATGTGTTTCTCAACTGTTTACGTTGTAGATATGCAAACATTTAATATATCCACTGTCGTGATACAGTTTGCTCCTTTGTACTGAGATCTACATGAAAGTTATTCTAGAAAAATGCAGAAAAACAGAGTTTGACAACTACTGTAAGTGGAAAATTTAAATGTGATTCAGCTTTTAATTAAGAGTCATTCTCTTTCATCTCTTTGCTAGACATGTAATTCTAGCTGGTCCTTCATTAGTACAGCTTTCATCAGTGTGAAGATAAAGCTGTGTTTAAGGAATTACTTAGGATTAGAGTTCAATATGAATTTTGTTTACTATCTAAAAATGTGTTCCATTTTTCAAACTGGAGTTTGACTGAACATGTCACAAAAATGTGACTCTTCTGACTTTTTTAATTTTTTTTTCTTTGAGGGATGTGGTAGTGTTCTGGACGCCAGAGTCACTCTGAAACTCTTCAAATAGACATGATGTCTGTCACACAGAATTATGAATTAGTGAAGGAAAGGTTGAGAGTAAATTGTATTAACAGAGGTGCATGTACTATTACATAATTTATTGCAAGCAGTGTTTTGTAAAATTAATATAAAATCTAATGTAGTCTGTAAAGGTTTAAAGTGAAAAGACTAATTGAGTCAGATCCATTTTATTTTGTTTCCTGCTTAGTGAATTCCAGCTGACAGCCTAGGAAACCCACACCTCATTACCATATTTTGAAACATCTGTTAAAGAAAACAGATCTGGTGGCCAAAATTCATCTTCCTTTCAGAAGTGCCAAGTATGTGAAAGAACCATTATTGCTTAGGCAAAGACCGTGTTCAGCTTTGCTGTCATCAGCCACATAAGGCTTTTTTTGATTCAGAATGTAGGTAATATATTGAGGGAAGCTATTCATAGAATATTACTGTAATTACTGAAACATGGATATTTCTCCCTTGTATTTCATCTGAGAAATAATCCTTGGGTATCAGCCACATTCATTTTAATTCCCCTTTTTAACGGCTTGCTACCTGTTAATGTTGTAATTACAACATCAGAGCTGCCGCTCTGTAAATGATCTTCCATCAGAATCCAGATGCAGAAGTTCTGTTATACATGAAGGGAGATGGTATCCTTCAGTCCACGGTTCTGGGCCAGTGCTTCAGACACTGCTTGTCTCTCAAAATACCCTTTGCAAGAACAATAATTCTTTTAATTCTGGTCATTAAAGAATACAGTAGGTCTTTTAAAACATACTTATTTAAGACATTTCACAAAACCAGTGAAGTGTGAGCCTTTTATATTTGCACGCTTTTTCATTTTTTTTTCTCTAGCTTTACTTATTCCAAGTCTCTGTGGCCTTAAAGGAATTCAGTTATTGACACGTAGGTAAGTAGAAGATGATGAGGTTCCGGAGGTCATCCGTTTTCTGCTTATTTCACAGAATCACAGAATATGTTGAGTTGGAAGGGACCCACAAGGATCATCAAGTCCAGCCCTTAGCCCTGCATAGGACCATCCCCAAGAGTCACACCATGTGCCTGAAAGTATCATCCAAACATGCCTTGAACTCTGTCAGGCTTGGTGTTGAGACCACTTCCCTGGGGAGCCTGTTCCAGTGCCCAACCACCCTCCAGTGAAGAGCCTTTTTCTAATATCCAGCCCAAACCTCCCCTGACACAATTTCAGGGCCATTCCCTCAGGTCCTGTCACTCGCCACCACAGAGAAGAGATCAGAGCTTGTCCCTCCTCTTCCCCTCACAAGGAAGTTGTAACTGCAATGAGGTCTCCCCTCAGCCTCCTCTTCTCGAGGCTGAACAGACCAAGTGCCCTCAGCTGCTCCTCATATGGTTTCCCCTCAACGCCTTTCACTGTCTTCATTGCCCTGCTGTGGAAACGCTCTAATACCTTAATATCTATGTGTTAGCTGATGCTGGCATGAGGAAAAGGAGAAGGAGGGCAGGGCATTGGCACCTGAAAGTTTATTTTGGTGGTAAAAGCTTCATGGTACAGGAAGGTTAGTTTTCAGATGTTCTTTTCACTTTCCTCCTCTGTATGCATTTATGTAGGCTTTGTAATATCTTTAAGATCTCTTCCAATCCAAACCATTCTATGATTCTATGATTTTTCATACTTCTCATGGGTCAGGTATGTGATGTAGGAAGATGGTTTGGGGAATGGAATGAGGTGGCAACTTCTAGGTGAGCATTTACGTAGAACAAAGTGTGGTTAAAAGGGGCTAGCTTGCTTACTTGCCTGCTTAATAAAAAAAAAAAAAAAAAAAAAAAAAAAAAGACATGCTTTGTTTGTTTGGTTATGGACCTGGAATGGGAAAAGCATAACTCACTAAGACTCATGTTTTTCCAAAACTTTTTTTTCCAATTGAACTCAATTCTTCATCCCTCTCTGCCTATGGGAGCAATTATTCTTCATTTGTCTGCCTATTTGGGGTGAAAATTCTTCTCTCAGTGAACATTTTTGCAATTTCTCCCAAAATGGGACTCCTGATTCAAGAGGGACTCCTTAGTGAGACTGCTTTTTAAATACAAAATAGGACTAATAAAATCAGTTTCATGGAGGATGAATGTGAAGGCTGGTGGAATTTCAATAGCTTGATCTCAGCTGTATTGAAGACATAGAGAATCTGAATGTTCAGGCACATACTTGAAAAAATGAATAGATTACTTCCCTATCAATGTAATCCTGGGGCATGGGACTGGCAGAAATTGTTGTTTCTGCCTTTTGGACAGTTTTTTGTTTTCTTGGAAGAAAATCCTTTTCATTATCTTTGCCTCTGCATCCCAATCTCACTTTTGAGAATTTTCTCTGCCTTCCCCTGTGCAACTCTCAGGAACATATTGCATGGAGAGCATGCATAGCTGACAAGCTAAGGGTGTCCCATTCACCAGAAGTAAGGAAAAAATGGGCTTATATGCAACACCCCAACCCATCTTGGACCTATTCCTTGCACCTATAGGTAAGGTGGCAAATTCTGCCTAAGATGATGATTTCCATCCATATCATGGCTGCTGTTTGATTTCTTGGAGGCTGAACTTCCTGGGAAATTCCCTTTGATGCTTCTCTTCTTACTCAGATGCCTGACAAAAGTTTGGCAGTAAAATGTTGTTACTCCTTTTTATTTGTCCCCCATTTCACATTCATGTTACCTCTCTCTCCCCTCTTTTTGCTTCTCTCTCTAAAGGTTGAGAGTGTCTGAAGTAATTTATGCTCCTGCATTTTGAATTTTTCTGAACTGTTTATAATGTGATTGCCAAATGCTTTTGGGACTGAAAGAAACTACAGAGAACCCAAGGGTGTAATATAAAACACTCTGAGTGTCTTAAAACCAGAAAAGAGTTGGGTTCAATTTACCATCAAGATTTGACCTTTCTGTAATTTTACAGGACTGTGAAGGTCTTCTGGTACAGAAACTTTTCTTAAAAAAAATCTGTTTGTAGTCCATCCAGCACACTAGGGTGCAAGTCCGTTCCAGAGTATACTGCAGCTCAACTAATAATAATCTGTACTTGTATATGTCTAACCTGCAGGTTACCTGCTTGAAAAATACAATGTCATTCAGCAACAGAGTGGGTTGTATACGTGTGTGAGTAATAAAAAGACAAAAAAAATTCCCTGGAGTCCCTCCATTGTCTGTTCCCTCTCCCTCAGTAACCCCACCTTCACCTTCCTTGCCTCGTATTTCATTTGAGTTATCTCAGGGTGTAATGTGTATTTTTAAGGAGGAGTGCCTTTACAGATATGTGTGGTTATCTGAGCACAAAAGCTTTACATACAAAAATACAGTGCTACTAATAATATTATCTGAGTTTATTATAATCCCATGCAATGAACTATTAAATTCACTTTAAAAAAAATCTATTCATCCCTTCCTCTATTGGACTAAAATCAGGAAGGGGTTGATTTCTTAGACATGGCAAAAGAAAATTGCTCTAAGTAAATTTTCATTACATGCTTAATTTCTAATACATTTGAAACCATATTTTAACTAGCTAGTACTTGTCTTCCCTGTGCAATAAAAGTCACGTGATTACTCAATACAATAGGGCACCCTGTGGTAAACTATGTCAATGGATATACCATAGCTATGTCCATACATTTCCTCCTGTAGAGGTGAAAGGGACTTTTTTACTGTCTCCATCACTGTTTGAGGAGCCACAAGGAGTGGGCTTCTGTACGGTGGAGCAAATCAGGGGGCCAGACTACTTTGGGTATAAGATTTGGCTTTAAATCCAAATATATACAGTTTTTACTAACATGTCGAGAGTTGGAGTGGAGCGAGATCCCAGTGGCCTGCGGTAAAAGAAAATTTCGCCACTACTTTCTTTGGAGCAAGATTTATTCCTTGGTAAAGAAAGCAGAGCTGTACTAAGATTCTTTATCTAATCTCTGCAAAATTTTATTGTCCAAAGGACACTTCAGAGTGTCTCACACCTTGTCTAAGTTCCATGAATCCTCTAAATTTGGATGCTCAAACTTTTATTATGTTGTAGACCATTAAAATTCAGCTGTATGCACCGTGTGAGAAAACAATATAAATGTGTTGTAAAGCCCTCTGTTCTTTCTCTGGCAACGTTTTCAGATAGCTTAGGCTTCAGAGGAATGAGCTGTGCTGGATTAAGGTACAGCTATAAGGACAGTACTGATTCCAGGTGTCCATAGACTGAGTCGTGAGAGACCGGCAGGTATGTGGTGGAGAGGCAGAAAGGAATGCTGTTCTCCTCAGCATCCTGCTGAGGACTGCTTAAATGCTAAATCCAACAGACTGGATGAAGCTTAAACTAATTCACTGAACTTGTGAACTCCAGTGCCGAGAGAGCCATTGCTTGTTTTGCATGCTGTTTCTGCTGTCCTTGCCGTGAAGACAGTAATTGCTAAGAGGGTGGATGTCCAAGAATGCAATATCTTAAGCTTCAGCACTTTAATCCCACAGAATAAGTATGTTGGAACGCTGCAGGAGATCAGATCCTCAGTTTAGAAACATCAGTAGACTTTTTTCTTTTGCTTATAAGATCATGACTAAACATTTATATCCCTTTGGGGTGTGTTTGTTGTTGTTTTAATTTTCACACTGGATATATAACTTAGCGTGCAACTCTATGATTGCTTTCTCTTAAAACACATTCAGTGTATTTGCTATGAATACAAATGTACAATGCAGAAAATAAGTGTCATACTAGATAAAAAACCCTATCTATCATTATTTATTCACTCAGCACAGCTATAAAAAAAGTTTACTACATAATATTCCAAAGCTATTCCTTTTGTTCCACCATTTATTTTAACTGATTTATACCAGGGGTAAATGGAAACCAATAAATCTGTGTAATAGCTCTTCACCTGCTACAATATAACATGATTCTGAAATTATTCCGATGTTTCACTTGGTGGCACAGGACTTTGCTGTCTCTTATGGTGATTCTTTCATAACTGTCGGATCACGCTTTATTTACTTTCATGGAGCCAAATGACAGTGAGTTTTATGTTACTGGTTTCACTGTTATGTATCTTTAAGGTTACTGGCTTACTTACTAATGCAAGATACCATGAAACTACAGAGACATCCATACCAAAGATTACATCACAGGAACTAAACCTTGAACTAAGACATCCTTCTCCACTCGAATGCATTTACAGCTGTGATCAGACTCCAAGAAGGAGCTTTGTAGTACAGCTGTTGTCCAAAGAAACCTCATTTCAGCACTGTGTGTTTTCATGGAATATCCCCTGTATCTGCCACTGAGATGGGCTTAGTACAGATGGCAAGTGTTTAGAGAGAAAGATTGAGAGGTGCTCAAGTATTAACATAACACACACTGTAGAAGAGCTTGTGGTGCCAATTTTTATTGTCTCTGCTTTGTGGAAAAATCAGAAAGGGGATTTATGTCAATGTGCTTGCAAAACCTGACTGCAGTATATCCTATTTTTTTAGAGCCAGCTAGACACCAGCCATGTATATGCAAGATGCTGTAATTGTTTTTTCTTCACTATTTGCTTGGACGCAGAGATCCCTAATTTTATCTTCACCATATGCAGAAATTCAAGATTATCTTCTGTTTTCCCCCTTAGAAAATTCTGCCAGTATTCATGATCCTTACAGACACAGCCTTGGCGTACCCTTTTTGTCTGAATTCTTGCCTAGGATAACAGACACTCTATGAAGCTGGAGTGTCAAAAAATGAAATAAATTAAAAAATCAAAGCAAAACACTACTCAATAAGAAAGGAAGACAAACTTTTCATGTGGGAAATTCTCCCTTCTAGAGATTTTTTCAGCATTTCTTTGGAAGACATGAATGGCTGCTAGTCTGTACCAGCTGTACCAGCTGAAATATCTAACTTCTTTATTGTAGGCACTCACCAGTTAGTTCACTAAGGCTTATCTTATTACAGTTCTGTGTATGGCACTTAGCTTAATAAGGTAGGAGAATGCATTTTTTTTAAGGAGTATTTTATTCAGAGACAAAGCCTCCTTCAGTTGTGAATCTCCCCACTCAACTTTTGTGAAAGTTGTACGTGAATAAACTTAAGTTGAACTGCCTGATCTAATAGAGATCACAGTGCTAACACTGTTATGTGAACACAAAGACAAATGCAGAGATCTCTCTGACTTCATAGTCCCTGATGTTACTTAAACTTTTCAAACCACTGGACCTCAGGACCTATAAGGCAGTCCTTCTGAGTACATGAAATTACAATGGGTTATCAAATCAAAGCCCAGAGAGTCTGAAAAGGAGAAGTGACAATAAATCTGACATACCCAAGCCTCCAAGCTATACTTCAAGGTATAACCTTACTGTAGATAATAAAACCTTACCAGGAATAAAGAAGGCCCATTACTTCTTTTTTTCCCCATTGTCAATATGAAATTCTGATGATAGTCACTTTATTGCTCTGCATGAAGCTGCATATATTATTTAACTAGTATGAAAGATTTCCATCTATTCAGCTATGTGGGTAACTTTCACGCAATGAAGTTTTATTCTGGCGGGGATGTGCTGCCAAGTTTTACTTTGTTTAAGTACATTAAAAGAAATTCTATCATCTATGTGATTCTGCATTGTAAAATTCTGTTTTGCTCCCTGAATATCATTTTTACTAAGGTTATCAATGCAAGAAAACTTTTCAGTAATCTTTAGCACATGTTTACTATGTACATCAAATTATAAGTAGCAGATAAAACTTTGCTGGGGCTTCTGAAACTGAAAGTGTAAAATGCATTTGAATTCAACACTAACTTAGAGAGTGAAGAGCTTTGATATCTTACAAAATTCTGAATATACAGCTGTTAATTCTCCAGTTCATGGCACATTCTATTTCAGTGTTCTTGTCACTAAAATAATTTCCTCATGTATAGGCACTACTATAAACACTTCTTTTGTTTACTAGCATACATTTTATACTGTTAAAACTAATATCAAGTCTTACTAAAAGATTGAACTGAGAACAGTCTTCTGACAAGGATACTGGAGAGAAAAACTTCTTACATGTCATCCTACTATCAGTAGTTGCCATGACATCTATTACTTTGGGGGTTTGAAGGGAAGGAAGTGAACATAATACTTTTTCAGTCACAGTACCAACTTCAGGTGTGTTCTTCTCTCATGTAAGAATCAGTAGCATACAATTTTCCAGTCTTTATTACAGTAAGGTAACACTCTGAGGCACTATTACAGTGGAAATGATAATCAGGAAACACTATTTCAGAAAACAAAGGGTTCGGACTACTTTCTTATAAGGTTCTAGGAGGCAGAACTGTTCATCCTTTTAAAATCCTATTCTACACTTTGGAAAGAAAATGTTGATAATAGGGCAGAATGGCTCACTTTAGTTCTTTTGAGCTCAGGATTCAGATTTGCCTTGACTGCAGGGAGGTAGTTCTTGGTACATTTGATCAGATAGTTTTTTTCTGTAAAAATTGAAGAGTTCAAAGGCCTCTGTTCCATTCTTTCTTGTCATGATAGTTGCTTTGGAGGCCATGGTGGGATGGCTTAATACTTCTCATGTCTTCTAGAGCTACAGATTGTATAGATTTGATATATCACAAGTCCCTTTGCACTCCTTATTGCATTCTTTTCCAGAACTACTTTAGGTTCAGGAACCTGTTACATCGTTTCGGTATAGTCTCGTTATCACCAAGATCCTTGCATATTTTGAGATGGACTGTGCTTATGTCCATCAGATTCTGATTCCTCTCAGCACTGACCACGTTGCACCTGCTTTTCTACCATTTACTTTTTCGTTTCCTCAGATTATTTATGTGGCTTCATGGCTGCTTCTGCTCTGCATTGCCTTCAGTCATTTTCTTGACCTCTTCTTTTTTTGGTTTCCCTTCCCATCTTTGGCTTCTTCTCTTGGCCATAACTGTTGTTTTCTGTTCCTGCAGCACCCCATCAGCTCTTGATTGTGGCTCTGGACTTCTCTTTGTTGGCAGTTCTAATATTGCTTGCTGCTTCTCTGTGCTGAGCCCTCATTTATTGTTTCTCTGAACTTCTGGTAACACAGTATTCTCAGACACTCTGGTGCAGGTCCTTGTTTTCCCACACGTGATTAAGAGTCAAACTTTCCTCTTTAAGTGATTGCCAAGAAGTATGAAGAGCAGTGATGAGTCAGCAGCTCTATAAAGCCAGGTGCATAGTATTTTAACTGTTCAGTCAATTAGAACAATGGGAACAATCATAAAGCCTTTAGTGCGAGAATGGTCTTTTTGTCTATAAACACCTGCCACAGTGGAATTTCTCATTTCATGACTGTAGTGCTTTGGCTCTTTCTCATTAAAAGATAATAATTTTTGAAAATAACACAAGCACTCAAGTTGAAGACTGAGAGTCCATGGAGAAATTGCTTTAAATGAAGAACCCTAGCTAGATAATACACACTCATCTTCTTTTTCTTGTTTTACATTTTCTTTTGGACTTTATTGGGATGAAATAAAAGAAGAAGGTAAATTTTAGAAAGTTATAAGCAGAAATAAAACACTTGAAAATAGTAAAGTACATTTTAAAAGTTTAATTTCATCTCAGTAGAAATATCACAGGCAGCTATATTCAAAATAGTTTGACTAACACAGCAATAATCAATGTGAAAGAAAACACATTTAAAGAAAGAAAACATCCAAAGAGAGAAATAAACTTAAGATCAAATATATCGTTAGTTTGTGTAAGAGTCGCATAGGCAATATTTTCTTCCAGAATTACTGTGAACATATGGTAGAACATGCAGTCTTATTAACCTTACTTTAAACTTTGGACTTTAGGCACTGATAGTACCATACTGGTCTAACTCTGCCTTCCCAAACTTCAGGCATGTACTTAGTAAATCTCATTGAGAACCATGCACATGATTTTCCTAGGGTCTGAATGAGGAACATTGTAAGGGAATAATGCAGACAGTGAAGAAGCAACATGTAAAAATATATAGAAGTATTCTGAAATTCCTTGGATCGATCTCTGAATTTTGCCTAATTTATTTCTGCTGCAAATTTTCTTTTCAGTGTCTCATAGTTCTCTTTTATTGATACGTTTGTGTGTGTGATACCAGCAAGCAGCTATAGAAAGAAATACATAATCATATGAATGCTCAGGAAGCAGCTAATGGCTGGAGCAGCTATAGAGACTGGGAAATGTCCTTTACAAGTATGAAGGAACCCAGAGAAAACATCTGAACAACAAAACACAAACAACCTTGAAGAAAAGCTCTTCTTTCCAAGTTGGAAACAGACACAATAGCAACTGAAGATTAGGAACAATTTATGTTGATTTAACTTACTTGTACTGTTTGATAAGATAATTTGAAAGACAAAAATAGCTGGCACCTGTGAAGCAAAAGGATGACATGACAGTGTTTTGGTTTTTTTCTAGAAGGGAGAGAAAGACAAGTGTTTGGCGCTTACAGAACAGGATCTGGTTGGGGAAATATATACTCTGCTGTAAATCATAGTAAGTGCTCCTTACAAGGGTATACTCATTCCCAGTTATTTTGCAGGCTGTTCTCTTGGAGCTATTTCCTACATCTTCCTACAGGATCAGAACTGAGCCAGAACTGGAGCTCTATGGTGGTGCTGTGCTGTGATGTAGCTGTCCTCGATCCATTTGCCTTCATTCTGATGTGTTTATTTTTGCACACACATTTTCTTTGAAGGCAACTTAGTGAATAATAAGCACATATATTTGGGAACACTGATATAAGATAAAGGAGAGCACTGAGTCCTTCCCACCTCCATACTCTACAAAATATTTACAGTGATTGATTGGTTTATGTAACTTAAAACACCTTAAAATCATCTAAAATCTTATTCAGAAGCTGTACTCTGTACAGCTTAAGCCACATTAAACTGGTCACAAAATGCTTTACCTCTTGCAAGGCAGTCTCCATATGCTAATTACATAAAGGGGCTTCGCATTTTTCATCAATTTTTTCATAGTTGTCCTTGTTCACCCATAGAGAAGGTCTTAATTTCGTAGCTGTGGACAGTTGTGTGAATATATAATTTTAAAAATAATTCCGAAATTTAAAAGACTAGCAAACCAAATGAAACACACAAACACAAAGAGCACTGAATATTTTTCACACTGACTGAAAGGTAACTGCAATTATGAAGTACGTCTAATTGACAGACCCAAGCATCTGCTGATGCTTCTAGTAGGCTCTCCAGGTTTTGCCCTGGTGTAAGCTGGATTGTAATTAGTGTAAGGAGGCAAAAGTATATGCAGGGATCTGTTCTAAATTTGTTTGACCTTGATCTGCAAACTAGTCATGACTAATAGAAAAAAAATCCCCTTTACCATTGAGCATGTATTTCAATTGAGATCTTTAGCAGAATACCCATTTTTAGAAACCTTGTCTCATGTCATCTTGCTTTAGTGTAGGTTTTTGTATCTATGGAAGGCCACTCAGTAAAAGCAGATAACTTTCTGCACAAGGTTTTGCCAGAGAGGCAGCTTCACATTAAAGTGATATGCTACCACTTTGTTGAAGTTTTGTGGTTGCATTTAAATTTCCCAGACACTGTAACTCCTTATCTTTTCTGAGAGGTGAGATGGAGGGAAAAGTGTTTCACCCTGTAGCATAAGCATGATTTGGTCAGATGGGGTATGTCTACCCCATCTATGGCTTTTCAGTTCAGATTAGGAGAGCAATTCTGATGCAAGTCCCCAAACTCCCTCTACGTGCTCTGCTCTCTTTGCAGTGTGAAGCTGTCTTAAAACATGCGAGTTGCTTTCCTTTGGGAGGAAACAAAGCTGTGAGATTTTCTACAGAAGTGTTCATTATATATTCCAGTTGTAAGGAATATTTGGTCAGTGGAATCAGACCAGGGCACCTCTGAAGTGAAAAGCTGCAAAATGGGAAAATAGCAGATGTGGGATCCCCAGTTACAAGGGTTTTGCTCTACAGAGCCACTTTTGCTGGAACACACAACTGGCTAAGATAGGGACAGCCCTTGCAATTCAGGTGCACAGTATGGTCATGTGGGCAGATATTCCCCAACTTTCTGAGTAATAGAAAATTATTTACTCAAATAAATGCTGGGACAAAGGGCATATAGACGTATATAGGCATATATAGAGATTGAAAGATGTCTATAGGCTAAGGATGCACTAGGAAGATTTACAGTATGGATTGTTTGAGGTACATTTTTAAAAAACAAATATGCGCTGTAGGGAGCTGCTTGTCCTGGTTTGACATAGATAAATCATTTCAAGCACTGGAGGCATCTGCAGGCACCTAATACTAGTGAGTCTGTTCAGCAAAATTAAGACCTAGTTATTAAGTTTAATCACCAATGTTTATAGAGCAGATTAGCGCTTTTGGGTACCACTGATGTAGATATCTGATATACTCCAGTGACGTACCAAGTGAGAACTTGATTTTTCAAGGCTCATTATGTAATTAGTTCATATTTTTTACTGGGTGTTTTTTACTGTAATGTCTCCATATCAGCTGCAAAATCTGTAACGTAATTTTCACAGATAATTTATCATTGCAGAAATTCTTCCATGCTAATTAAGTATGAGAAATGTACTCATTGCATTTGTGAATATGCATATCATTTCATATGAGGTTTCTTGCGAATGTATTAAAGGAATTTCTATATGTGAGTATGTAATCATGTTTTGGAAAACTTACAGTTGTTTTTCCTGTATTCTTCTGTTTCTTTTTCTGTAAATGTGTGGGTGCATTATCCATGAGTGGAATAAATTATTTATTCATATAGACAGTATATATTTATTCATATATTCATATATTTATTTATTTTATATATATATACTCTATATATTTATTCATATATAGAGTAAATTTTGCTACTCCCTCAAACCTCCAACTAGCAGTGTATTGCAAAGATAGTTCACAAAAAGCAAGACTAATTACTTCTGGACTTGATGCCCTGGCTCTCCTTCAGTCTGTTGACTTGCTCAGTCTTTCCTCCCACCCATTCTGCAGGTGGCAGCAAGCAGGTGTACCAAGGTATCTCGTGGTCTCCCTCATGGCCCACTGTACAGGTGGCTGAGCAAATGGAAGTCTTGGGCATCTTCTCTACCCTTGCACTTTTGTCATAGACCAGGTCAGGAGAGGAAAAAAAAGCTTCTCCTTGCAACTTATGGTTAAAGAGATTTTATGCACCCTTGTGGGCAACTTTGTTGTTGTTAAACAATCCAGTCCAGTTACTTGAAAATGTCCAGAGTTACTGCTCCCGTCCTGTGCTGCAATGCAGATACAGAATGGACACCACATGGCCTGTGCCCTTTTCCTCCTGTGCTTTCTTTGGAGAGAGGAAAGGGTGCAGCAGGGCAGAAGGGTAACCTCTTATGAAGTGGACTCTGACAAATCCCCTTGGGCTTGACCTCCAAGATGAATGTAATCATGTAGTTTATTTACTCCGAGTTAATAGAGTCAGTGTTTAACATTTATTGTATTTGATTAATGAAGGCTTTGCCGTTCCTTTGCTGAAGGAGAGGACAGATGTGTTTGTGGTCCACTGCTTCCACTTAAACAAACACAAAATTGAGTTTCAAATCTTACTCAAGGGCATACTGCATCAAGGGAACAATATATAGTCTTCAATCTGAAATCAGCTGTCAGAAGCAGAAGGTACTATGTTCAGTTTTTTAATCATAGGTGAGAGAGTAGCTGTGCTTGAGCATCTGACTTTCCATACCATTGAACACTGCCCAGTGTTCAGAGCTTGTGGAAGAAACATCCCTGAAAACCCAAGGTTGGTTTGGCCTTTGTATTCTTCATGTCAATCAACATATTACCACACATCTCCTGCTTCAGGTTCCCTTTCAGATGCCCAGTGCCCACAGCAGACACTGCCTAATCTGAATGATAGCTATCATATCATGTTTAGTTTTATGTACACTACTAACTCTCAGAAACTACATGTAGTTTACTGCCATTTATAGCAAATCAAGTCATGTATATCAAATATGCAAATATTTTAGTCCATTCCTCCCTTAATCTACTTCATTTACAGATTTTTTATTATTTTCCACTGACTCCTGCAAAGTGTCCATATTAAGAATAGAGTAACTATTTAAGTCTTGAAAACTGAAACTGCTTTATACTATATTCGCTGGCTTCAGCGGGATGCCAATACCCTGCACACCTGCCCTTTGCTCTCCAGCTACCCCCTGCTGCTGTCATTACATTGTTTGGTTTTGAATTAGAAGATAGCTCGGTCGTTGTCTGTACATCTATCCATTTGCCATATGCACAACTGTGGTCTTTTGACACTCAGGCTTGTTTGCCCATTCAGGGCAAAATCAGAGGAAGAATAGCATGGTTGCTTACTTTCAGACTGACTTAAAAAACAGAAAGTTGATTTGAAATAGTAAGACATGATTTTGTTTGTGAAAGAACAACAGGATGATGAAGTATTTCAGTAAACATTAAGCATATCTCAAAAGCAAAATATCTTTGTTATCAGACATTTCTCATGTGTAGAAGCTAAGAGTATTGTAGTGCAGAAGCTTAGTATTGCAATAAAATCAGTAAAATAACATCGTGATTTTCATTGTTTGTAGGCAGATGTCCCCATTGGCCACACTTGAAAATCTTACACCAGTGCTCTCTCATACTGGTAGCTCATCTAGTAAATACAAACACTGTTACTAAAGAAGCATCTTCAACATTTTTGTTTCATTTGCTACCTCTAATGCAAGCTTCTTAAACTGAAGAGGTTATGACTTTATTTACAAGAACATAGGCAGTATCCATGATAGTGACACCACTGCTAACTTTTCAGTTGATGGTGCACATAGCAGAACATTTTGGCATAAATGTTTTTTAGGACAGAACTCTCAGTAAAATGTGCTGTGCTACAAAATGTGTGTACTACTGCTGTTGAAAAAATTTAACCAGAAATGACAATTGCTTGTCATTCTTCAGGTATTTCTATTAAGGAAAACTTGAAAAATAGCAGAAGGATGACTTTGTGCAGGCTTGTGCTGGATGGAGTGACTTACTCTCTCTGCAGAGATAGCCTACTAGTTTGTCTCGATAGTCAAGGCCCTGAAATGGCGTTCATTTCTCATGTGTATCTGGCAAAATGACAGGCCCAATATTTAGAGGTCAAGAGTTTGACCTGGAAATTCCAGAGCAATGAAGTTACGTGAAGAGTTCCTATCAGTAGCAGCTTTTCTCATGGATTTTGACTGATAAAGGCTCCTCCTACTGTTTGGTTTTATCTCAGCAGAGTATTATGCATGTGGTTATGTGAGGCTTATGGGGGCACACAGCTTCCTCCACTGAGGTGAAACGTTTTGCGCTGTTGAAAGGAAGAACAAGCTTACAAAGCTTTGTCCTGTGGTACAAAGGCTTTTTTCTGCCTGAAAAGAAAAATATACAAAAGATTTTCCTAGGAAAAAAATATGACCTACATTCTAGATATGGCCAGGGGTTTTCACATCACTTTAAGGCAAGTGTGCTTAAACAGCCTTAAATTTATTTCACTACAGTTGGGAACATGGGACAGACACATAACCATACTGTCTCTACAAATTGTTCTGGGAATAAGTAACTGCCAGTTCAGGTTTACACTAAAGTCTTCAAATCATTTCAGCATCTGCTAAAGAATGGTAATGAATTTATTTAGGAAAATGACCATATTTTCACTTT
The DNA here is from genome assembly GCA_035041135.1 of Platyrinchus mystaceus. Lineage (NCBI taxonomy): Eukaryota > Metazoa > Chordata > Aves > Passeriformes > Tyrannidae > Platyrinchus > Platyrinchus mystaceus. The sequence continues at coordinate 87,205,308 of JAWWLV010000088.1, forward strand.
ATGTGTACTTACAAGAATCCTTGTCATAGGGGAATCAGTTAGAGGACTTTCTGATTACATCTTTATTCTGAAAAGCTGACTGTAAGTAATATATCCAAGAAATAGCCTTGGTGTATTACTGCATTACATATCAAAAATCTTTCACCAGCAGGAGAATCAGCAAAAAACGCAAAACATTATATGCAGTTTTATTTTCATGAAGAATTTGAATGTGGCAAGCATAGTTACGCTTCATCTTCCCATACACCATCAGAATAGCTTTTGAGGAGACCAGGTTACCAGACAAATTTAGACTACCAAGTTTTCAGAGGAAGGTATACTGAAGTTACGGTTTCTAGTGTAAATTATTAAAATAAATTGAATAAATGCTTCATTAAAATACCAGCAAAGGAAATGGATATACAGATACACAAATACTTTGGAATCTTCCAGTGAATAGAATCTAAATGAAATTGAGGATGTCTGAAAGAATGGGAAAAATTAAAGAACCAACAGAAGTATTGATAACAAGATGAAGGAAAAAAGTTCTTGCCCAGTCTCTGCATACTGGAATTGTATGTGTGAGCTTCCTGTACTTGGTGCAAATATTTTACATCCTGCTTGTTCAAGACATGCAATTTATATTATGCAAAAAATTGGAAGAATGCAAAGAAACTTAAAAACACTTCTTGAAGTTTATTCAGCAATACTTTTCAAGATATCCATTCCCCCCCAAACATATGAAAAATAGGAGAAATTACATCCTATAAATAAGAAAAGATAGACCACTGAAATTGGTTATTGAGAATCATTTGCTAGATTATTCAGAACAATATATGTTTTCTACGGTTTTTTAGTATGATAGCAGGAAAGTTTTTGAAGCAGAAACATAACCCAAAACCGAAATCAGCAGTCTACATGTGTAAATTTGTGTGTGTTTCTTTATATGTTTTAAAAGGGTGTATTTCCCAGGTATTGCATTGCTAAGGAACTTGTAATTTTTATATACTTTCAAATCAAAATCCTCACAGGAAATAAGAAAAAGCTTAAAGCACCATTTTCTTGAATGGGTAATAGGCCAGTCTAATATATGGCATTCCTGCTTTAGACTACTTCTCTACTGATAATTTCATGGGATTTATCCAACTGTGAAGGTTTCTTTATTTTGTTCTGCTTTTTCTACTTTTTAATGGTGAATCCCAAAAGAGACTGAGGTGTAGAGACACCAATAACTTATGAAGTAATATGCTGACAAAACTCATAAACTACTTTTTGTGCTACATATGGTTAGATCTGGACAGATACAATTAGCAAATGTTCGTTTTTAGGGATTCCTGCCAATTGTCAATATGCAGGACAGCTGAGAACTGCCTGTTCTTGAACACAAATGCTACCACTGTCTTTGTTTTCTGTTTCTGGCAGAAGATTATCAGGTCTGTTCTGAACCTGTGGGCAATAATCTTATTTTACCAGAATATCACATTCCAAAGGTTCATAACAGGACTCCCAACTGCTTTTAATGCTTAGAGCACTGCTGTACATTCAAAGCTGGCATCCACCCAGCAGCTCTTATCGCAGCCTGTAGAATACCAGGACAGCCTGCACTGAAAGGTGGGTTTGTATGAAACTCTAATCACCTCTTGTATTGCCAAAGCAGTACATGCTACAGACATCACGTGTCTCTTGCTGGAACTGTGGTATAACTCAAGTGTACCTGTGAAGGTCGTCTTCTCTTTAAGCAGTAAAACCCAGAAGCAGTGTTGAATCAAAGCCACTTATGTTTTTCCAGTTCTATATATCATGTCTTAGGAAATGAGGTCTAGAATCAAGTTAATTTCCCTGATACGGTAGACAGGATGTTTTTTTGTTTCTTCTTTAAGTATCATTCTTGTCCCTAATGTGCCTAATACACTGTACTTGTGCTTGCACCCAGGGGGATGTCCAACTGTTGTAGAATTCTTTAAAGGTTTCTTGAGAATCTTTATGATACATCCATGCTCCATACAGGTTTGCATTCTAGGTCTCTTACACAACATCCGTCTATCTAAACCTCATCAGAAAGAGGAAGATCATAACTTTACCAGCTGCATAGAACGCATTGGATTTGAGGGTGTGATATAGCACAGGTGTTTCTTCAGATAACTTGAATACAGGGAAATCCAGTACAGGATGACCTTCACATTAAAATTTAAATAAGTGTATTGTCTGGTGTTCCAGAAGCTGGTATGCCAATCAGGTCCTGTGTTGCAAAAATCCTAAAGCTGCTAAAGTAAATTCTTATTATGGTTTGCATTTCTCTTGAGAGAAGCTTGTCTTTGAACCTAAAGGCATCCCGTGTTGAAGCAGAGGTTGTCAGCCTGCCACTTCAGCATGTACCACAGAAACCACTGCACAATGCGATGGTCACTGCGTGACTCCAGAGCCAGAGTACATTTACAAAGTGTGTCTTGGAAGTGTTTTGATAGCTCTGTGGTCTGGAGACACTAGTCAATTCATCTGTTTCTTAGTCCTAGTCATCTTTCTTTAACCAAATTATGAGAATATTCTGGGGTTTGACCTACTTTTCAGTCTCATTGAGGACAAAATATCCTAACAGGTGTGACTAGCATGACCTTAGTGCTTGGGCATGAAATGGGCAATTAGAGTAAGTAAACCATAAAATATTCATAGCATATGATACTGTTGTGATTTTCTGGCAGATTGATTGCTTCAATCAGGCTGAGGGAACTGGCTGCCAAGGATTTACTCTGGCTAGTTAAAGCACTCATGATAATAGGTCCTTCTGGTAAAAGTGACAAAACCTGGAGGTCAAAGCACATAAAACAACAAGAGAAATAAAAATTACTCTGTTGTGACTCTATTCTGTCCTAGGTGGGAGCTGATACATCAGCATGCCAAAATACCTGGCAAATGGTTGGTTGCTTTTCCCTGTGCAACACTCCATTAGGAGTAGGGAAAAAGCTCTTCTTTTAAAATGAATTCCTGATAAGGAACTACTAGCAGAAAGGTTATAAGGTTATGATAAAAGCTACTTGACAGAACTTGTCCTTACCAAAGAATTATTTTAAATTGCATACACTCAAGCTAATGCCCCTCAAGTTAATATTGATTGGATGAGGAAAGCCAACCTGTAAATTAACACTGTGGCAAAAGAGTAGCTGTGTTCATAGCTGATGTGTTAGTAGCTGAGCTGATTAGCTTAGGAAATCAGTTCCCTGAGCTGATTTCGTCTGATGGGCCAGACAACTCCATAGTTGAAAACATAACTATTCTTGAATGAGAGTTACTGGGTTTTTTGATGGGTATTATTTTCATGAAAGGGACCCAATCAACAGCACAAAAGTTAACTGAAGCTAACTGTGCAGTGAGCTGTGTGTCTTAGTGATGTGGTGCTTTCAGATAAGTCAGAGAGCAATAGGTCAGAGCTGCTGATACATAGACTGGAGAATCCAACCAAAGGCAACAGGTATGGAGTTGAAACAACAAATGAAGCTCCCTGACTTTGAAAAGTATTGAACATCCTGCCTCCCTGTAAGACACTGGCTCTTGACTTCTTTGGAAATCAGACCACTTATTTTGTTCTCTGGAGCACAGCTTTTTTGAAGAGTTTGACTTGAAGACTTGATGACATTATGTTTTCTGGATGAGAAATATTAAGAAGTCTCAGGCTCCCATACAGCTCTCCTCAAGGGTCCTATAAAGTCCTAATCTCCCTTCACAGGCTGGAAGAAGAGTTGGCTCTGCCTGTGGCCAAAGGCAGATCTTGGGAAAGATGTTCCCTCTGAAATTTGTGTGTTTTTCTTTTTGCTTTTACACTTGGAAATTTAGCAAATGGGACTCCATCCTCTCACTGAAGTTCACAGGAGTTTTGCTCAAGCAAAAGTGAGAAGGCACAGCTTCAGCTTTGCAGATAGGCTTGTGCTTATATGAGATGCAAGGGAAAGATATGCTTAAATAACAGAATGGTTGTCGCAGAAGTGACGACAGACAGGTGTATGACACAAAGGAGTAACTAGCAAGTGAGATAGCTGCTGTAAAAGTACAAGACAAGGGCACTGTTGAGGCACTGAAAGACAGTGTTACTTTGCATTTCCTTTTCTCAGTGGCTACTGAGGAGTAGTAGTTGAAGATTTAAATTCTCTTTACAAATTGTTTATGAAATGATCTAAATTGAAAAATATTTGCCTGTGAAGAAGAAATAACGTATTTGGATGCAGTCATGTCTCTAGAGTAAATACCCAGTTAGGCAGTTGTTTGAACTGTGTATAATTTTCCTCAATAGCTACTCAAGTCTGACAGTTAAAAAGTTTACAAGCAGATTAAGGGCACTGCTTTATAAATTAGATTTAAAATTAATGTAAAAAGAACAGACGGGAACCTCCCTTGTTAAATTTCCATGTTCAACTTAATTCAAATCAGGCCAACTTTCCACATCAGATCAAAAAGAGGATACTAAGCTTCTTTTTACAATGACCAGATACTCGGACTATTTCATGTGCAAGGTCAGAAGGTAATTTCCTTCTTTCTGAAATACTGAGGAGCTGCATCTGTGCTGAGGACAACATGGGGACCACAGCTGCTTTAGTCCAGCTAGTGATTTAGCCTTTCATTTCCTTGTTCTCTCTTTTCTTTTGTATTGCCTTCAGAAATTAAGTAACTACATTGTATTTTATATCCTTTTAAAAAACTGGAACAGTTCTGTGTAAGGGTAGAAAATCTAGAAGGAAAATACAGACAAAGCTAATCTCGGGGGTCTGGCAGTTTTTCCTATTGTCACTACTTCAGTTGAGCACAAAGACTTTTTTCAGGAGAGAGATTTTTTTTTATCCTTTTATATCAAATTTTACTTGGAAAGCTCTAATATTATATTGATGTAAAACTCCCTAATGCCAATGTGTTCCCGATCCCATTAAAGTACAATACTGTTCATTTAGGCAACTTCATACTGATATACTCTGTCCTACTGATGGAACTACTTTAATAGGGACAACCATCAGTTATGTGTATAAATACCTTACAGGTTGAGTAGAATTTGAGCCTATGAAGTGTTGCTTGACCTCTGGGTGATGTCATATATCACTTCCAGTGTGTGAAGTTACCTTTCTACTCTGCGTTACCTTTGATGTCCTTACTCACAAGAATGCAAATTGGGAAAATTACAGTTTCCCTCCAGTTCTGTCTTACTGTTTATAGCTATTGAAATTGAAACCATGAAACAAATAATTTTCCTGCATTATTTTGTGGTCTGCAAGAAGGAAGAGCTTCAATGCTCTGCTGTAAGTTCTGATTTTTCAAGCATATTTACCAGTTGAAACCAAGAACGGATTTCTGTGCTAGGTCTTTCACACAGGTTTTTTCTTCTGTTTATGAGACAAATAGTTCTGTAGCACATTTCACCTGTTCTTTTAGAGTTCCTACTGGTTGGTGAGATAATCTCATTATCATTTCAGAGTGCTTTAACTTATTGATCTTTTGCAGGTCACTGTTGTAACTTGGAAGCATGGCAAAGTGGCAAAAGGTTCAGTAACTTTATGTCTATTCTTGCAAGGCTACAACTTGTGCTTCTTTTCAGGGGTAGAAGCTCACAATGCTCTTTTTAGCATTTTATGGAAATTTAGCAAGCCAGTAGAATAAAAATCAATTAACATGTAAACTTTTTTCTCTTACAAAACTAATTACAAGAGAGTAGTACAATCAACAAATCAAATTTGTAGTTGGAGTTGCATTGATTGTGCTTAGTGGATTGATCTGATAATGAATTAGTATCTGTGTGAAATTAAATCAACAGCCTGCAACTGCAGATGGAAGAAAGATTCAAATTATGAAGCTGTTCAGAACAGCCAGAGAAGTGCAAAGAATTTAACAACTCTCCAGTCCTTCAAGGCACAGCTGTAACAATCAGATTTGCTTCATTAGTTATTTTTTTCTTTTCTTTCCCCTACTTGTTCTGCTGTAGATAAGGTGGGATTCACAATACCCAAGCATATGTTTACAGTGTAAATGTTGATGTAGCCAGCTTCTCAGTTAGCACCTTTTTAGTTCATAGAGAGTAATAAGTATTTGTAGGATGTACATAATTCCATTCCAAATTATGTGTTTAAAAATGGTGACATAAATCATACCTTCCAACTTTTTATTTCTCTTCATTGACTCTAAAAGTGCAAGGTGTTATCTTTACTGTAGACATCTGCATTGCAGATAAAAAATATTAGGTGGGAATTATCTTATTAAAATGGCTCAATTGCTTTTTTCCAGAAGATTAGTTTCACACAAACACACTCTTGCTGTATCCAATGAAGCATGCTTATTGAAGGTAACATTTGCTAAAATGTAGATACTGAAGTGTTAGTACTTCCTTATGCCCACAGATGTGTATTCACATTTTGTGAAGTGTTACAGCAAGATCAGTAATAAGGAGGTAGAAAATCCCAATGCTATAAAATAGAGAAGAAAAGGAAACAGTATTTAGAGAAGAAAGAATAAGCTCCTCTGATTGCATTGAATTGAGCTCTTTGGAAGTAGTAACACAGATGAGGGTGCTCCAAGAATGCCTTTGGTTTGCAAAGCAAGCTTGTAGTTTTCTTATTGCATAGACCATAAAACTACTAAACTGCAGATCATTTCTGTTCACAGAGGTCTAGAAGAAATGCACCATCTCTGGAGCATAGTTGGACACTTGTGGTTGCAATCCCATATTTCCTTCTCAAAGAGAAGCTAAAGAAATCTAAGTATAAATCATAAATGATAAAGTGGACCAATTTGGAAAACAAGCTAAGAATATAAGTTACTTAAAGCATTTCTTTGGCTTTCTTCTCTCTGTAAATTAGATATCATATGCTGGGGTTTGGTTTTTATAATTATATAAATGTATTCAAATAATCATCATAATCAAAGAAAGAAAATAGTCTTATCAGTGGGAATTTGCAAACACTACTACATCTCAGATGGGGAAGGACAGTTGGAGTGTCAATGAGTTCAGTTTCTTTGATTTTCTCTGGTTTTGGTATAGCCAGCTACTTTTCCACCCTCTTGGTCATTTACACAGTCACTTTTTTAATTTATCCGTGTTTTGTAAATGGGAGAGTAATGTATTCCTGATAACATACTGAGCAGCAGAGGCTCCCCTCCAAGAGTGCAGCCCCAGCAGTGCTGGCACCCTAGCACTCTGGGAGACATTCCCATGGTGTCTCCATAGTGAGTCAGTCTGATGCTTCAGGTCTGCCACAAACCATGTTGTCCTAGTGTCTTTGCTCATGAAGCTGCTTAAGACATTTCCCCTTGTGCTGAGACCTCGTCTATGTGTCAGGCTTTTAATAGGGCCACCCAGCAAGAACACGAGGAGGCCTCTGGTTGATATCCCATTGCAGCAGGAGCCCTGGTATACAGCAGTGATTCTAGGAGAAAAAGAAATGATTCTGTGATTTCTTTTATGTGACTTGATGTATTGACTGTCAGCTGTATTGGCAGAAAGCTGCTTTTCCAGTTCAGCCGTGCCTCCTCAAGGGAAGGCTTACAAGCTGTATCAGTGTTTTTCAAATCTTAAATTATTGAAATAAATGTATGTAAATCTTCAGATACATTCAAAAGCTCAAGAGTAAATATTCATCGTCCCAAAGATTAAGGAATCTAATCATGTTTTATAAGAGATATGCTCCTGAACTCTAGTTCTTTCTTATCTGGTACAATAAGTTTGTAAGTGATTCTGAATAGGAGGTTCTTATTCATTTTGTTAATGCACTCTCTCTGATACAACCATCCTTTGTGAAGGGTGCTTACATTTTCTTGACTATCATTCAGCTGGCCAGCAGATAACCTCCTTATCCTAGCATTCTTCAAAATTTTCCAAATAGAACTTATCTAAATTGGATGCTCCAAGTGCTGCTCTGAAATCTTTTCTTCATGAAGCTGAGAGCTAGTAGCAACACCTTCTTGCTGAAGCATTTTTTTCCTCAGGAAAAATAAGTGATCTGGGGAACAAAAATATGATAAAATAATACAGCATCTGAATACTTCAGGACTCAAGTACAATTTAATTCACATAGACAAGCATCATTAAAAGAATATTAATATTGTGACCTAAGGAAGTGAAAGCATGGAAACATAGGAAAGAATTAAATAGCAAATGAGTATGCACGACAGGTAATGTTATGCAGGTTTTTCATCATTCCTGGCCATTGGAGATCTATCCATTAATAGTTTGGGGTTTAATGATAAATCATAAAATTTATGGTTTGTATGGGAATGTTTCAGTTTTAATTTGTTTTACAGTTTTGACCTTAAACATAAGACGATCAGGACCAAAACTGACTTCCAACAAAGAAACTTGATGTCCCTGCTTTACTAGTGTTGTAACTCTGCAAACTCTGAGTTTGCAGAATATTCCTGTGTTGTGTTCTCTCTCCTCTTTTGAAGCAGAGATCCCCCTATGCCTCTGCTGAATCATGTCATGATGAACTAATGAAGTGTCTACTGCGAGTTAAAGACCCAAATATAGTAGGATTTCTGAGAATGACATAAGATCTCCTTTTATATTAAAGAAAAAATCCTGTCATGTTTCTTACTTTTAAAATAAACTTTTATGCCCAAAAAATAGGGAAAACAAACACTAATATATTGAAAGCTCATATATGTGCATAGATGTACTCTACTCAGTTTAATTAAAAAAAACCCTGTAGCTGTCTAAGCTTTATATGAATTATTGTATGCTCTCCCTTTACTATCTTATTTTCTTTGTATTCCTGTCTAAGGTTGAATGGAAACCTAACAGAGAAAGTCTCTTAGTGAAATGGTTTTTACTCTCCACCAGTGTATTTTTGCTATATCCCTGAATCATGCTATTCCCTCTGCTTATAGCTCTACAGTGCAGTATCTCCAACTGTTTGTTTTTCAGGTTATTGAAGTTTTAGAAAAATTGAAATAGATCTTCGTAGTATCCAAGAATTCCTTCAAAGAAAAAAAAGTCAACAGATTGATGTACTTTTTTCTGCCTTTATAATAACAAAAAATGTATTTGAGATTACTTCAAGTTGGTTAGGAAGACTGCAAATTGTATTCACAGAACAATAGCTTTAACAGAGGATGGCAATAATGTACTCCTCTGTGTTTATAAGCCAGCCTGCAGAGCAGGCTGTCACTTGGGAAATTTCTACCTGTTGTTCTATTAACAAGCAAGGAAATAACAGATCATTGCAACAAAAGGAAATATTCAGAAAAGGTTATGGGTAAGACTTCCAATTAACTTGGCTAACAGAGTTATTATTGAAATTTGGAACCTTTGACTGTTTTCCCCATTATTAGATTTACACACAGTATATCAATATTCAGTCTTCTTCACAGTGTATTTTCAGATATATTTTTTGCTTTGCAGTAGCTAATTTACTCTCTATAATGAGGTTTCCTGTGAGCATACTACTCATGAGGCATTGGTTTAAACAAGTTTGTAATAGGGTATGCTGGCATACATATATGGAGCTTGCCCCCCTTGACACAGGAATTATATGTGGGCATTTTATTGACTATTATCTAGTAATTACAGTTTTCAAATCATTAGTTTGAGTGTACTAGTTGTAATATCTCCACTACAAATTATTAAAAATCAACAAGTTGATGTTAAATTTGCATATCTGTGTAACTTGGTGGGGAAAAAATGTAAGACCTACGTTCATGTCACTTCTTATGCAATTTGGATGTCCATGTCTATTTTCTGTGTAGCTTAACCACAGTGTGATCCAATCACATATTTTCATCCCTATGCCCAAATTCATAGTGATCTCACATTTTTCCTTCTACAGAAAGATGTCTCAGTATACATTACTGATGCTATTCCTTAACAGGCTTTTCTGGTTTCTGTTGATAGGTAGGGCTGAACAGAAACCTCAAAAAAATATTAATTCTTGTAATGAAATGTTTATTTCTCTTTATCTGTCTATCCATCTATATTCTTATATTAAGGCTCTGCTACACAGTACCTCTGAGCTAGGTGTATTCCCTTGCCTTGGCTATGGTGCTCCTTGAACTCTTCAGTAGGACTGCTCTGTGACTCAGTCCACTTAAACAGCAGAAAAAAACTCCTCTAGACAGAGTTTCAGGGTATGACTTGATCCAAACAGCAAGCCAGTTGAGATCACTGAAACAGCACAAAACTAACTTGGTAAAATCTGCTTAGACAGACACTGCAACTTCACCCTTTCCACAGTTCCTTGCACGCATCCCTCTATGAATAACATGTAAGAAAAGGACTTCTGACTTTTGGTAAGTTGCCTTTTTCACTTTTGCCACTGATGCTAGGAAGCTGTGTTGTGCATATAATTGATGAAAAAAAAATAGCAAAATATGGGAAAACAGGAAAATATAAGTGTTTGTCCCAAACTTATCTGGAAGAAAAAAATCTGTGACAGTCTAACTAGTTAATGTAAAAATATTCTGAATTCACCTCACACTTTCAAAAATAGAGCTCATAATAACACAGAGAATCTGTCTCAGCATTTGTTATTGTCCCCTGAACTTTTACAAATAAGCTTGATCCTCAAGGCTTACAGGATTGCATCCCACTGATTTAAGCAGTTTAGAAATTACAAGCATACGCCTCCACAGCTGTAAAACATTAAACCTCTAAAGCTCTTAGGGCTACTGCCTAGAATAAGTTTCATTTCCCAAGGTCTGTAATAACCTGTATATTTTTTGACTAACCTGGAGTGATGCAGATTTCTCATAAAGTACTGACTGCTTTTATATCTCTCTTATAATAAAACTATCCTATTAGTATGTGGGAAAACAAAGTGATTCAGTGCTAAACTTTTTAAAAAAGGCCAAATCAATAAAGAGCAATAGCAAAAAAGTAGGAAACACTACATGTTGAAAAGAAAAAAAGGACTGTCCTTCAGAACATGAACATGTTTTAGATCTGCAGCTGGTTTATAGATCTATCTAAATGCTTTGGACAGCATATATTGCATGAGCTAGTGCTGAGCTTGTTTACATTGCATGTAGTTATACCCATCCCTGTTATCTTACCTAGGGCACAGACCTGCACCATGAACCTCTTCTGAGCCCTATAGCAACATGTCCTTTCCCTTTCCTTTTGGAAAGACTCCAGAGGCCCAAATGGGGCACCAGCCTTAGGCAGTGCTGGGTTGCAATACTACTGTCCTGCTACTCATCACACCTTTCTGCTTCATAATCCCATCAACACAGAAAACAGTACAAAAGAATCTTGCTCTCACCTTTAGCTGTAAGAGAATATTGAAACACACTGTGAGCATTCAATAACGTGCATTTTGAAATGAGAAGTAATGTATTTCTAACATATTTTTAGATTATTTTTCCAGGGCAACAAATTGTGAAACTTAATCACACAGTGAATGATGAAAGTGCTAGGCTGTAACTAATAAAATCCACTTTTTTGTGTTAAGGCAACAATCTGACTCCTGGTTGATAACCATTTTTCCAAGCTTAACACACAAAAGGAATGGACAGTTCTGCAGTCAATACTTTCAGGATCTGATAAGCAGATAATAAAAGCTAATCTGAATAAGAAATAGGCACATTTTGGCATACCTCCAAGTTAACATTAAGGTCTGTCAGGTCACTGTAATGTTGTCTTCGGTCTGCCAAAAAGCAGTCTACCTAGAACTAGCTAATAGGACGCAAAAAATACACTTTTTAATTTGTGAAATTTAGGCCTGCAGGCTATTGGTGAAGGTGAAGGCATATATAAAGGATTTTTAGTAAAGGGCAGCAAAACCTGTTCAATTTTTATATTGTATTTTCCAAGTAATGTCAGACGTGTTCAGAAGCTTATCTGTCAGACAACTATGGACAATCATTTAACTTTGAAGCATTCATTCTTATCAGATTCACATTCATCCACTTGGACATTGCAAATCAATAACTGGGAATGATTTGGGGAACATTGTGGCAAAACAGTCTCTCAGAAACAGCCCTTAATGAAGCAGACATTGTGTATGTTTCTTCAAGTTGGCTAAATGTGTTTGATTCTAGCAACAAGTTGCTGCTAGTTATGTCTTTTTAGTGATTCAGATTTCTGTAGGCATCTTTTTAAATTCAGGTTTAGGCAGAATCAGTTTTGAACTAAAGGGCTTGCTATATTGAGAATTCCTAGTAACTTTTCTCAGTACAACATGTTGATGACTTTGTTTCTCTAAGTTCATTCTGTGTTATTTATATCTTTCAGTAAAAAGCACAACCTGTATCCAGTAGCTGTGCTTGAACTGCAGTACAGTCCTTCAGAAAAGCATCAATCCTGATTTGACATTACTGGCAAAATGTAGCGTTTTTCTTTTTTCTCTTTTTTCAGTAATTACCCTTCTGGTTAAAATTCAATACATTAGTAAACAAACCTGCCTTCTGTCTTTTCTGAATGTATTTATATTCGGTTTTCAGCCACTGGACCTCTGATAATTAGGCAGCAGATAAACTCCTTTAATGTCAAACTTCTGCTTCTCGTATTAGATGTGAGACTATGATTAAGTCCCAACCCCTTAACCTTCTCTTTGATGAGCTAAGTAGATTAACCTCTTGGACTCTTTCACTAGTCTTCTAATTCTTTAATCATTCCCTAAGCTCTATTATGAACCTTGTCCAATTCCTTAGCATCCTTGAAATTTGGATGCTTGAAATAGGCACAGTGTTCCAGCTACAGTTCCACTGGTGCCAAACACAGAAGTAATATATTGTACTTCTGTCCCCCTCAATCAAGTCTTACGAGTAAATTGGGAGTTGGCCTGCCTCATTTTATACGGATGAAACACAGCAACACCATCTTACCCTTGAGACTATTGTCATCCTTTTTGCCATGCTGTGTCTGTGGTAGCATCACAATTCTTATTCTCAGTACTGCCCTTCTGCAGGCTTGCTGGAAAGGAGCTTGGTGGGTTTGGCAGGCTTCAATTTAGCTCTCACATAGAGCTCTTCACTCTGTACAACACACGGAATTTTTTTTCTTTGATGATGTTCCATTCTGGAGAAGATGTGTAATCAGCTGTGGCAGTGAGCTGACATTTTAAATAGCCATACTGAGCTTCCCTCCAGTAGCAGGAAGTGGGTGAGCTAAGAAAAGACAGCACACTAAGCTGTTTGTAGCTTTGTTCATGCATCCTGATGTGTTCCTGGATGGGGAAAGAAAACAGAACCTCTCCATGATGTACCTCTGTCAGCCTCAAGACAGAGGAACGGCTAAATCAACACCTGGGATAGCACAGAGAAACATACTGAAGTTAATATTTTATACTTAATTTTCTTCCTAAGTTATTAAAGAGATGAAGGTGCTTTGTGGTTCTCTTTTCCAATATTACATCATATTTTTTAATAATTTCCATTCCCATAGTGTTCTTACCACCCATATATCTGTTAGCATAGAGAATTATTTAAGAGGTATGGTTCAGTCCCTGTTCTCGCCACTTGACCCTTTTATATCTTGGGCCAAATTCTCAAGTTACTTTGTAAGTCTGAGTGTGAAACCAAAGCTTTGAAGAAGTCAGAAGGTACTCCGCTGTCAGTATGGCCAGGGCTAGGCTCTTCCCTCAGGCTTTTTCTGCAAGTTCTTAAAAAAAAAGGCATTTAAGTAACTAGATGCCTATGGCTCTTTATTTTTTTCCTCCTGTGCATTTAAAAATTGAAGGCAATATTTGAAGTGTAGACTACTTGTTTTGACCCTTACACTGCCCCCATCTTTCAGGGGAGTGATGTCACTCAGTTCAGTCCAAAGGCCAAGTGTGCAAAAGAGTGCTTTACTATTTGTTGACAAATAAGTCTGTATGGTTTCATAGAGAGAACTCAAGGAAGGTTAGTCATTGGCTTCAGTTAGCAACAAAGGATTGTTCCTATTGGAAGGGAACAATAGAGTAACTTGCATCAGGCTTACAAAAATCAGGGATAATAAAATAGCTCTCTTAAAAGCTAATATATGCTGTTAGGATCCAATTAAAAATACCAGCATAAATTGAATAAATTATGAATAGCTGAGGGATATTGCAAATCATTTGATTAGAAGATGCATTATGGTAGGATTTACTTCAATGAAGGAAAGTGTTCATTGAGCCTCTAACATGTTCCACTCTGCTCTGTACTGGTGCGGCCTCACCTTGAATATTGTGTGCAGTTTTGAGCACCACAATGTAAGAAAGATATTAAGCTATTGAAGAGTGTCCAAAGGAGGGCAATGAAGATGGTGAAGGGCCTTGAGGGGAAGCAGTATGAGGAGTGGCTGAGGTCACTTGGTCTGTTCAGCCTGGAGGAGACTGAGGGGAGACCTCACTGCAGTCTACAACTTCCTCGTGAGGGGAAGAGGAGGGGCAGGCTCTGATCTCTTCTCTGTGGTGACCAGTGACAGGACCTGAGGGAATGGCCTGAAGTTGTGTCAGGGGAGGTTTAGGTTGTGTATTCTTTACCCAGAGGGTGGTTGGGCACTGGAACAGGCTCCCCAGGGAAGTGGTCACAACACCAAGCCTGACAGAGTTCAAGGCATGTTTGGATGAAACTCTCAAGCACATGGTGTGACTCTTGGGCATAGTCCTGTGCAGGGCCAGGAGTTGGACTCAGTGATCCTTGTGGGTCCCTTCCAACTCAGCATATTCTGAGATTCTGTGATTCTGTGACTCTGTAATTCAGTTTTTCTACATTCACACTTGTACAAATGAACTTTCAAAGTTTTATGAAATCATGTTCTTGTTTTGCGATTGAATAGTATTCATGATGGAAAACTTAAAAAACAAACAAACAGAAAACCAATCATACAAACAAAAACAAACAAACAAACCTAATAAAAATCACCAGAACCATAAAGTTCAAAAATACAGTTGCAGACACAGGTGTATAAGTGTATTTATTTTTTCAAGCTTGCAATGACTTCGAGAATGAATGAGTGAATCTATGACCAATAAAACAAAAAGGGAACAGACACCAGATTTTCAGATGTTTTTTTGAAGGATAACAGGAAATGCTATGAAAGTTTCACAGGTAAGAGATACTGCTAAGTGGGCTATTTTTTTTCTTATTCTCATTTCTATATATGGATCATGTTCACATTTACTGTACCTCTTAGACATGATACATTTTTTTAGGAAAGCATCTGCTCGCCCTGGTTTCCTTGCCACTTTTCATTAGCAACAAAGCAGCGATATTTCTGGGTGTTTCATTTTATAGTTTTCTTCTTTCAATAGTAATTTCTTATGAGAAAGCAATCAAGGAAAAAGCTAACAGTGTTCATCAACTCAAGATAATCTTTGCAAATGGGAATGGTCAATAGTTTTACAGGAAAGAAATCCACACATGTGACAATGAACTGTTGATTAAGTGACTGATTATAAATTGTGCAATCATTGTATTTTAAGATTATTTCATGATTCAGAAACTGATTAATTAGTGTTGCTGTTAGAATTTACAGTGTCACATTTGTAAGATACTCCAGCAAGGGGCAGTGCAGGACACACAAAGCAGTCTTCACAGTAAATCAGCTCCTCCCTAGAGAGGTTTAAGCATGTTTATTTCAGTTATTCTTTGCGTTTATCATAGAAATTTAAGCAAATTAAAATGATTTTAAGTTGAGAAAACACTCTTGTTATTGGTCTATATATTATTTCTGAAATGGTGTTTAAAAGCCAAAACTCCTTTTTTAAGGCAATTAATGATTGTGTCATTCCTTGGCATTTGTAATCTCTGTTAAGTCTATCTAAGACAACAGAAGATAAGGGCTGCAGAATGAGACCTGTATCTTACTTTTTAGCTTTTGTGAAAAGTTTTTAGCTTATATGAAAAGTTTTTTGTATTCTTCCAGATAGATGAAATTCATAAAATATCCTGCATATATATCCTGTCACAAGTAGAAGACAGGCAATGATTTGCAGCTTTATGCAAATCAGTAGAAAACATCAATCAGACCAAAATGTCATTTAGAAACATTTATGGAACTAAATAAGGTCTGCAAAGAAATTTTCATTGAACAAAGCCATTTTCTGTAACAGAAAGAATATCAACCTTTTTCTTATTCCTCTGTTGATTATATCAGTGGGGCAAAAGAGGACATAAGAGAGTGCGAAAGTTGTTCTAGGGTATTTTGCACCTTGGCGTGCATTTGTCTCCTGATTTTCTTAGAGCAATAATGAACCTGATGATTGATAATGATTTGAAACACAGGTGACAGAATCTGAACTGTGTTTCTCTGTTAAATACTAAGTTTGACAGATCCATTTTTTAAAAGTAGCAACCTATTTGCTAATGGTGCAGCAGTCTATGGAATCAAATTGAAAAGATGGAACAAAAAAATACAAGCATGTTCTGAGATAAATTAGACATCCAGTTTATGAAAGCTTGGATAAATTCGCCTTGTCAGAACCAGTGATATTACTGACTTACAAATCTAATTCTAGTTGTCTCCTATATATTTAGTTATACTTGTTTCACTTTATTTATTGTATGCATTAAATTTTGCAAGGATTCTGCATTCCTGCAGTTTGATTGAGCCTTAAATTTTTTAACCCAAGAGCTTGCATTTTCCATTTGAGAAATGGAAGTGATGTGAGTTTAGTGTAGTTGTAGGAGTGAAAAATCCAATTGCCTCCTTTTTTGAGGATGTGCAAGGTATTTAAAGCATTTGGAGTTTGTATACCATTTGTAAATTTAAGATAAAAATAATTAGTCTATTAAGATTAGCTGTGTGCTTACCATGCCTAACCTCCTGTTCCTCATGAAACTTCTGTTTGAATTAAATACTTTACAATATTTAGGTTTTAATAAAAAGTGTAAATGTCCTCCATAGGCTAGGTTTTAGTTCTGTGTGTTGGTACAGTAGGTTTGTACCCACTTCTACAGTCAGTAACAGGTAGATGGGCCTTTCTAGTAGCGGAGCGTTAATACCACTCAGTGCTTCTGACCCCAAAAAGGAAAAAATAACAGAAGTCAATTAAATTCATTCTTAGCAATATGTCAGATCACTAACACTTCATATTGAAATAGATATTGAAGATCAGTTAATATATAAAGCCTTAATGGATCCGGTTAGGCAAGCTCCAGGCCTTCACCATGCTTGTACAGAGAAGTTGTCTGACTCCCACAGTTTTATTGAAATAAAACATGACCTGCAGTGGAGCTGACAGCTGAACAGTTAGATTACAAATCAGACTGTGATGGTAGGGCACACAGAATGAATATTGCCATGCAGCTTGTCAAAGGCAGGGTGAAAAACAAGGCTTGATGAATAGCGGAGCTTGGTGTATGTAGTGCAAGGATGCAGAAGCACCGCGAGGTACCCTGGCCAACAGCATCTACAAAAAGATGTGCCATAGCACACTAATTTTCCCATGTAATGTGGGCATGAGGCTTTCATTAACGAAAAACATTCCAGAAGCTGGATTATGGATATTCAAAAGGAGAGGTATTTAATTAGTATCTGTAGCAGTGACTAAAAAGAGAGTTGAAACAAGACCATGAGCATTTTCTCCCACCCTGTGAGTTAATGGGCTAATGACAGCCTGTCTGAATGACATTAGTATATGGAGTTGTAATCAGAAAAATGATTTTAACCAAAAGTCTTTTGCTGTGATCAGTTAATGCTGATAAAGTGAGTTCTCAGCACCTATTTGGATCAAGCGATAGGTGATCCCTTTGAGTGAGTCTAACATGTAATTCTGGCTTCTCAGGGAATGCACTTCTCTGCAGCCTTGCCTGGCAAATGTAATTGGCAGGGTAGTAGTGATGTCTTTCAATTTTGCTTTCTCATCTTGATATATAAGTACAGCATGTCCTCTGGAATAACATTTTGGGCACTCAGAGTCTGGGAAATAATAAATATTTTGGGTAATGTAGAGATTTTTAGTTTTATTACCAGGGATATGCACAACTATTTTCCAGATCAAAATGCTTCCAATACAGAACTGCAACTCTTCACAACAGTAGCAAATGTTATCACTTCAAATAAGAGCAGATACAGGTTAGAATAAAGGTATTAGCATTGTGGAGTACGATTTGGGGGGTTTCTTTTTTAATTAAGGTTATTGGAAAGCTACATAATTATTACTTGCACATAGAAAACAGAAGATCAATGTGTGCTATAGAGGAGTTCAAGAAAATAATCTATCTTTAGAAGCTATAAAGGTAGACTAATTTAAAGAAAAAATGCACAGCAGTGGAGAACAGCAATTATGAGAGTCACTGCAGAAGACTAAGAGATGTATGATACTGGCCTTTGTTTCTCTAAGTTTTCACATTTGCAGTGGCTCTGAGATAATTAAAATGCAAATGTACAGTTCTTCCTGGCAGAGAGAATGGCAAGCACCAATCTCTGCTTTAGGTTAGTAATCCTGGGCGCACACCCAGCAGATCTACAGTGCTACCTTCATCACAGCCCACTCTGTGGTCCTGTGGACAAGATGCCATCGAGTCTCTTAGGCTTCAAATCAGATAAGTCAGCTTTGTCTTGGTTTGCAGCCAAGGCATGTACGCTCTGTCACCTCTGTTTCCATGTTTTCCAGTGCCCTTGGAAATTGGTGAACACGCTGGAAATGTCTAAACCCCTCTGTTCCTTAGAATAATTATTTTAATATCAACACCTTAGGAAGAAAAAAAAAAGGCAGTCTCCAAGGTATTTTTGTCTCCCTCCATCTGGACTGTCCTGTTAGTAGAGGAAGAAGATATTTTAATATTTTAACAGCAGAATATCTTAAAAGTAGATCAATTGATAGAAACCTTGATTAACCATTGCCCCTTTAGCTAGTACACTTTGTAACATGTTCTTAATAAAAATCATTGTATCAAAAAGAATCTAGTTGAATAGGTTGTCTTGTACATATACGTGTATATCTATTTATCTATCTATCCTCTAAACTAAGTGTTGTATAATAATTATTTGGTTCTAAGTTGCTGTAATGTAAAATTAATGATAAGAATATTTCTGAATACACTTCAACAATTCAGAGATGGTACAATAGTATTATATTATAATACTAATTAGAAAACATGTATTTCTATTCCATATGTTCCATTTAATTCCCTTAGACATGTAAAATACTAAATATGAGTAAGTTCTACCCCTTCAACAGGATCCACTCACAAGAAGAAAATATCCCATTTGTATTGGTCTTTTAGGATTAGGTGTAAGCACAAAAAATGGGATTTGTTGCAGTTTTCAGGTGAAATTTGATTCAAACATATAGTATACTGTAAATAAACACACAAAGCCATGTATCTGTCTGCAGAGACTGTTAAATGAAATCTTCCTCATTTGTGGGGAGACTTTTGGAAAAATTTAGTTTGAATGCCAAAATGAGTTGAAAGTAGGGAACAATATGTTCAAAGCCCGTAGAGGTTGATGCATAGTGAAATGTAGGTCAGTCAGATTACACCATACAAACTCAACTGCAGTGTTTTGTCTTCTGCCTGTAATAAGAAGAACCAGCATAGGTAGCAGTTATACTAGAGAAACATATTTTTGTCCTAAGGAGAAAGGAGTGATTGCTAGGAATGTAGCCATGCTGGATTGGAGTCCAGTGTTGATGCCGAGCTCTGAAAAACAAGGAATAGTGAGTGGCACAGGTCAGTGAAGGAACAGACAGAATAGAACAGATTTACCTTTTTTCCCCCAAAGTATCCTGCCCCAGAAAACTTATTTCCTTTGACTTAGAGGAAAATACATAAGGATCAGGAAGTAAAAAGCTAAACTCACAAAACCCAGAAAAAACAAGGAAACAACCCTTCCCCCAACATGATCTCTGCTTCTGAATGTTCTGCTTCTCACGTGCCAGTAGACCATTGGGCTCTGCCATCATGAAGCTCTGCACCAATACATGCACACAGCATCTTCCTTTTCTCAGAGGTTCATTGGTAATTTTCCTCAATAAAGTGGGTGGACAGCACCATAGATAATGCAGCAGCTGATAGGTGGTATTTTATATCACACTATCTTAGGTGTAATGTTTCCCATTAGCAAAAGCGTTTAAGTCATAAGTTAGAATGGCTGTTATTAAAATGTTTCTGAAGTTATATCAGAACTAATTAATTTGTGATTGCAGTTGCTGAATATGTAGTTCTCCTTTTCTTTATTGAATGTTGTCAGTTTTCCTGAAACCTGACAGTTACACATTTTAAACCTTAATATATAGTTTATGACTCTTTAGGGAGTTGTGTTTTTTTCTTTAGTGAGTGCGAGGTTGTACGTGCACTTGCTAATAAAAGTCACTTCTTAAGAGCCTCTCAGAGTTTTTTGAGTGTCATAAGATTTTCTTGATTTTTTTCATGTATCTTTCTGCAAGTCAAATATATCTTTTAGCCATAATTATTCAAGAAGAAATCAGCGGCTGAATCTGTGTTTAAAAAGGTAAGCTGCTTGCTATGTTCGTCCAAACAGTGTGGGAAAGGCTGATGCTTATCTCTGGGAAGGAATTTAAATCGTGTTCACATGTGTTCACATGAGTCTAGAGAAGTTTGAAGGAGAGAGATACTGGACATAATGAAATATGTGGTGCAGGTGGAAGGCAATGTGTTGCCAGAGACGGTGCTGAATCTTCTTGCAGTAAACTGATGGTAAGGAAGAGCTCAAGAGGGACTGACTTAGAAAGGAAGAGAGCTTATGTGGTGTGTAAGACTTAGGTTGTGCAGTCAGTGCTTTCAGGGCCATAGGCTTTCTCAGGCATAAAGCACAGTAAGTCTATGGCTCCACAGGCACCAGCATATACTTCACAGACCTTCTCTGGATCTTCACCTTCACGGGGTGTCCCATACCGAAGCTCATGTTCCTCTGTCTTCATTAACGACAGCAACTACTGTGTCATTGGGAAGCAGGCTGAGTTGATTAAAGGATATGTTTAGAGGTATGATTTCACCTTCAATTTTGCTATAGCCTTCCTGGGAACAGGGAACAATGTACCCGTCTGTCACCTTCTTTGCTGACAAATTATTCTCCCCTCGGCAGCTTTGTTTCCCCTGCCCTGTCCCCTTTGGGAAAGGAGCTAAGGGAGTCAGCTTTGGCCCACATCTCTTTGCTGGTAAAGCGTACCCCCCTTGTTGACTGCTCACATGAGCTGGAGGCAAAAGGACAGACAGATTCCTGATGTCAGACTCAGGGCTGCGCTGTAAGACATTTCTTAGAACTCCCTCTGTGTAGTCAGGCTGCAGGAGTCGCTGCTGTTGCTGCCAAATGTCTATGTGTTGCACAAAAGGCATGATACTTGGCAGCTCTCAGTTTAAACAGAACGGGGGGGGTCCTGCTGCAAATAGACCCAAGTAAAGGTAAGCATGTCATGATGGTACTGATTCATATCACAGGAAATTCTTAGGCTTGTCCTTGAAAT
>JAWWLV010000088.1:87227912-87249591 GCA_035041135.1 Platyrinchus mystaceus
TTACTTACAAATGTTTTATCTGTGCAAAGCTTTGCAGCAGGAACCACCAAGAGCAGTCTTTGGGACGCTCCACCCAGAGCGTTGACACAACCATGTATACAAATTGGACTAGACACAGCATTGGACATGTTGGACAATACTGGATGCATGACCCCTGGACTACCCTGCTTATTCCATCCTTTGATTTTACAGTAAATACAGTTCTTCATTAACTAATCTGATAAATTCAGTCATGTTTCTATCTATTGTATGAACATTTCATTCAGACCTGGTTTTCCTCATATTACTTGTAAGAATATTATATGAGACAGTGTAAAAATCTAAGCAGCTAACACTTCTAAAAAGCCTGTCATCACGCTGTAGAAGAAAATTAGTTTGGTTTGACAATATTCTTGGCAAGCCTAAGCCGTCTGCTAATCATTGCTTAACTCACATCCATTGTCTTTACAGTTTTCTGAACTAATTAGTAGAAGTTCATGTTTTTCTCATCTTTTAACAAGCTTTTAAATTTTTTTCTCATTTTATTACCATAAACGTTTGTAAAGATACTACCAAATAAGTCCTGACCTGAATTTTAGGCATACACAGAGTAAAATGCCGGTCAGCAGCATTAGGTGTTTACTGCCTAAGTAAAAGATGAAAAAACAGGCAAGGGAGACACAAGGTGACAATGAAACCTGTGTGAAGTTAATGGTCAGCACTGCTAATGGTCCAGTATTGCACTGGCTTCACCAATAGAAGACAGATACGTTGTTCTTCATTTCCACAGTGGACTGCAGCAAAAGACATCATCTTTGACTCCTTTCATAAAGGAAAAGTGTGGAAGTTGAGAAGGGAATATTCAGAAAGTACTCATATAGATCAGTTTGATCCAGGCAGACATTCTGTCACTGTGGAGACAGCAGCAGTCGTCAGGAATAATCTGCCACTGGCTTAGG
Organism: Platyrinchus mystaceus; assembly: GCA_035041135.1. Lineage (NCBI taxonomy): Eukaryota > Metazoa > Chordata > Aves > Passeriformes > Tyrannidae > Platyrinchus > Platyrinchus mystaceus. The sequence goes on from JAWWLV010000088.1 coordinate 87,228,851, forward strand.
AGATAGATAAATGACCTCCTGTGGTCCTTTCCATATCCTTTTCTGTATTCTGTATTTATAGGCATTATGGAAAATAAGAATTTTGAGATGGAATTTGTAGGATAATTGGGTACCTGCAAGTCTTTATGTGAATCTCATCTTAAGTATGAAGCTGAGGGCTGGAAGAAACAAGTGTGGCTGCATATTCCACAAGTAGTTAGATAAGAGGATTTCCATTCCTTTAAGCATTTCATTGTTTGCTCCATTCAAACTTTAGATGAATGTAGGTGCTCCTTCTCCAAACAATTTTTGTTAGATATCATTGTGACTAAAAAAATGTGAAGTCTTTAAAATATTGTTCTTTAAAAAATTAAGATTTAGTAGTTTGTGTGTTTTGTGGTTGAGGTGATGCCATCTAAAATTTTTTTAAAAAATGCTTCTTTTTAAACTGATACCTATTACTTCATCATTTCTAACTCTGTGGGTGTATTACATAAATTAGTTTCTTTCTGTCTGAGCAGAGGTATGAGTACAGTTGATTTTCCTTTTATATGCCTTTGCAGAAGCCATAATTTCCTCCTGTGCTCCCCCACCCAATCCCTTCCCCTTTCTCTGGGCAGAAGGGGAGAGTAGGAGGTTCTGTGGTGCAATAGCATCTTCTTTTAACAACTGAACCAAAAAGGGTCATCTGGATGCAAGCCTTGGTGCTCCTGAATTTGAATCTTTTCTTGAGCAAATAAACATTGTAACCACAGTGAGAGTTTTGCATCCAGAAGGGTTCCCAGTTATAAAAAGTTTTCTTCTTATGTTTATCTTGGAGTCCTGATGCTTCAGGAACTGAGGTAAACTTAAGAATATCACAGAATCAATACAGTATTACCTGACCTGTAATCCCTCTTCAGGCTCTGGCCATCTCTCGCTGGCACTGGCATCAAACTGGTAGGAGTGGGATGGATTGCTCTTCCCCTCCCCTAGAAACTTTAGTTTCAAGCCCTCTATACCAGCTTGCTACTGGTTTTCATTTTTTTTTTTTTAATTTCATTTTTAGAATATCAGCCTTTGGTTTTAAAGCTACCTTCAGCTAATGAGCAGATGACAAATTTCCAAAGAGTAGAGCATTGCTGTGTTTCTCTTCCAAGAAAACATGGACCTCAGAAAATGTATACGACACAAGCCACTGGGTATGTAGTGCTGAGGATACAGGATATAGGTTTTAATCCCTGATCTGCCATAGTTTTTAACATACATATTCAGCTTTGACTTGACCTTATTGAGCAGGCCACATACCTTGAAGTACCTGGTAGAATCTAAGCTGTGCAGAAAGAGTTCACTGGTTTGCTGAAGCTTGATTATTTTTTTATTTAATAAATTTATTTTTTTTAGGGTTGGGAAGCATGGAAACATCGATGTGATTATATAATGAAAATAAAACATGGCTTAGGTATGGATTCAATACTTAGAAATAAGGTAGAGCAGAGAAAAGGTTAAATGTTTCAAATGTTTTGTGGAAAGAAGAGTGAATTCTGATTTTCTGGTCTGGTTTATTTTCCTGAAGGTTTTGCTCTGATAGCTGGAGATTTATTGACTGAATCTCCATCATTCAAAGAAGCAAATTAGTGCTTTGCTGTCAGATTCTGTAATAAAGTTCCATGCTGCGATTTGGTCTATTTCAGCAAGAAAACATCTTTTTTTACTGTCTTGTCTTATTTGTTTTACTCCTGATGCACAGAAGTAGTCTTCCCACCCTGTTTACAGCAGTGCTTCAACATAGTCATTGCTCAAGTGATAGGAAAATGATCAGTGCTAAGGGATGTGCTTGCTTCATTTGTGCTGCAAACTGCAAGTTTATATAAAAGACTATATCTTTATTTCTGTTAACTGGATTTGACCAATAGCTGAAATCTTTGGAAATGTCAGTTAGTGACTAGGGGTTGTATGGGCAAGGGGCAGACTGTGGCTCTGGTGGTCAAAACACATGCAGGTCCTGATTCTGCACTGAGTTAGGCTGTTGTGACACCACATCTTTGGGGGCTTCAGTGGGGATTCCTCAGTAGAAAAATGTGCTCCTCAGTGGAGTGGTAAACCCAGCATTTTTATCTACTTTGAAATAAATGGAGTTTTATTGGTATCAAATCACTATATTAGGCAACTAAAGCAATCTTTGTGAATAATACTGAAAGGCACTGTGCTTTTATTTGCCAGCAGCGGTGCTTATTTCCAAATCTAGCTTGATATAGATGCACTTCTGATCATTCTGTCTTGATATTGTAAATCTAGCAAAACTAGACAGATTAAGCTCTTACTGTAATCAATATATATCTTGATCCAATTGACAGTGCCATTAATATTAATTTCTCTTTGCATTATGTTGACTTGCTCAGGTTCTCTAAGTGGACAGCTTGTAAAATGCTAGTAACCCCTCATGGTTATTTTCTCAATTTGTTTCATAGAATATGCAAACCACCAAAGCTTAGCAATGAAGGAGCCCAGTACTTGATGCTTTTTGACTTGTGCTCCATCACTACCAGAGGAAAAAACAGTGTAGGTATGAGATTGGTCTTAAAGTTATTTCTCCCAGTTGAGGATGTGACCCAGCATGTTCAGATATGTTTTGACCATGCTGTTCAAGATCTCTTTTATTTAACTGCCTACTTTTTCCATTTTTGAATCTCTCACTTAAGTGCATCACTTCATACTCTCTGTTCCACCATAAATTTAGAATTAAGTATTGGGGGGATAGCTGGTCAGTACCCAAAAATCATTATGTGTAAAGCTATATGTGTGCAGTTGCATAAATAAATGAAATAAGCTCACTCAACAGGGGACGTGTGAGTCAAAAAAAAAAACCAAGGCACTGTGCTAAGGCAAAACCTAAATATGCCTTGCCCATTGGAATTCCAAAGCCAGTTTTTCCAGGTTCTCTGGATAGCTGAGAATAATTGAACTCACAGTGCCTTTCTGTTTATCTTAAAAGACCAGAGAGAAATTACCTTTATTTTCAAAAGGTCAAGAACACCTTAAAAATAGGCCATGACATTGCACAGGAAAGTCTTCATCTATTTTCAGTTGACTAACAATGTTATTTCATATCTGATTACTGAAAAACTGAAGCTCTTTGTTTATATTCATGCACCATAGATATGACTTCTTTTGTGTAGTTAAAAGTAGATGTTTTCATCTCTTTCAAATGGCATCTTTCTGTTTGTTCCCTAGTTTCCTACTCAATGATATGTCAGCCACATAAAAATTTTTAGTAGGTATTTGCAATTTGTATTCTTTTAAGGGATGATCTTCCATGTGAGCATGAAGTCATGCAAATAAAAAAGGATGGTAAATACTTTAACAAAACTTATAATTTTATTCAAATGAATATATTTTAATAATTTTTGCAATATTTGCTCAAATATAGTACAGTGTTCTGCATGCAGCTCCATATACAGGTACATGATCATTATCCCTGACCTTCAGATTTCTCTTTTTACATTGCCATTAAACACCAATTTGTTACTAAAGCATACTTTGCAATTAAAAATTTATTACCTAAAAAGAAAAGGCAGCTTCTTGCCTAGCTTTTAATTAATCTCTATTTAAGACACTTAAATATTTATAGTGACTTGCTTCCCTTTTCATTATAAATACTGTATTGATTCAAAGAACTTTTATGTTTCTGAAGAATTTTCACTTTTACTGCAATGGGTACTCATTAAAAAAGAATCAACATCTCAGTCCATGGACTGCGATGTTATTTCAGCTTTAGGTACAAATATGTGAGGTTTAATGGTGGCAGAAAGGGTCAGATTTCCCTTAGGCCTCATTGTCGCTCATTGAAAAGTGGAACAAAGTGCAGGTAAATTATTGCTGTTCCTGCTAGACATAAGCAAGGTCCCGCTAACTTCAGTTCATGCAAACTGCACAGCTAAGGGAACAAAGAATTATTGGATCTATGGGCTTAACCTTCTGCCTGCATCAGCATATGTTATGCCAGAGTTGCACACTGCTCTCCTGAAGGACAGCAGCAGTAAGTGGCAGTGGGTTTATGCCACACCACAGCACAGTGTTTCCTGGCTCTTGTGCTTTACGCAAGCTCCAGTCCAATCTCTGCACAGAGGGTTGAGTTATTCTTCAACTCATGACCCACCAATTGCCTGTACTGCAAACCACTCGACTCAAATCCCAAGACAGTTTTTTAGACCTTCCAAAATCTGCTGAACCCCTGCTTATCTTGCAGATTTTCCCAGGGGTGCCTGGACTTGAAATCACATCAACTGAGGCTTTTTCAGTATGCAACCTTTCAATTCCCTCAACTATTCAGTGGTTTTGGTAATGATGTAACTGATAGAACAGACTGTGATTCCTTATTTTACAGACAAACTTACCCTGGAGCTGGATGGGAGGAGCTGGTCAGCAGTAATTACACAGTACCCTGTTTCTGACCTTCTTTCCCTTTGTAAAGCCATTCTTCACTCTATCAACTTTTCCTTTTTTTTTTTTTTTTTTTTTTCTCTTTAGAGGAGAAAGGAAAGCATAATTTCTAAGAGGAATCCTATTTTCATTGACTAAAACCAAACAAACAGCTTTGCTTTTGAAAAGGGGGATAGAGTGGGAAGGGAGTAGTTTAGGCTCATAGTCAAGGACTTACAAACCGAGTGGAATTCTGCATCACATATTCTGTGGGAGGTCACACTCAGTGATCAAAGAGGATCCATTGCACGTTGCATAAGAAAGTCTTACTCTCTAGGCAATGGAAAAAATCATGGTTTTCTTTTAGCAAAAGAAATTTAAAAATAAAATAAAAGTTAAATTACAGAAACATCACTGTGCTTCTCCATGGTCTAATTGGCTTCGACAATAGGATCACCACAGTGTTCTGGGAAACCTAACAGGTAAAATTGCTAAGCAGTTACAAGAAAACTGAAATCTAAGTTGCAGCACAAGCAAATGACCTGCTGCTAAACTGTACCCTTACAGATTTGCTTACTGATTGCAACATGATATTTATTGTGTGTATAAGCTGTAGCTTGATCAAAATTATTTGTTTCCATTTATGTCTTGCTGGAAAGTGATGGGAGATCACTGTTGGAATGAGGTAGATTACTGCTAATCCTTCTCAATATGTAGAATGAGGAAATTGAATAAGAATTTTTTTTTTAGTTTTCAGCTGAGTTATTTAACTAAAACCATAGCTGAAAGGGTGGGATTTTTCACACTGCTTAACTGGAAATACATAATGTAGCCAGAGATTGATATTGATGCTTGAATTGATGAAATATCATTTAAAGTAATGCAGTGCTGAGTAAGGATAGCATAACAGTAGAATTGGTGATGTGGAATATGCATCAGGGATGTCAGCTGACCACATTAAGTGAAATCTTACTCATCTCAATCATGTGAATGATTTTAAGCATGTCCCTGAATAAGATTCTTTTCTAATGTAAGACCATTGATTTAATGTATAAATGAAATAGGATTGTGCTCACACATCCATTTATTCTAGTCCTGGAATATAAATAGTTGATTAAATTGATAGTATGTTAACAATTTTTTTTCTTCCTATATGTATACTATACTTATATTTTCTGTACAATGTGTTCTCTGTGCAAGTTGTTATGTTTGTGTTATGATTAGCCTGTTTCTCTTTGCTGGAGAGTGGTACTTTAATGGGTTTCATTTCTGTGATGCCAGAAACAATTTTCAGCAATTCACAGTGAGACTTTTCTTCTCAGTTGCCTTCTGATAGCATCACCATTTCATTAGCCTTAGCTAATTCCAGAGACAGAGCAGTTTATCATATAATGCAACACCATGAAGGTTGAGTAAGCCTCACCTATGTGACATGAGACATCTGCCCTTACCTCTTAGACATGTCTGATCCATGTAAGTCTGTCTGTAGTGAGGGTACTTGCACAGCACATAGGAAAGCTGACAAAAATTTTATTTCTAGTTCTATCCCTTTTATTGCAAGACCTGAGGCAGGTGACTCCTTGTATTTGTCTAATACTGCACCTCAAATAGTAAAGTATTTTGATACCTACTGTGGAGAAGAATGATAACTCTGCAAGTGTTTAATATTCCTGCTGAGCAATGTGCCACAATAAGCATACTAGTATTTTCTACGTTGAGATGGTGTATGAACCAGAGTCTCTCAGAGATTCCCTGTTCTTGACCATTGCTGATCATGTCTATTGCATAGAGAAGCGGTTATATCCTACAGAGTGTGTCACTGAAACAATCCTTGTTCTTTGCTATCTGCACATTTTTCCCTAGCTGCCAGTCCAAGTTTGTAAAACAAGGATACCGTGTTGACCACCACACTCCTTTTAGTCCATCCTCCCAAAAGCAATGCTTACTCAACTGTGTAATGTTCCTCACATGTATCTTTGCATTGTGCATGTCCTTTTGAAACTAAGCTGAGGCAATTAGAGAAGTTTAAGCATGAATATCGCCTCCTGACACACCATGATAATCTTCAATAAAATACTTGCTCCTGGATGAAGTAGCACAGTGTCTGCTGCCTAGGATTACCCGTGTGTTTACTGACTGGAGTACTGCTCAAAATACAAGGACAGCACATCGCAAACAGGCAGGAGATTTCTCTAGCAAGCAGCCATGAAAAATCTCAGTGCATTATGGACAGTTGGGACCAACTGAACAGACAGTATTGAGTTAAGGAGACAGCTGGGGGGACTTGAAATCTTTTCCTCTCTTGTCATAGATACTGTGATATTGCCTGTCTCTCTAAATGAAATAACAATAGGGAAGCCTCAGGGCAGATTGTCTGCTTCCCCTCTCTTGGGGAGTCTGCCTTTTTTCCTCTCAGCATATTAGAGGTGGCTGATCCATTGTAATGCAATGTTAGAGGCCTTTGGGACTTAAAAAATGTTGTGTGTGTGGTATTGGAAGGGCAAAGAAAAAGCATTGACCCTACCAGATGTGATCTTTTCAGGTGGCATGTAGGTTTTAAGGAAAATCAGAAAGAAGGAATGCACTTGGGTTGATCAAGCTTAAAGCAAATTAAATCATTCCAGGTGGTTGTCCAAATTTACAGCAAATATAATTATTCCAATTGATTGCCCCCATAGCTCTTTTACTCAAAACTCCTTGAGGAATATGGGAAACTTTGCATTGCAGATTAAATGATGGTCATAATAAACTTGTTTCCTTATTAAACTGATTCACTACTGCTGTAACATTTGACAAAAATATTTGTTAAATCCAAACAGCTATTTGGTTTGATGACATTTCAATTCATTTCATGAAGAATGGAGAAATACTTACATGTTTGAGGAGGCACTTTGCCTTGCTGAATGTCATGTACTCACATAAAAACAACAAATCCAGGTCCAAACTAGCATGGTAGCTATTTGCTTTTTGTTATTCCTTCATTTCTTAACCACCTGTGTCTTGTTGAAAGTTGTTCTCATCTGTTCAGTAAGTAGAAACATTACTGTTGCTACGAGTTGGCCATTCATGAACAATATAATTCTTCCTGCACCATAAGGCACATAAGGCAGAAGTAGAAACAATTATTAACAATGCATAGCCAACAGCAAACAGCTGACAAACCACCCACACACTAAAAGAGCTTTGTCCAAATAATTCAATGCATAATTAACAAATGCGTCTGCAGATATCTGCCCATTAACAATTTCCAAGTGGAAAATAGGGCTGGATAATGCATTTGAAACTATCTATAATGGATGTAGGAGGAAAATAGGGTCGCATTCTGATGCTCCCAGAGAATAGAATCATTCTTTGTCTATATAAGGATTGCTCAGAGCAGTTCAGTTTAAGTTAACTGAAGGTATAGAACTGTTGTATATAACTGAGGTGCAACAAACCCAGTATGGACACTTCCACCAAAAGCAAAATAGCATAAATATGTTGCCTGCTCCAAGGATCTGGTGGGTTGACCTTGGCCAGTGGCTAGGCACCTGCCCAGCTACTCTCTCAATCCCTCTCCTCAGAAGGATGAAAAAAGCTCATGAGTCAAAATAAAGTAGATCATTTGCCATTTACTGTCACAGGCAAAACAAACTCAACTTGGGGAAAATTAGTTTAATTTTCTGCCAATTAAAATAGATTCAAGCAGTGAGAAACAAGAAGACAAAATTAAAACAACACTTCCCCCCATCCTTTCCCAGGTTCGACCTCAGTCTTTCACACCTAAGTCCTCTCCCCTCTGCAGCAAGGGTTGATGATAGTTATGGTCATTACAAAGCAGTTTTGCTCTGCTGCTGCTTCCCTCTTGCTCTTCTCTTCTGCTTTTTTAACATCCCATAGTAATAAAAAAAAAAAAAAACAACCAACAAACCAAAACCAAACAAATCAGATTTTTACTGGGGAATCTGTCAGCTATTCAGGGACTTGAATACCTTGCCTTAGACCAACACAACTCTGCTAGCTGAAATACCAGCATAAATACAGTGATGTCCTGGGGCTCATAGCAGTTTGCTTCTGTGCCACTGGAAAATGATGTTCTGAGTGTGCAGTTAACCTGAGTAGTAACCCTTATAGAGCGGAGAGGCAGTGGAGTAAGTACATGACTGCATAAGAGTGTCTTTTAGCTTGGACAAAATAATGATTTCATGTTAATTGAGGCAAACTGTTGAAGAAACTTTTGCAGACACACTTATTTGTACATAAAACTAATTTTTTTCCCATCAATTTTGAATGGCTACCATTTCTCTGTATAGAGTATGAATTTCAAGAGTAGTCACTATTCCAATGTGGGTAGTCAGAAGTAGCTTTTTTCTGCAATATCTCTTCAGTCTAGTTTCCCTTTTTTGGTCAAGGCTCTTAGGAATCAATCCAGCCGCTGTGCAAGAAAATTTTTGAGGGCAGAAAATTCTGAGGTTTTGGTATTTTCTGGTACCCTTCTGCAACTTCACATTCTAGGGTAATTAGAATAAATGAAGTGGTTTATTTCTAGAGAACTTACAAGATCATCCATAGTTTTGGAAATAAAAAAAAATAATATAATGATAATTATAACAATACTCCATACAGACCTGCTATAATCTTTTAGTGTTTAGGTATCTTGCATAAATGAGTAACTAAAAATATCTATACTAAGTCAAACAGTTTTGTCTAGCTAAGCCAGTATGCCACATACAACACTGGCCAAGATACCAAGTTAGTTTAGGCTAGCATGACTCATTCAGCTTTCAGGAAGTTTAACATTTTAGGACAAATATTTTTCATCCTGAACAGATATTGAGTAACCATTATGAAAAGTACTGGAAGAAAATCCTCCTCAGGCCCAAATCCTGGTTCACTTTCCAGCAACTTGGGATCACACCAAGCTATGCCCCATCCCTCCTCTCACACACTGGTTTTCAATGAAAAATAACACGGGTAGGTAGCAGCAGGGAATAGTGATAGCAACCAAGACTCTGGGCACACGTGCCTCACAACTGAGTTGCCACCTGCACAAGCAGAGATCTAGTCAGCCAAAGTCAATCAGAACATTTCCATCACAGTGTTTTAAAAGCAATTCCTGAACATGGCCTTTTATCTGATAGGAAACATCAGCCATCCCATAGTGGAATTGGCAAGCCCTTTACTTGTGGCATGACAGCAGGGCCAAGTCTTTAATGAATCTGCATCAGATGAACAGAAGATGGATACAAAGTTAACCAACCTTGCTTATTCAGTAACATAATGGTATTTTATCACCACAATAAGTGGAAAGTGACAATTCCACGTCCCGTGTCTATGTATTTGTCTGGAAAAATCTATCTCTATTTCTCCCATCATGAGACGGATGAAACAGTTAAGATGAAGATCATTAATTACAAAAGAAAGACTGTATTTGTCTTTTCTGAGGGGAGAAAAGTCAGTATTGTCACTTATTTCCATAAAATGACAGTTTTGTGTATCAATCCCTTTAGTCTTCAGTAGCAGTTGGATGCCAGACCTGAGGATCCTCAGAAAGCCCTAGCCTAAACCCTGCATGCCTGAGTAGGCTGCACAATTTGAACTCAAAATGGTACATGAGCCCCTCTGTAGAGGGCCATATGTTTATACAAATCTTAATCACATATTTGCACTAACACTCTCTAACATCTGCATGTAGAAAGAAATTACTAAGAACTCAATAATAAGGACACTGCAACAGCTGTATTTAAATCAGACCAAAGGACAACCGCCCTTGGTATCATCCTAGAGCAGTCCATAATGCTTCTTAACCTGAACATTTATATTATGCATCTTTGTGTAAAATACAGATTAGTCCTCGTCAATGTTTCTTTTACCACCACAGTGAATTATTTTTTGAAGCCCACACATGTATGTGGTATCCACCACATCCTGTGGCAAGGAGTTCCACCCTTTAATTATGATGTTTGTGGAAAGCATCCTTTCTTGAGCTTCATATTTTAATTTGCTAACTGCTCATTTTATTGTTACTGCTTCCTGTGGTATGAAATACAGTGAAAAACATTCTTTATTCCCTTTCTCAGCTCTGTTCATGATTTTCCTGGGGCTCTGTCACAGTCCTTTCCCTCATTTGTCCATCTTCCATATGAAAATCCTAAAGCCTTTCTTTTTCCTTTCCTAGTACAGAAGCCATAACACACCTTTGATCATCCTGTCACCTTTTTCTTTATCCTTCTATTGCTATCCTGTCATGTTTGAGATGAGATGACTGGAACCGTATTCAATATTTAAAATGTTAGGTGGGCAATGGATTTTTATGGCAGCATTATCATGTTCCTTCTGCTGTTTTCTATTCTGTTCCTAATATTTCCTAATATATCATTTTATTTTTTGACAGTTGGTGAGGATTTAGGTGACATTTTCATAAGGCTACTTCCAAGCTCTCTTTCCCAACTAATAGTTAATTTCACTGCGTGTTTATAAATTTCCCAGGGTACAAGCATGGGACCTTAGTTATTTGGCCTTGAAAATACAGCTGAATTATAGGAGTTGTTAGGCTGTAAACAGGAGATTGTTGAGAGAATTTAATAGTTGCTCAGTTCTACTGGCAATTTTTATTTTTCTAGGTTTTGTTATACCAGAGGTTTCTCACAAGTATGTGAGGCAGTGTGAATGTTTGCCATGGATCTCATCTTTTTAGTATATTGCTGATTATTTTAACAGAATATGAATTCTAACAAGAAACTCATTCAGGAAAGAGTTCATTCAATGAGATTTAGAGGGGATGTTGTTAATTTTGCCACTGTAAGGCATATCCTGATCAAAGCCAATGGAATCCAAACAAATGCATAATCCTTTGCAGTACTAATGTGACGGAGATTTCATCTCATAGCTTTCAATATCGGGTAGAGATGCATAGCACTTCAATCTTTTTCATAGCTGAAATGTAAGATTAGTATCATGATTGCTAAAATGGAGTTCTGGAGCTTAATGAAATCTGGTATTAAATAAATCACTTCAAGACTGTTACAACTTAACTGTGAAAGAACTTCAGTAATTGTTTCTAAAATAAGTGTTGGCAGAATAAATATATTACTGCAAGTTGATCAGTCTCATATTTAAACACTTGCTATGTTATATTTAAATGATCACTGTCAAAAACTCCTTAATAGGCCAAAGAGACCTCGGTATCATATCCCAAGCAGAAATCTTTCTCAAATTAGGTTTTCAGCACTCTCCTTTCAATGAGCATGAGTCATTTGACTTGATCTTTGTTAATGTAAGATCTTGTTTTCAAATTTGTGACTGCACTACAGAAGCCAGAGGTCTATGAAGTTCTCCTGTTAATGTAGTTTTCTCTGAGAAACAGTTCTGTTCCTTACTAATTCTGTTTATTCCTATGTGTTACAGACAGAGTTTTGTTTGTATGGATTTGTTTTCCATTTCAGTCTCAGTCCTAGGTGTCTTGGAAAGATCAGCGATGGAAACAGTGTTTTATAGCTGTGGTGGGCTGATCTTGGCCAGCAGCCGGGCACCCACCCATCTCCCTCTTCTCAGCAGGACATGGGGAGAAAATATGATAGAAAATCTTATGGGTTGAAATAAAGACAAGGAAATAACTCATCAGTTACCATCATGAGTGAAAAAAATCCAGACTCAACTTGTGGAAAATTAATTTAACTTTTGTCAATTAAAAATTAAGTAGGAAAGTGAGAAACAAAGACAGCACTATAACCACTTTTCCTCTAACCCTTCTTTTTCCCAGGCTCCACTGCTTTATTTCTAACTCCTCTACCTCCTCCCTCCACAGTCTGCATAGATGGAAGCACTGGTCATCTCCCAGTCTTTCAGTTTCATTTTGAGTTGGAGAGCTGAGATGTTTCCTTGACTCAAACTGCCCTGTCTTTTAAGGACAATTGGAAATTACAAAATACACTTTAATGCAGAATAGCACTGTGAATACAAAGGGACATCTGCATCTACTAGGTCACGAATTAGGAGGCCATATAGATGAACTAGAACAAAAGATAGACAATGAATGCTAGTCAATTATTTGAAAGACATTTAGGGACATGCTTTTATCTGCTTGTTTTGGAAAGTCATTCACTCCGATATATTGGTTTATTAAACCAGAAGGTGGCAAGACCTCTTTCATTTTCAATGTTCTCTCTCAGCTGGAAGAGCTTGGAAATGTAGGTATGCAAGAGGATATATTAAATAATTACTCTTCTTATTGTTCTGATTCCCTGTGTGCTCCAGGAAGTTTGATCTGAGCAGTTCAACTTCTGGAAGCTCATAAACTCACTACAGATTCAGCAGTGAAATCAAAACATACTTTATGAATTAATAACCTCATAATATGGAAAAGCAATCTATTTTGGACAGGTTTTATTTTAGCACTTGATACATGACAAAATTACTAAATCCTTGATTCTTTTTCTTTTCAGAACATACTCAACACTCTTAGATATCTTGAGACCACAGAGTGGCTACAAAAACTGACCAACGACGGCATTTTTTAAAATACCACTGGTCTTCTGACAAGTAAGTTTTTCATTCTCAGTTTTATTTTCTCCCTGGTATTCCTGACTTGTATTTTATCCTTGTATTTATTATACAGACTACCATATTCATTTTCTGGGTCAAGTAACTATGACTGCAAATTGTACAGTATGGAACCGCCCTTAAACTTTCCATGCTAGAACGACACCTATCAATATTAAAGATATAATTGAGAAAAAGCACCTGACTCATCTAATTATTTCAATGTGTAATGTCAATGGGACTGTAGTCATATTTCTGGATGTTTTGCGGATTTGCCTGGTAAAAACCTCTTTTCTGAGGGGAAAAAATAAAATTATTTAACAATTTGGAAGTCTTTACTGGACTTAGGGAAAGGAAGCTGGAGGAATTTGGAAACAGCTGCAAATAACAGTGTCTGAGGATAGCCTCTACAGTTCGAGGAAAGAGTATTAGAAGGACTGGTAGGATAGGGAAAAGTGAAAAGGAAAAAAGCCTTGCATTGGAAGCAGGGGAAGGTGGATCCTTACTAAAAGGAACAGAGAAGAAAGCTCCTTTCTGTTCTGGACCTGTTGAAAGAGAGCTTCAAAACTCACTAAAATTTGTTTTCCAGTTCATAAAGTTTAACTTTCATAAGAAACTACATTTTAAAACACATTTTAAAACTATTTCTAAACAATGGAGTCCACTCATCCTAACTTCTTAAGTGAGGGATCTTATATATCCAGAGACTGCTCCCCCAAAATAGCAATTAAAATTCTCATATCACTACTAAATTGCATCTTTTTTGTAGTTTCATACAGCTACTGTAAATATTATGTTATTTGCTTCTTGTTGGAATATATTCCACTTCCACAAGCTAACAGATTTTATGAAATGCACTGCCTGGTTACAGGTTGATTCAGCTTTGACAATCATAATTGATTACCCTCTGGATGATAGGTATTGAAATTTTAGGACATTCTCTTTTTTGCCACTGCATATTTCTGAGATAAAGAAGATAATACATTGAATTTAACTCATACAGTATCTAATATTTATATCATAATTAAGCATGTAGACTACCAGACTACCAGTAGTCTCCAAAACAAAAGAAGAAAAAGTGATGTAAAAAATATGCACTATTTAATAACTGCTTAGAGGAATAAAAATATTGAACAGCTGAAATTTCACATTCTATGGAAGGAATTGTAAAATTTTTCTCTGTTTCTGTTATTTTTACAAGTGCAAAACCAGCTTCCTTCTTTTCTATTGCTTGCTTGGTTGCTTTTCAGGTGTTTCTGCTATAAGCACATAGTCAAAGTTTTGAGGCTTATTTGGGTTCTGAAAGGATCACAGGGTCATGACTTTGATTTCTCTCTCCTCAGAAAGCAGATGTACTGAATATATCACTTGTTACTAAGTGATCTGCTTGTCTGCCCTTCTGTGTGGTTCACTTTCTTATCTGGACCATAACATGTCAGAGATATGTATAACAATACAAGCTTCTATAACTACCTAATTGACCATTCACTTGGATTTTACTAGGAGGGCAGACAGGCTAGAGTCAACAGCTTCAATTCTTCTTGGATTTGTCTCTAAGAGGCAGTTTTGAAGCTCTGTCATGTTTGCCATGAAAAGCAGACCGTAAGGAAGTTGAGGCTGTTTGACACGATGAATTCAAGCCTAATAATTGAATTACTGAATCTCTGTGGCGCTAAGCATGTCAGGACTCTGCATGAAACTGATTTATCAGTTCATCAACCCAGGAAATAAATAATAAATAATGAGTCAATCTGAATGGAGAAAAGGGAGGGTTTCATTTTGAGATGGGTGGAGTGGGAGGGGGGGCAGATTTCAAGAGGCTCCCTTTCTATTTAGACATATTAACTGATTTTCATTAGCAACATTGTGTTTTGAAAAGGATGCTCAAAGACAAAAGAGAATGATAGGCAGATTCACAGCATAGGTAGAAGTAATGGTGGTCAAATCTCCTTTTATTTTGTAGTATAGCATTGTAATTGTCACAGGGTCAGTCCCCTCTTCTACTAAGTAATACTGGAACACAAATCCCTCACCTCTGGCCACAGTACCTTTCAGCTACCTTAGCTCTACAGTATTCCCAGCAAAGTATTTATTAGACTACTTCCATCTATTGAATGTTAAAACATGAACCCCGTACAATACCAATGGAGCACATGTTAAATGAGCACATCTCAGAAAATACCGGGCAAGAGAAGTCATAATTGAGGGAGAGTTTTTGCAGAAGGTTTTGACATTCACAATTAGATGTTTTCAGTATTTTTCAGACAACCTGGAAGCTGACAGAATATCATTGTCAATGAAATTTGCAAAGGATACTAAGAGTCTGGACAACTTGCTCTATCAAGCAATCTGGGTTGCTTGGTAACCTCAGTCCATGTATGTATAGCAACATACTGAGTTAAGGCTGAAGAATGCTTGCTTCATTGAGAGCAAGAGGAATTGTGTTCTAGGGGGTCCTAATCTTTGAGGGAAATGTTTCAGGAATCACAGCAGATAAGCAACTTGAGCAAGAAAATTGGTAACATAGAACAGGGGTTGTTGCTTTGGTCATGAGTCTGGTGTTGGTGAGACTGATGCTAGTAGGCTGTGTTTTGGTGCCCCTGCTTTAGAAAATTATTTTGAAAATAAACAGAAAAGGTCAGAAGAAATCATCACTGTCATTCTTTTGTGCTTTTACTTTGTAATTAGTTTTCTGGAAAAGGGTTTGTTCCTCTCAATATCATTCAAGTATTTTGATTTCACAGTGTAGCAGTAAATAATATGGTGGCTGACCTCACTCGTTTGATAATCTAGACTGGGAAGTACATTATTACCCAAAAAAGAGTGGGTAATATCCTTTTACATCATGTTCTTCCTGCTTACTATATTGTTGACTGGCAGCATAATTCCACAGTCAAAATGGTGATGGGTGAAGTCTTTGATCACTATAATCAATCCTGTTCCACTGTCATGAGAAAGTCATAAAACAGATTATTTTGGCTGCTACTTTGTTTACATTAGGTACTTCTGTTGGTAAAGGTGGAGCTGTATTAAGTCACATTTAGAGAATTACATAAAAGTTCCTGATATGTTTATTCAGATTCTTGATATTTACTTTTTATCTTAGAAAACAATGAATGACATTTCACATTTACTTCATCTTTATTTATTTCTTACTTATATTAAAGTGATTTATTAGTCAAATTAGCTATTATTTCTACTGAGTAAACAGAACAATGTGTTTCTTTCTTTACTGTGCCCTGCAAGATTTTAGAATTAGCAGATTTCAGTCTATGCCATGGAGCTTTTACCTACAGTGGAAAGTAAGATTTTCTGCCTTTATCAGCTCTCAAGAGATAGCTTTGCATGAACTAGATATTGCGTAAAGCTAACCTGAATAAAGTGAAGAAAATACCTTCTCTGAACCTGCAGAGGAAGCTACAGATATCAAAATTGGACTAAGCACTTCTGTCAGAGGCTGTTTTCTCCAGTAACTTAAACTCTTCCTGCTCAGTGGTTTGATGGTCAGCAAATCTTTATCAACAGATACATAATACATGAATACTGCATAATATTTAATGCAACTCAAGTTATTGAATTTAAGAAGTTTGACAGTACATTGTTAAAATTTCATGATTCATTTTAAATGATCCTATTTTAAATAAAAAGATAATTTAAAATAAAAATGCATATTTAATTTGAAAAAAATGCACCTGGTTTAAAAAAAAGAAAAATAGTTTGACCAAAACACATTCTTGTATCAAAAAATGATGCATGACTTTCTATGCAGGCTGCCTGCAAGACAATGAAAAATGAAGCAAGCAGCTCTACTGCATATGGCTATTTGGAAACCTTCAGGTGTTAAGGAAGTAAAATAGTGGCTTGCCCAAGGCAATAACTGTGTTAAACTTACATGTTGATTTGTTTATTCAATAAGCATAACAAAAAAGCAAAATACTAAATGTGTTATCTTAGGAAAATAAAAATAATTCTTATCATAAAGAAAACAAATATTTTTTCTCGTTTAGGGAATTTCAGAACCGGATTACATGGACATTAGGATATAAAGAGAACATATATTTTTTGTTTCAGTTTTTAAAGACAAGATAACATCCAGGCAAGTTTATTTGAATTCTGGTTGGCAGTTACACAATATGAGGAAGAAGGAAGCTATGTATGTGGTCTTTCTTTTTTCCTAGAAACGCACCCTGAATCTGAGGCACTGCTCCAGCTCCTTAATGTAAAACTCTGTTCAGTTAAGCGTAATGGATTTACTTTCAGATATTTTTTTCTCAGGTTTCTAGTACACTTTCTGTAGTATGAAGCCAAGTAGCATCAAAGTCTTTGTTGTAGGAAAAGGCACAGGAAAATTCAGATGAATGTGGAACGACTATAAGTAAAAAATGTTAGCCGTCTTACCCAACACTTGTCCAGAAACAAGTGCAATTATGTAGACAAATGCTGCTGATCACTATCTTCTTTCCCCGCAGAGTGGCAATTGCTCAGCATAGAGCATTGCTGAATGGATGGATATGCTTTTGACATCAGCAGGATGGAATATGCCTATCCAGAGTGAGATAGAGCAGTCATTGACTGACAGGTATAACAAATAAAAATCTTGGCCACAGGAGATGTTGAGCACCTGTGACACTTGTCTTTGCTAATTCAGAGATTTGCAGGTAAATGCAAGAGTGAATATGAAGGGTCACAGTAGCCTGGTTTGGAGGGCAGAAGAGGGGACATCTGAATGAGGATCTCAATTTTAGGGAGCCTCTAATCAGGCAAGAAATACCAGTGGCACTGGACACAAACATTCACTGCAGTTGATGTGTTCAAACTGTATTCAGGGACTGCCTTTCCCCTCAAGACTTTGTGTCAGAGCAGGCATTGTCTGTCTTTGCCCCTGATGCTGAACCCACAGGCAACACCTTCATCCCCTGCAGCAGTGGGAAGCTCTTCACAGCTCTCCCTTTGTTCCTAGTGTCTGTGGACCCAGGCCTGATCCAGGAGAGCATTTCTGCTGCGGCCAAATAGTACCTGGGTGAAAGGGATCACACTAGTCAGGGCAAGTGAAGCAGCCTGGGCTTCAGTTAAATACACATGGGTCCCCTTTGAGGAGACCCTCTGCAAGGATGCTCAGGGCAACAGGAGGAGATAAGTGGGCAGGTCCTGTTGGGGTGTTGGGTGCTGTAGTCACTGCTTTCATCCTCACAGATTCTCATTCCTCAAAGATCCCATGAACACATCTGTCTAACTTCTGGCATCTGACGGAGGGTCCTAAGTTTAGTGGTGCCTTCATCTCAGGCTCTTCCAGTTAACATAGAGAAGGAGTGATGAGAGGGCAAGACCTTGAGGGATTGTGGTCCATTTAAGAGCTGAGTGAGCCTTGCAACATGTCTGTTTCTTTCTGTTGTTGGCCAAAGGCAACTGTTCTCCCACATCAGGAGCTTTGGTTAAGTGCCTAAAGGTAGACAGGATCACTGTGAACTTTAGTCCTCATTTCTGTAAGTGAAGAAAGTGGTCTATACTCCTTACGGTGCACAGGCAGGCTGCTGCCCCTGCCGCTCTACTGCTGCTCCCCAGCAGGCAGAGGATGCTGAACCCTACAGATTTGGATTCCCCCAGCCTCTTCCAGTAGGCACAAATCATGGATGCCCTGTGGCAGCTCTCCCAGTGAGCACAGGAGTCTGTGCTGAGAGGGCCTGCAGCGTCAGTGTGCCTGTCTCAGCCCTTTGGCTGAAGAACAGTGCTGCATCACCCACCACATGAAAAATAGAAGAAATCAGTGTTGCTGCAACTGGGATCCCTGGGGCTATGGCCTATGTCTGTGACACCCTGCCTACAGGAGATCCTCTTGGGCCTCTGGCAAAGGGCTGCAAATTCCTGACAGCCCAAAGAATTTGGAGCAGAGAGCGAGTGTTAAGTGTCTTTTTAAGGAGTGTCACTTGCAAACTATGATTCTCCCATTCTGATATGACAGGGCAGACTCAGTCCAGCTTAAGAACAGTTTGGCTTAAATGCATTATTATGTAGCTCAACATGAATAGTATTTTTATACTGTAGTAGTAATAACCAGTTAAAAGATAACAACGCTTGTTAGGCAGACACAGACACATTCTTCACCTGTCTTGTCAGGATGGAAATGAGCAAAAAGCCATAAATACAGTAAATACAGGTCATTAGGAAGGAACTAAGTCATTTAATTATCTTAAGAAATAGGCCTTCCTAATTTTTTTTTTCTTTTTTTGCTAATGGTTGCAGTGTTCTTGCTATTCACTGAGATACATACATTGCAATAGAAGTGCAGAGTGTCTGTATTCTGGCCTATCAGTTTCATCAGCTTGGGGAATAGAGGGGAAAAAAAGGAAAAGAATATATGTAAATATAATGACAATATTGAATTATTATTTTATGCTGCCATACAGAGTTAAACTGGTTTAAAAAAAAATCCATTTCAATGCTATTTGTTTTATAATAGAAACTTCCCTTTCCTTCATCCTTCTACTTCCAGAAGGGTCTTATTCAGTGTATTCAGTCCTAGCCAAAAGGTCACTCTTGTCCTACAAGAGAGATCTCCCTCCCCTTTCTGTCACTTCTGGATGCTGTGAATAGAGCTTTCTTTCTCTGAGGCTGAGATTCATCACTGGCAAGGTGCACTGGGAGCAGCTGAGTATCACCGTCCCCTCCTGGAGGTCAAGTGTGTCACCCCTGGGTGCTGCAGAAATAGTGGGAAGAGAGGGATACACCAGTCATACTGGCTCTCACCCTACAGCACCCAGCATCCTGACCACCTTTCCACTGCATTGTGCCATTAATTTAAATTAATTCAGGCTCTTTGAGAGAATGTTCCCTAGATAGGAAATTTTTAGTTTTATATAAAATTTCTCAGTCTAGACATTTAACGTTTGTATTTGTATACACACTTTTCTTTGTAGACCCCTGACTTTGAAAAGGCATTGATGAAGTAACACATCCTGCAATAGGAAGCAGTTGAATGGCTGTTCATTTCAACCAAACTCTGACACTTCTAATCACAGTAAATAATATGTTTCATTTTAGTTTTGTCTTATGGTATTCAGCAGGAGTTCTTACGGAGTGACATTCAAATCCATGTGAATAATTCTCTGCCTGGGCTTTTCTGTGATATTGGGAAAGCATGTGCAGAAAGCTGTTGCCATTCCAGCTTGTGCTGTGAAGAAATAAGAGACTAAATAACCAGTATGAAATGCAGACAGGACTCTATCATAAAGCTACTCAACTTGGTGATTTCGCTGGTTTGTGTTTAGGGACCTTCAGTTGCACTGGATGGTTTTTTGAGTCAGAGTAGAACAAGGAGCAACAAGCCCAACACTGGAGGAGGATTAGAGCTTTAAATGAAAGGACAGCCTCAGACCACGTGGCAGACAGGTTTATGGAGAGATGGCCTGTACTGCAAGAAATGGCTGTGAGGGCATAAAGGGACCTTTTTCTGCTTGCATTTTCATACTTCCTAAATTAAACTGCGTCTGTGTGCCTTTACAAGCATCCCTCTCTCCTCACTTGCTTATAAGAGCTCAGACCAGCTCTAAGGTCTTGCTATTCATAGGAAACAGAAAAAGATATTTTAAGAAAAGAAACAAAAAATACTCATTACTTGCAGGTAAAGGCTCAGAGGGAATAGGATATAAACAGCGCAGAAATAATCTTTACAGAGTCTAACTTCCAGTGCTTGGCATGCTTTTACTCAGCCCCTGCAAAGGGAGAATTGGGGCAAAGCTGGAAACACTCAAGAGACAGAGCAAAGGGTGCACATGTAACACGAGGGACACTTCAGCCAAAAAGCAGGTCTGTGCTCTGAGTGAGCAAGTAGCAGAGTTTCTTGG
>JAWWLV010000088.1:87249691-87284198 GCA_035041135.1 Platyrinchus mystaceus
TGCACATGTAACACGAGGGACACTTCAGCCAAAAAGCAGGTCTGTGCTCTGAGTGAGCAAGTAGCAGAGTTTCTTGGGAAAAAGGAATAAGAATAGCTAAAAACTGTTTTGCAAAACAGATACATCAGTTTAATTGTAGCCTTTCAAAACATCTAACCTCACATAGACAAGGAGCCTTAGAGGTTCCAGACAGAGGATTTGAAAGTATGATAAGGGTGCAAACAATCTGTGAACTTTGGCTTAACTATAATGTTTTTTATACTTAATTATATTTTCCGTGTAATGAAGTAGAAAAGAACAGACTAGAGACTCCAAAAACATGACTCTCCTAAGGCAGTGAGAGTGTACATATCAAAATGACCAGAAAGGGACTAGATCAGTCTCCAGCAAATTAGGAATGCGTATTCATTATGTTTGCAATAATGATAATATGTTTTATAACATTACACTTAAGCAATTGTAATTTTAGTCTTATGGAGTAAAGAACACAATCACTGAGATTTAACTTTTAAATAGTGGATTTAATTGACACTGCTTGAAAAATATTCATAGCCCTTCAATAGTAGGCATTGTCTCTACCCTTATCCTACATGGTTGTTTTAATTTAAACTAGCTCTCTGCTTTGTGCATAGAATTATTGACAAAAATATGTCTTTCTTCAGCAAATGATTAGCTAAATCATCCTTTTATTTACAAGCAGTGCTGTGTCCCTGTGCCCTAAATCTTGCTAGTTGGAAGAGTAGGAGGAAAAGCAATTTAATTAAGTTAACTTTATTGACCCACTGGAGCTGTTGTTTAATAGCATGGCTCCCTGGAGTGTAGTGCAGGTAAATTGAATGAATGCCACAGAATATCACTTCCCTGCATTGCATATTTCAAACCTCTGCCAGGCAGTTTGGGATGAGCAGCCAATCAGGAAAAAGGTTTTTCCAGCCTTGTTGGTGTGGATGGCGTTTCTCGTTTTCTCAGAACGAGGTGCCGAGTGATACCCATGCATTCCTCTGAGTGTATCGAGAGGGATAACTCAGTATTGTGTGTTGTGCTCAGCTGCTGCATTTGGAAGTCAACTTTATGGATTGGCTCTTCAGCTAT
Source organism: Platyrinchus mystaceus (assembly GCA_035041135.1). Lineage (NCBI taxonomy): Eukaryota > Metazoa > Chordata > Aves > Passeriformes > Tyrannidae > Platyrinchus > Platyrinchus mystaceus. The sequence goes on from JAWWLV010000088.1 coordinate 87,250,784, forward strand.
GTATCCAAAAATACCTTTTTATGAAGGAGGAAAACTAGTGTGTGAGTCTGAATGAAAGTGCTGTGAGTAAACTATTTAATATTAAAATCTCGATACATTCATTCTGCATGAGAAATCAGAGTCCAGAAGGATAAGAGAGATTTTCTGGAGCTGTGCTTGTCATTAAATACTTGGGAACAAAAAGAGAAATTACAAAACTTACTTGTTTAACTGCTACTTGATAAAACAAAAGCTACAATGTATACTCACATATATATTAGTGCCTGGTACTATTTCAGTTACTGCTTCTGTTGTTAAAATATTTTTCCAAATGTCTTATTAGTATATAAAATATGTACAACCACTCCTCTGCAGCTGACTGGAACACACACAATTTTCTGCACTGTTCTGCAACACTGCCCACCAAATGATAAAAGACAGTATGTCGATCTGTTGCATCTGTAGTTCCAGTCGCTTCTTTTAAAAGTAAGCCATATATGTAGTTCTGTGATAAAACAGCAATTTCATTTAGCTTTAACCCTTGAAGAATTTAATTTTTCTTTGATTAGGGCTGAGACATGAAGATCCAGTCTTAAAGCCTTGCTTAAAAAATTAAATACAGCCACTTAGCTAATTTTGCGTTTGCTCTGGAAAATAAAAAGTGGTGCAACTTTAATTACAATTCATATTTTTCTCATATTCATTCACAATTCAATGTTTCAAAAAAGTTTGTGTATGACTTTTTTTCTTTTCTCTACAAATAGATTTTTCCTGATTTCAAACTGCTTTTTCTAATTCTAAATGCCTGTCAGATGAGAGAGGTGTGTTTGTAGGGTAGGGGTGTTGTTTTTTCTGTTGTGAACCAGAATACTTGGGAGAAGCAGGCAGGTTTCATGTGTGTAACTCCTTTAGGTCGGACTTGTTTTTAAACCACCACATATAAAGAGTTGCAGTCTTGATTGCTGCTCCTATGGCACGTTTACACTGGTGATGAGACCAACTGTCCTTTATAATGCAGTTTCTCATGACAATGAGTCACCCTGGGAGGTGGAGGGGAGATGTCACCCTTACCCCGCGATGTAAAGTCCAGAAGGTAAAACTGCCTTTAAATCAATGTTAGATTAACACAGCTTCTGACTGTCAGTGCATGTTTGTGCATTTGCAAAAAATGATGAGGTCTTGCATGAGTAACCCCGAGCAGTTTAGTAGCTGAGAGTCTTCAGTGCTTGAATACTCTATATACATTTAATATGTGTGCTTTGGTATCCACTGCTCCAAGTCTATATTCCATATCTGTAAAATAAGTGCAATTTCTGTGGTAATGATTGTGTCTGGGGTCAGAGGCAGGCCGTAGCAAGTAGATGATTTTCAGGTATTTTTTCTTTCCTATAGAGGGTTGTGTTTTTTTAAATATTCTGAAAGCTTTATTGTGTGTCTATTAGAATGAAAATATATATCCATGATGCCATCCCACAGTTCCTTCCAAACACACCAGAGGAATCACACTGAATGGCAAGTGACTATTTTTCTGTGTAAGAATGCATACTGTATTTTTAGGTGAAGTTCTTTAAAGGTGTTAAAATACAAATACATTATAAATACCTGAATTTTCGTTTCACTTGATTACAGTTTTAAAGGACTATTAAATCAAGGTTTCTAATATTATTTCTTTAGCATGTTTAATATTTACCAGAACATTATTTAATTTATGTGTATCTTAGTATTAATATTAATTAATATATGCTAATTGGCAATTGCGAGTGGGGCGCAGCACTAATGCTTGACACCATTTTAGACTTCTATGTGCATAATTTTTGGGGGAAAAATTGAAGCATCTCCCACCCCTGTCCACAACCTTCCATCTATTTCTGCCCCTTTCCTTCCCATTATGCTGGCATACTTTTTTGTAGGACTGAACACTGAACTGGGCTAGCAATCTTGGAAGATTACCCATCTCCTTTCTCGTTTTCTCAAGGTCCCTTATAAAGCAGAGCAATGAACTCATCTGGTTTGCAGTGTAGCCTCCTAATCATTGCTCCAGTGTAACTGAACGTGCATCATAGGGAAGGGAGCCTCAGTTCAGTTAGGCCAGAGAAAAGTGCCCATCAAACTGCAACTGGATTTTAAGACATGTGATTTGCTTGATGCTTTAGCCTGTAAATTCTACAGAGACACATAGATTAAGTACTAGTAATGGTGTTTTCTCTGAAGTAAATCTTTGCTGAAAACTTTTTCCAGCACAGAAGCAACATCTGGGGTTAGATTTAGCTCTTGAAATTTGAAGGTTTTATGAGTTTGGAAATCTCCAATGACAAAAGCTAGGAAAAAGCCTAAGTCAGTGCACTTATACCACAGATAAGTGTTGTTTATCTGAGAATTGGGTACAAGAAATTTTTGCTTTCTATACTTAAAAGAGTTTGCTGATTTACTAGATGGTTTTGAGTTGATTTTTTTTTTTCAAGTTTAGCCTATATCAAGTGGATAGAAGTAACATACTCTACCTTTTTTTTTTCCCATATACTAACAGAAGCTTTTCCTGGGATTGGTCTTTCCCATACCTAAGGGACACTGAGGCAGAAGTATGCAGAGGGATGACATCTTCTAGGCTCCAGCTGTTCTGCTTAAAGTCATTCCTGCTTTCCACTGTCCTTGGCACTCAGCAGCTGGCAGTGCTGCCCCTGTGTTTTTGCTAGTTGAGTGGCCTGTATGATTGCTCCTTATCCTGAAACTTGCAAACTCAGCCAAGCCAGTTCAGATACACAGTCTACACCACTTAAAATAAACCAGCTCGTTTTACCTCGAGCATTTTAGAGAGTGCTCATGCAAACCCCTACACTGGCACAGCTGTGGGGCAGTGTGAAAAAAAGGGAGGAGTAATGTTGTCAAAACCGAGTAATGTTGTGTGCAAAGTGAGTGTTTGCTATTCCCCAAGTCTGAACCACTTTAAACACCAGAGAAGGCAGCAGAAGTGGCTGTAGCATGGTTGGGTCCAGCAGACTTGCATTCAGGTGTGATGCTAAGCACTCAGCGATAAGTAAACCGGTATGCAAATATTTTCATTCACACTGATATTTAGATATTCATTCATGGTTCCCTCCCCTTCTAAAGACTAAAGCTGGCTCATGCCTGCCTTTTGAGGTTGGTTTTGCTCTACTTCACATTAATTGACTATTGATTTATTTAAGTAAATAGAGGGCAATGAGGATGTGTCAAACCTTTGCTACACAGGAGACAAACCTGCTTAGGCGGCGTCTAAGTCAACTAGTTACAAACATAACAGTTGATTAGGAGGTGCTCTCAGCAGCTCACAGAGCTTTACCTGGCAGCAGACAGCTAATGCTCCATAATCCCAGTTATGGAAAGGCCTAAGGAGTTTGAAGAGTTCAGTTTGCTAATTTACTAGTAAATCCTTGATCATTCCTTAAGAAGAAAAAATTAAGTATATGGAGAAGATAACATGACCTGGACACCTGAGGATGCTGAAGGGGATTCATTAGTCTCTGTCCTCAGTCAGAAGCCTGTTGCTGCAATACCTAAGTGTATTGTCTGCCTTGTTGTGTACTTACTGTGGAAGAACGGCAGCACCAGTGTCACAACAGGAAGATCTATTCTCTGCTGTAATGTGTATCACCAACAAAATTGCTGTTTAAATTCTCTATCAGTAGATTACAATAACCTTTATTAGTAGAATTAACAGAAGAAGCAGGAGAAGAAATGCAGTTTCTCAGCTTGGAAGTTACGTATGAGAATTAATTAATCCCAGTGGTTTTTTTCTTAAATAAGGGAGTTTAAGTAAAATCACTGAGAGGAACCTTGTGCCCTTGAACAAATGCAGTGTAGCATTTCAAGATCCTGACCACAGGAGAGAAGAAAACATTAGGAAAGAAATCTTGTTATTACAAAATCTAGGAAATCTGAAAGGAACTCTGCAGTTAACTGCTAGTAGAGGTACTCTGATTCAAGAAACTACCTCAAAAGCACATCAGTCAAGTCAGAGGTGATATTTTAAAGACTTTTATTGAAGCACAAAAGGCCAGCAATAACCAACATCATAATTTCTGCCAAAGAATTGGAATGAAATAGTCATTTCAGTATTTTATTTTATGATTATCATTAACTGTCTTCCAAGTTACTAGATAGTCCTTAGCTGTCTTCTGCATCCACAGAATCACAGAATCACAGAACCAATTAGGTTGGAAAAGACTTCTGAGATCATCGAATCCATGCTATGTCTAAACACCACCATGTCAACAGACCGTGGCACTAAGTGCCACACCCAGTCTTCCCTTAAATACCTCCAGAGACAGTGACTCCGCCACCTCCCTGGGCAGCCCATTCCAATGTTTAATCACCCTTTCTGTGAATGAAGGTTGATTGGATATGAGAACTGCAGTTTAGGCCAGGAAACACCCCAAGCATTATGTGTTCTTTCCTTCAAGATCACTGTACCTTTAGCAAAACTACTTATTTCTGTATATTGTTCTTATTCTTTCAGGAAAGTGGTCAGATAGCATTATGAAATACCAAGGTATACCCAAAAACCACCCCGCGTTAACGTCATAAAAATGTGCCTCTACGTAATGTTTGCTCATATGTATTTTGAATGGGGATATTTAATAGGTTTTCTGGAGCAAAGGATTCCAACATAGTTGCTAATATAACCCGTGGCAGAGGATGACACTAGCTTTACCCTGCTGTGCCCACATATGGTTACATGTAGATGTACTAGCCACTCCATGGGGTGTTTCCATTCAGCTGTTTGTCAGCTCCTGAATTCCTCACTGAGCATGTCTTCTCTGTAGAGATTTATGGACTCATGCTCTACTTGGAAGAACCCAATTAACTAAGCCAGAGGATGAGTGTTCATACTGCTCGCCCTTGCTTGTGTGCAAGTGCTCAGGTCACAGTAACCCAGTTCAGGACTCACAGTGCTCAGGGCTGGTTGCCATAAATTATAACCCCTAATTCTACAGTAACCCATGTAACCCTATGAAGTGTTTCATGTGGCATTGTACAATAAGAAGGGTGTCTGGCCCAAACCTCTTGTGCTGTGAAACTATGAACGCAGCGAAATAGATCATCTCTGCTTCTCCATGTGTGATCACAAAATATGCATGGGCATCATGTAGGAAAGTTCCTTCTGAATTGTTCAGAGAGTCTGGTGAATTACTTAAATACCAAAAATGAGAAACCAAATGAGATGTGTTAGTCTTCTCAGGGGCCCAGTGCAAAGGCTCACATGCTGTGTTAGTGCGCAGTATGTCCACCAGCACTCTTACTAAACTCTCAAAAGCCTTTTGCTGTTTCTCTTCTATCCCCAACCATTTCTAGGAGCTAAGGAGTCCCATTAGCAGAACAGAACCCTTAGCATGGATGCGGAACTCTTTAAAAATCTGCCTCAACTTTTATTGCATGGGGTTGGCTGGATTTATTTTTACTTTCCATCTCTTTTCTCTTTGTTTCCCTTGAGATGGCTGTTGTCCCTTGACTATGGGTATCGCTAATAATTGAAAATTTATCTGGAAAACTGAAAAATAAAATTTCAGGCTATGCCATGGTGATAGTGGATAATTCTTTTGATAATTCTTTTGATAATTCTTTTGCTAATTCCAAAACATGGCTAAAATATAGCTTGCATTAGCCTTACGTCTAAAGCATAATTTCATTACAGGCTGTGCTGGAAAAAATTACTTGTAGTATAATTGTTTGACATTTATTGATTTTTCAGTTAAGAAAAAGGTCCCATGGGTCAAATTCTACTCACAGTGACACTGGTGTATATTACAATATTTTGTAGTTTCCTCACATTCCTGCTGTGAAAGAGGAGACCACAACTCTGTGACATTCTTACCCTGATTATTGTAAGATTTATGGAAAAGCATATGAGTGGTCCTCTAGCCCATTCCTGGAAATTTTACTGATTTCTAGAAGGAAAAGGGAAAGAAAGGCAAAAACAAAACAAAACAAAACAATCCTCAGGTTACTCCAAGGTTTTCCTGGAGTTATCAAAGCCTCCCTGATGCTTAGATGACTTCAGGTGCTGAGATGTCTGTCAGCAAGGAAGCAACAAAGGCAGAATTACATTCAGGAGTACTAAGACCACATTTTGTTTACATGAGTAGTTCTCACTGAAGCTGATGGAAAGTGTGACTGTGATACTCATGAACTTATATATGAAGGCAGCACTAATTGCACTAAGAAGGTAGGGGCTTTCATTAATTCCCAGAGGTTTAAGTGTATTTTGTCACACTGCTGACAATCATGTTTCTGTTGCCCTAGATTTACATAGGGAACAGAAATTGTTTCAGATTTATTATAACTCTGAGTCTAGCAAGACAGATTTGTTCCAAAAGTGTAGTGTGGAAGTCCTTCTCTCTGCCTTTTCCAAGGATGGGATTTCAAAGAGTCATCCATGACTGCTATCAGCAACATCCACAAAGAAAGGTGAGAGAAAACATAATAAAGGTAATTTCAGCAAGTTATGTCTCTGTAGCCATTGTGTTTTCCCACAGGAAGAACTGGTGTGGGTATGTTGAAGATGGGAGAGGAATTTGGAGAAAGTCCTTCTCACCGTTCTTTATGCATTAGACATACTTTAGGACATGCCTGGTAGCTGGGTTATCCTTAAAACCTATCCCATTCCTTGGCCTTGAGGACAATCTGAGAGAATGGGTTGAGGGAAGAAGGTCAGATTCAGATGGCCTAATTTCCATGTAAATTCCTGTGTCAGATATTACCTAAAGTTCTAAAGTCAATTAAGCGGAAAGAATTAGGAACAGAAATTAGTGTCCTTACATAGGCCCCGTGACAACGGCTTATATTTGGTACATAAAGGATAATATCTAAATGTAAGTAAGAATCACCCAGCCACTTTCCTCTCGGAGTTCATTTACGGAAAGCATCTTAAATGTAGGAATATCAATGGTGGCACAATAACATAGCAAATTCACAGTTTTATTTGTGCTCCAGATTACCAGTCACAGACTATCATGGTCCCCTGACTGGAAACACAAAGCAGTTTGTTAATTTGTGTGTGCTAATAGATTTTCTATGTTGCAGAATATATATAACTTTGAATAATTCTGCTCTTGTAGTGTGTACGTTTTCCACCGCAAGTAACTACTCAGTCTTTTAGCATTAATTGTTGATATTTTTAAAGATATGGGTTATAATCGATATCTGGGAGTTATAACTATTGATTGAAAAAAGAGTCCACTGAAATAACTAGCCATTACTACTTAATACGTTTCCATGTGGAGTGGGTGCAATTGCCATAATTCTAGTTAAGTAAGAGGTTGCCTACATACTGGCCTATTTAATGGGTTTTACATCTAAGGAAGAAAAAATCAAAGAGAAAAATCTAATGTTCTGTCTCTAGATTTCCTACTTTTTATTTCAGGTTCCATTTTAGGCCTCCATTGTGGCATAAAAGAGATGTTTTTATGCCTGTGATATATTTGTATTCTGAAGCCCCAGGCCTTGCCCACAGAACTAGATCTGATGAGTAGCTTCAATAATTTAAAAGGCAAATCTATCATTGAGAGAGGAGGGGAAAAACACTTCTTGTGAAGTTTGACCCAACATATCCATCCAGCAATCTGGAAGAGTTTCCAGGAAGAGCAAGACTTACTCTTTACCACGGAGCTGCAGTAGTGCATATCACTTACAGGACCTGTCCTTGGCTAGTAAAGCTCTGTAGGTTACAGGACAATCAAAAGAAATGGTGGCCCTTTGCTTCTAGGGCACCTGGTGAATTGATATTGCTGTAGACTGGGTTTAGATCCTATGTGACGGCATAGATTTTCCCTACAGGAAGTACTGGAAAATTTGAAAGCTGCTGTTTTTCAGCCTTGTGTATATGCTCCATGAAAAGGAACAGCATAAATAAAAAGAGGCTTGATGTGAATAAAAGGAGAAGCTGTAAATGACTGGCAGTGTTATGCAGAAGTAGCATAGCAGAGACTATAGGAAGAGTGAAGATGAAGAGGAAGAAGGGCAACTACATGAGTAGCAAGGAGAAGAAAAGAGATCAACAGACTGGGAGAAGGGAAGCATGCAATGATAGAAGGGCCAGAAAACTCTTAATGGAAAAATGAGAACAGGGAGAAGAAAGAGAGATGGCACATTTTGTTATTTAATGAAAGGCTTAATGTGCCAGGTACTCAGAAGAATTTTTAATCTAAATAAGGCAACTGAGTCATCTTCTTAACCTGAATTCTCTAAGCGTTCCCTTATGACCAGATGAATGTATGTGTCATCTCATAATGTGATTATAATAGAAGATGCAAGCAAAGCAGGTTTGAACCCAATACCTGTAGCATATAGGGACAGCTCTCAGGAAAGTTGGGAATGGATTGAAAATCAGTGAACCCACCCAAATTTTAAAGTACAGTACTAGAGAAAGCTGCTTTTTTTGTTTAAAATACTGCTTAAGGATCAGGACACCCCCTCCCCCTTAGTTTTCCCCTCTCAGAGAAGGAGAATTGACAGCTTAGTTCTTTGGTTTTAGCCACATTTCAGCTCAAGGAGCTAGGCAGATCTTGATCCCATAATAATTTTTAAGCCATAAAAACATACTTTGCCTACTCACCTTATAGGCAGCTGGGTGCAGCACAGACATTATTCAGTCAAATTTTTTTGCAAAGGATATATCATAAATTCATGCCAATAAGCAAAAACAACTTAAGGCACCATCCAATTGCTTCTGTGTTTATTTAACACGATTTTATAAGACACTGTACAATATTGCAGCTTGTTGTTCCTCAGTAGTGTTGCATATCTCATTTATGTAGGGATGAATTTCATTTCTCCATTTGCTGCCCTCTCCCTGCCCCCATGTGTGACATTGAACTGCATTGCTTTGGCCAAAATTGACCAAAGTAATTTCTGTAATAGAGTCCAAAATGGCACTCTCGGATTTATGGTAAGATTGCTTCTAAAAATACTTTTAGATAACTTGGAGGAAAAAATGTTATAAAAACTGAAATTTAAAAATTTATAAAAACTATGTGTTTCATGCAGGTTTCCTTAGTCTAAGCTAAGGCATACAGGCTCCTTTTTTTGCTTTTCATGCAAGAAATACTGTGTGAAGTATAGGCACAGATTAGTTCAAATAATTTTATTCATCAGCTATGTCTGGAAACACGGGATACTGAGAGACTCATCAGTAGGCCGAGATTATTTAAAGTGATACTGCCAAATTCTCAAGTGCCACTTCAGTATGTTAGTGGATTAGTGTTTAATCATTACTTTAAAATGTGTTGCAGACTCTAAAGTGGTCTGCTTTACAAGGGGAGAATTTTGAAAAATTTAAAAATGGGCCTGTGTGATATAACAATATGTAGTGAACTATAACATCTGGGAACTAAAGTAACAAATTAATGACTACTGTGATTTTGAAGCACATTGATCTTTCTCCCTGTTCAAGATGGGGATGGCAATGTGTGTGTCAGAAAAAGCTATTTTTAGTGTAACATTTACTGGAAAAAAGCAATGCTGGAGACGTTAAAATCCAAGAAAAGTCTTCAGGTTTTGCAATATTAAAATACAGATGATGAATCACAGTCAATGTAGATAAACCACTTACCTTCGCAGTGCTGATGTGGAATGGGAGAAAATGCTCCCCATTCAAATATCCTGTTGGATGCCTGTATACAATCTGACAGGCAGTAATCAGGGGAAAGCACTGCTGAAATTAATTCCTATAATACTGAGGGTTTTAATGAAAATCCTGATGACAAATTATCTTAGCTGTTCTCTTCAGCAATTTATCCCTTGTATCCTAGGTTAATTACAAGGCACTTTAATAGAAGCTTTCTGAGCATACTATACATGTCGGAGAAAAAGTAAAATGCTGTCAGTATCTGGAACTTGCCCAAACTCTCACAAATGTATATGGATTTAATTCTGATAGTGTTTTAACTTTCAGGTTTGTCGTTTATATTTTTACCTGTCAAACACTCATTCAGCTTCTCTTAGCATAACAGGTGGGAGTAAAAAAACAGTGTTATCTCTCTTGCTTGTCTTTTGTGAATAAATTGAAAGAAGCAGTAATTGCACATCTCACAACCTCATGATTTAGGACTAAAAAGCATGATTACAGAATGTTTAAATTAGTCACTGCTGTGAGTTGCAAAGGAGGCAAGGCAAGGTTGCTGAAAAGTGAAACAGATGTTCACAGGTAGCAAGAAAATTTGTGAGATGCTGTGCTGGGAGGGGTTCTTTGTAATTTCTCTTAATTTTATTTTCCAGCCATATTGTCAGACTTACTCATGGATCATTATTTACAAATTAGTATTTAAAATTACAAATAATCTAAATTATTTAGAGCTAATAAGCATTAAGCATTGCTACTCCATTACTTTTCATTTCAGCTTAGTGAATGAACACAATTTAGTTACTATGGTTCCTTATAAACATTCGGCTGTATCTAACTTGACTTTGATAGAGAAAAAAGTTTCATTTAATTTTTTTTTTAGATCTTAAGTAAACTTGATTTTTTGAAAATCTTTTGTCTGAAATGAACAAGTACTTTTAGCAAAATTGGAAAGTTTTCAGAATGATAACAGCAGATGAAAATAGAGAGTTCAACAGCTCATTCTGGGAACTTTTTGGCATGTCCCCATGAGAGACTGGCCTGAAGGGATAAGGGAAGGGGAAAGGGACCTGGAGAGGATGCTGGTCTCTGAGGACAACCTCCCCAGACCTGGGTTTAGCCCAGCCCACAGCCCAGGCAGTCACACAGGCACAACAGACAGGAAGGGAGCTCTATCCTGGTCTCCTGTGCAGAAAGGCAGAGGAGGCAAAGGAGGGCTACTCAGGAACAGTGCAGAGAATCGTGTGATCACGTAGCCAAGGAATTAGGAAAGTCAGAGCTCAGCTAGATTTGAAATTGGTGAGGAATGGGAACGGTGGTAAGAACTTCTAGATGTAGAATTAAAATGAGGTCTAAGGAAGATGTGGGGCTGTGAAAAAAGGCAACAAATTTGGCAATGAAGCACACAGAAGAGGCTGAGCAAGTCAGGATCTTCTTCTCTTTCGTCTTTCCTGGCAAGTTCCGTCCTCACATTTCCCAAGCAGAATCTGGGAAAATTGAGTTAGTGACCAAATAAGCAAACTGCACGTATACAAGTCCATGGGACAAGAGAGGATGTATCCAAGGATGTGCAGAGAGCTGGCTAACATCACTGCAAGGACTGCTTTCCATCTTCTTCAAAAGGCCCCTAGGAATCAGGGGAGATTCCTGAAGACTGGGAACAGGCAAGTGTTGCATGCATGTGAGCAGGAAGGCAGACCTGGGAAACTATTTGCTGATAAAGCTGCCTCCAGTTTCCACAAGGACTTTGGAGAAAACCCTTATGAAAACCATGTCCAGTCACTTGGAAGACAAGAAGACAATTGGGAATAGCATGGATTCACAAACAGCAAATTGTGGCTGAACAGTCTGAGTGTTTGCTGTGAGGAGATGGCTCCTTTAGTGGGTGAAGGAAGAGCACTGGTTAATTACCTTGGCTTTGCAAGGCCTGTTACAAGGTATACCTGCCGCCAAATTGGTGAGAGACGGAACTTGAGAAGTGGACTACAAGGTACATGCACCCCTGGCCATATCATGAGGCTCCAAGTTGTGATCAACTGTATGAAGTCCAATTGATGTGTGGTTTCTAGTAACATCTAGCAGGAGTCAACACCAGTGCTGACATTCATTCATGCCTTCCCTGGAAACAAAATACACCCTCAGCAAGTTCATAGATGGTACCTGATTAGGGGTGCAACTAATACACCAGAGTGCAGGGCTGCCATTCCAAGCACTCTCAACAAACTGGAGAATTAATCTGGAAGAAATTTTTCAAAGTTGAGGACAGGCAAATGCAAATTCCTGACCATGCAGCAGGACACGCTGGGCACCAACTGGTTCCAGAGCAGCACTGCATAAAGCATCCAGGGGGGTTGTCAGCAGACAACAAAAACTCCAACGTTGACTCAGCAGTGCATCCTGAAGGTTAACACTATCCTGGGCTGTACTAGCAAGAGTGCAGCCAGCAGGATGAGAAAAGTGTTTCTTGCTTGCCCTCTACTTGGCACTAGTGAAACCCTACCTGGAGGACTGTGTCTTGTTTTGGATTCCCCTGTACAAGATGGACATTGACATACTGGAGCACCTGGTACCTGGAGCACATGACATATATGGAGAAGCTGACGTAAATGTGGGTTTTTTCTGACTGAAGGTGAGAATAAGGGTGGGAATCTAATTGTTTTAAACTATTGTCAATGTACAGATAAGATGAAGTCAGACTCTCCTAGGCAGGGAACCAAAATAGGACAAGAGGCAGCAGTCACAAGTAGCAACATAGGAAATTTAGTCTAAGTATCAGAAAAATCTTTTCTGCCTTGGGGTCTGTGTATGTGTCAAATACTGGCACAGGTACCCAAAGAGTCTGTGGCATCTGCATTCTTGGAGATAGGACAAAGTTGTCTGTGCAAGCCCCTGAGCAATCCTTGAACTCAGATGTAACCTCAAAGCTGATCTTGTTTGAGTGGGCCCAGATCACCCCCAAAGACATCTTCCAACCTGATAATTCCAACAAAATTTCATTTTGCTTATTTAAATAGCTGCATTAATGATTTTAACAATATTCCTGGGACACTCTGTATTTTGAAGACAAACAGCAGTTTTAATGCAGATCACTATTACCAAAATGTACCTCATTGCTGCTAGGAAATATTATAGGAGTGGTCATGTATACCAGGATGCCAGAATAGATTGTGGATTTTTATTAAATGAATAAAAAAAAAATCAGTGAAGCATATTTAATCCACACAGGTGAAGAGTTCTGTAGACCTTGTACACAAGTACAGTGTAAAAATAGGTCAATTTAGGTGATTTACTATCTTGGAAAAATCCAACTTAAATATATTTTAATATTTTTCTGTCTTGCTTCTTTCTTCTGCTTGAAATGGAAACCACTTTCTTCACCAGTTTTCCCAAACTTTGCAAGACTTTATCCCTTCTCTTATGGTCCCAAAACCCCTCCAAGGAAAACCTACACAACTGAATGAAATAATTGCCTAGCTTTGGTGACAGACAGAGTGGTGATCATCACTTCTAACTATATCAGGCTAATATCTAGGCTCAGAGTGGACTTAGGCTTGTGTACAGATGTTATAGAGCACTCAGCATGACATGAGAAGCCTTCTGCCCCACTTTTGCTGTCCTGACACATGTTGTTAGTGGTGGCAACCCTGTGCCTCCTTGTTGAACTGTCTGGGTCTTCTGCTCAGAGGACAGCTCTTGTGAGGGTAAAAGCAGGAAAATGGCTCTGCTGGGTGTAACCAGTAGACCTGGTGTATTTTTCTAAACATATATGATTATATATATTTCAAGAGTCTAAGATGGCAGCTTTAGGGGGGATGCATTTCCCAGTACTTGTCTCAGCCTTTCCTGGTCTGAAGTTTAGGCTCTTGGCTAGAAATTATACCTTTGTTTCTAATAAATGTTGGGCAGGGGGAGAGGGATGCACCGTGAATTTGTTTCATTGCTTTTGACCCAATTCAGGTTTTTAACATCTGCAATATCTTCTAATGCTTTACTCTATAACTTAATTATTCAGTTGGTAAAAAAGTGTATTCCCTTTTATAGGCTTTAATCCAATATGCCAACATTTCATTTGCTGCTTTTTCCTTCTTGTATTATTAGTAAGGGTGAATACTCTGTCATGTTTTACCTTTCTCAGTGTGACACATGATGTTAGCAGTTTGGGCATGTTTTTCTGAGCTGTTTTCCAAACTGAGTTATCCCAACCTGCTTATTGATTCTCACACAAATACTGTCCCTCACCATTAATTACCTTACTTATTTATACATCCTTGTCTATATGTTTTCTACTTCAGGTGAGTCCCTGAAGAAGATAAGGTTCATTTTCTTCATGACCATAAAATCTCTCTTCCATTTCATTTTCCTAATAATTTATAGTAATCCTTTTGCTTTAGGATGATGGTTTCATAGAATGATACATGGTTTCTCCAGTTGCTGTATCCATATTTCAGAGTTCTAGCAGCTCACTTAAAGCCCATCACTGAGTATGTATAGTTAGGACTCTGTTTTTTTTATTCCAGTTTCAATATTTATCAGCATTATTTTTCCTCCACGGTTTTATCATCAGCACACATTGCGATTATTCTGCAAATTTTCAGTCACCTTTGGCTTTTACTACCCTAAATAATCTAGTGTGATTCTCTGCCACCTCACTATTCAGCCTTATTCAAATTTCCGATGGCTATGTTGAACAGTGCATTTCCCTACACTGATCTAGAAATCTCTCTGCATTGTGAAGAGCAACCATTTAATTTTCTGCTATGTATTTCCTATTGTCTAATCAGTTTTAAGGAGCTTGTGCCCTGTAAAAAAAGGTTTCGGCTTGGAAACCTCCACAGTCTGTTCCATAGTGAACACCTCTGTAAAGAATTCTTTTAACTTTGCTGAGGTAGAGTCTGATCCTATTTGGGTTCCCCTTTCATACTCCAGTTACTTATCAGGCCTAAAGACTTTCTAGCAGAATTCCTGTTTCTGAGCACTCAAAAAACATTTTACATTGGTTTTATACCTTTGGCAAATTGCTCTTCAAAATCTTTTTTTTGCTGGACTTTTTAAATTTAACTTGCCAGAGTTGACATTCTTTTTTATTTTTCTGGTTGGGGAACAACTTCCACTTTCAGAAGAACTTCTAATAATCACCATTACTGTGCTGTGTATTGAAATGCTGTACAAAAGAAAGAGAACTCTTGGGAGTTTCTCTTTCCACATTCTCTGCCTTTTCCCCAAAAAATTACTCGACATTAACTGAAAGAGGGTACATTTAGATTAAATATTAGGAAAAAATTCTCTACTGTCAGGGTGATGACGCAGGTTGCCCAGAGCAATTGTGGATGCCCCATCGCTGGAAGTGTTTAAGGACAGGCTGAATGGAGCTCTGAAGCAACCTGGTCTAGTGAAAGCAGGGGAGTTGGAACTAGGTGATTGGTCAGTCCCTTCCAAGTCAGGCCATTCTATGATTCCATGAAGTTAAAGTTTTTTGGTTTTCTTTTCCTGAATTGCTTTCTCTCTCTTTAGTGCCTCTTCAGAAAAGGTACTCAAAACATGAAGGGAATGATCACAAAATTCAAACCATGGGGAAATAAAAACATAGAGAAAACATTTGCAAAAATGAATAGAGAAAGGAAGGGTCGGTGTGAACATCCCTACATGGGTAAGAGAGAAGGAGTAGAACAAAGAAAGAACAGGTTGGGAAAACTTACACAAACAAATGAAAAAGTGATCATACCAAAATAATCACCTCTAAAATACTGAAGATTTCAGTGCATCTTGCTCTTCAGTTCAGTTGAGATGAGTCCTAGAAATATTCTGAAATTATGAAATAGTGTGTTTTCTAAAAATTATACCCAGATATAGACAGAGGTGTATATATATATAAATATGCATGTGTGTGTGCATGTCCTAACTCAACAGTGAGGAAGCCTGAGACAGCAAAACTTCCACATGCTTTGATGGGATTTGAATAGCGAGCAGATCCCCCAGACTAGAGGCAAATTTCATCCTTGAGCAGCTGCCCAGATTTCATCAGGCTTCAGGCTTCAGCAGATTCCAGATAGCAGGCTCCACCTCCTGTAAAGACTCAGGTGTATACAGATGTGATTCCTGGGTATATCCTGGCAGTGGCCAAGCACTGCACACTGAAGGAGCAAAGTATGGTACCAGATCATGTCAGTGCCTTTGGAAGATTCAGTCCTGCAAGCTTTTGCTCATGAGCCACTCCAGGAGAGATGTTGATTTCTCCCTGAGCTTGCTGCTCTGCACAAAAATGTTGGATCTGTTTAGAGTCGTAACAAGGTAAGGCTTTCCAGTGATATATGGCCAACTTCAACATTTCGACAGATTTGCAAGGAGAAGATATCTTACCTCTTCAAACTGAGCAATTATCAAACTTTTAAAATGCACTTAACACCACTGAAAGGGAAGTAAATACAAAAATTACTGTCACTATACATAGAAATAACATATCTATTCTTATTCTAGGAGTTCTACTGGATTCTGAATTCTTTCTTGAAAAGCCAAGTTGCAGTTGCAGTTGTAAGCATCATTTTTTAACTAGGCTTAACAATGCCTAGTTAATTTATTTTTCTGAGGGCAAATTATTAAAATCAGGGTAAATTACAGCATTGGTTGGTTCTGATTTGCACTTCTTGAGAATCCACTGCAGAGGAAAAGGGAACAAGCAGATGGAAGCCATCAGCATCTGGGCTGCAATCAGCCCATAAACCATGTTTTGTGCATGCAACAGCTTTGATTTTTTTCCAGTTGGGCCCAAGATGTAAAATTTAACCTGTAAAGCCTCCTGGGGTTTGAGCTGTAGCAACTCTAAGGCTTCTGCAATATTAGCAACTTTTTGCACTGAGCACTGCAGAAATGCTTATTTCAGGCAGATACCATCCCTACCCTGAAGCTCTCATTACCTCTGAGGTGTTTTACTAAAGGTCTACACGTATTCTGAATAAAAGCTCTCTGATCAGTCACTCTTCTTAATGTCAAAGAATGCTTGCTGGTGTAAGGCTCTCCTTCACCTCTGTAAAGGGAGAAAATTCCTTCAGGAGGTGAAGCAGGGTGGTTCACAGACAGCAAAGGAAAGGCTCAGACTAATAAGAAAGGAGATACAAAGATGTGAATAAGTTTGGGAATACTTACCTATTTTCAATCTAGAAAGCCTGTCAATACAGAAGAAATAAGAAGAATGCAACAGTGGAGAAAAGAAGTACTGAGAGAAACCTCATTACAGTTATATGACACAGAGAAGTGACTGAAGCAGGAGGAAGACTATACCAGGAGATACAACAAGTACAAAGCAAAACAAGGTGACAGAAGTTAAAAAAGAAAATTAAAAGACAAGAGACAAATTTAATTTTTTTGGAAAAAAAAGCTCAGTGGAAAATGTACACATAAAATGGCACATAGATAAACCATTTTTCTTCCATAATGCTGTTATGCTCCAGAATGTAAATGGGCTGTACTAGTAGCAGCTCTGTGAGGTAGGATAAGGTTATTATTTTATGTTCTTGGAGCTAAGGTGCTGAAAGACAAAGTGAATCTCAAGAGGGCACAGTGAAAATCTGCAGGTGGAGAAGGGGGTCTGAATTTGGTAAGCATCACTGAAGTATTTCTCCCTCCGTAAAGTTTCATATGTTAAAAAAAAAATAAAATGGAATGAAGTGTGATATGGAGTTGGATATAAAAAGTCATTATGGTACAGTGTGGTATGATTTTATGTTGAACAAACTTACTGTTCTAGATTTTTTTCCTGTTGTTGCTACACTAGTGCCCAACAATAGTATAATCTGTCAGAAATGCTGTAGCATATAGGCTTTAATAATTCCAGCTTGAAACACTAATATTTACTGGAATTTGAGTGTTATCTGCCAATATTGATGCAACACATGTTCTGATGGTCCTGTAAAATGAACTGCCAATATATGTTTCAAAGCTGTTCCCGATTTTAAATCTATAATTTACTCTACAGCTCTTCAGTAGTTTCCTGATCAAACTTGTCAAGCTCCTCCCTAACACACTGATAACTCTTATGTTGCATCATCTTATTGAAATATCTCCCAGTAGCCTTTTACATTAAGAATTTCCCTGCAATCAAACCCTTTCATAAGGAACTTGAAGAGCACAATATGGATAGCATGATCAATAGAGATAAACTATTTGTTTTTTTGAGAATTATTTTTTACTGATGACCCTTGAGACGCAATTAAGACTGACACAAGGTGGATTTTGTATGCTCAGGGTCAAGGCCCCTGACTCTCAGAAGCATTATGACACCAGTGAATGTGGCTTTTGCTGAATCTTCTGAGAATGCAGAAGAAGGCAAGTTAAATTGATTCCTCAGCTTCCAGCATCAAACTAGGCTGGCTGTGAGCACAGGCAAAGCAGAAATTGTCTACGGTAGCAGGCGCCTGGAAACACAAAGTGCACATCCCCTAACATCTGCACCCCTTCATTTTGTCCTTATTAGGACAGGGAAAAACAGGTTGTCTGAAACTGCTGCTGTCCCTAAAGCAGGGGTGGAAACTATTGGTAGAATGCCCAATGCCAGCAGCTGTGATAGCTGACTAGCATCAGTCCCTGGAGGCAGCCAGATTAGCAGCATGGATCCTCTAGATCTCTCCATTGCAATTCCCCACTTTTCTGTGGCAGGCAGGGGTAGCCCTGTCCCATCTGTTATTTTAGGAGGACTGACTGTCAGTTGTGTCTGAGCTGTTGAATAGTCTTGTGCTGGTTCTAGAATAAAAGGCATGCAAAATGTTTACAGTCTTAAATGAGGAATAACCACGGCATTACTTATATTTAGAAATTCAGGGAGTGTCCTTGGTCTCAATGTTGTATGTACCATGTTACCCATTCCAAAATGCAGATGAAATTAT
Source organism: Platyrinchus mystaceus (assembly GCA_035041135.1). NCBI lineage: Eukaryota > Metazoa > Chordata > Aves > Passeriformes > Tyrannidae > Platyrinchus > Platyrinchus mystaceus. Next base: position 87,269,234 of record JAWWLV010000088.1, read on the forward strand.
CAGTGTTTTATTCTCCACTCTTGGCTTTGTCAGTTTCTCCTTTTTCTACCCCAGGTTTTTTGTGAAATAAATAGTTTAATGATAAAAACACTTTTATTCAGAATGGATGGATGGATGGTCTGCCATCATGGTGTGCATTTGAGATTTGAACTACAAAGGTGGTTCAGTTTTGACTTTTCAACTTCCTTGTGTTTTGGAGATTTTTGGTTTGGTAATTTCTATACCTTCTGCCACTGGAATTTCCAGACATTACCAATTCAGTAGCCAAATTCAGGGACTGGAAGTGGAACTTCCAAAGTCTCTTCCACAACTGTCTGACTGATTTTTGTGCCCTGGAGCTTTGTTCCTTCAGACTGGCAAACCTCAGACTTTAAGAGATGGAACTCAACTATTCCTTTAGATTTGTGAATTGTTCTCTTGATCCATCAAGACAGCTTTTTATTTAATTGATTAATTATTTTTTACAATTGTTCATAAGTGTCAAAATGAACATATTACATATTATACTCCTTCTTTTTGTCATCTGTATTAGGTCAAGAGCTGTATTGGGAGGCTCATGAGGACCAGATTTCTCACTCCTAATTTCATACTCCTTATGGCTGCTTCCTCTTTGGTATACCACTGCACTAGGAGAAAGAGGAACTTTCTGTGAGTTTTGCTCAGGCTTGGTCTAGGGCTGCACTCTAGCAAATTCGCAGGCTTTCTTGCTCTTCCTATTTCTGGCATAATTATGTTTTTTATTTTTCTCAGATGCAAGTTATTTTTCCAAGAGTAAGCAAGCTCTGACGTTTGTATGCAAACATCCTTGCCCTTCTCAGTGAAAACCCTTTGGGCATTGTGGCTGGATGCTTACTTCAGCTTTTGGGTTGGACAGTGGCTCCAGTTATTTCAGTTGTCATTATTGTCAAGGAGCTTGGCTGGGTTTTATGTTAGTCCTCAGTGAAGACTGGATGGTTGCTTCCAGTCTTTGATAAAATATTAGGAAAATGCAAGAGGGCACTAAAAAAAAAATCTCTTCTTTGAGACAAGAATAGGGTGGGTGATTTTAAATTATTTTTAGCTCTATGATTAGTAGTGTAGAAATGTTATTTAGGCTTTATACAAGACCCACAGTATTCTCTTCTCTGTGTCACACAACTAGCAACTCCTCTTACACCCACTGGTAAACTTAGTCACGCTTTTGTTAACCTTCACAAGCAAACTTCCCAAGGGCAGTTTTGATAAACTGGCACACTCCCTATGCCAGTGAAAAATTACCTGCTGCCTTCCCTGTAACAACCAAACACAGAGTCTGAGCCTGAAAACCCAAGGCTCACCCAGAACTGTGGAGGGTTGCTTTGCCAGCTGCTTTATGCAGGACAAGAATTAGTTCATGCCTGTTACAGGTAATCCTTTCCCTGCTAGAAAAGTCATCCCAAGCCAGTGACCCTTTGAAAATAGGACGGAAATAGTTGACATCTCTAGGCTTCTATGACCTTGCTGGAGGAGGCACTCATGTCTCAAGACAACCTGTGCACCCCTTTTTGATCTCTGCTCATAACCTACTGGTTTCACTATGTTGCATCTTGTCTCTCCACTGCACCAGACTAGCTGGGTGGTGAAAAACTGCAAAATTATGTTAAGCAAGACATAAGGGCAGACATCCAAGTGCAATATTGAGAGCAAAAGGGTATAAATAAAACAATGACAAATTCACTTCCAGCCTATACTTAACCATGGCTTCTCTTTCAGGTGTCCCATGAGGGATTTCTTTTGCACTGCTCTGCAGTGAGAGCAGAAGATGGTGCATTTATAGTCAGACTTCTTCCCAGGTAGTGAGCTCACTTCTGCACGACTTTTATTTCTAAACATCCTATATTCCTTTGGGGCTGTGCTTTTGAATGCACATGCAAATACCGATCATGTCCCGTCTTGAGAGGGACACCACAGATACTTAAATGGTTATTTCCATGTGAGCCTGGCAGTGATTGTTAGCGAAATCCTGCCGATTTTGCCTCCTGAGGTCAGAAGTGTTGTGCACCAAGAGTATATTCTCCCTTTGTCCTCCAGCAGTCTGCTGACTAGCTGCCCCTGCTCATAGGATCCTTTTCATCTCATCATGCTCCACTGAGGTAATTTATGCAGATGAATATCTCTATTATGAGATATCAGTTGTGCATGTGTTCAGCAAGGTTCGTGATCACTGGTACCTTAGTGACATTCTATAGACATCACACTTTAATGACATAGATATCAGATGCTGTAAAATTCATATGGTAAGAGTGTTAATGTGACTTGTACCTAATGTTTCAGATATAGTGTCTTTTTTTGAAGATCAGCTCCTCTCTGTTTTGCTGTGTGTCTAGGTACAAAGTGCATTTTCTTCTGATCTAACTGCACTAGAATTCCAGGCAAAGGATGTCACTTTTATAGAGCTATACCATAATTCCATTAAAAAAAAAAAAATCCTGGTTTTATCTTATCTTGGATGTACAGTGCTCCTGGTTCCTTGCAGATACAGTCTCCCTTGATCAAGAAACCCAGACACTGATTTTCAAGATAGAGTTCATTTTGGTCTTTATTGAGGCAATAGACTTTGGTTTTGGCTGCCTTCAGAGAACAGAATTTCAGTCAAGCAGAGCTGATGTTGTAATCTTGGAGGATGACGGCATTTGTGATTGTCCAGTGAGCCTTCCAAGGGATCAGCCTACATCTCTGGGTTTGGACACAATTATTATCATTCTGACAAAATTACTGGTGGTGTGGAAGGAGAACATGACTATAGCTGGGGTGGATTTAGATATTTCCCAGCCATAAGATGTTTTATTGTTTGCATCATGTTCTGCTGTTTTAAAATTTTGAAAGTCAGTGGAGTAAAAGGTCTGATTTTTTTTCAGAATGGTGTATGAGGTCAGCTGTGCAGAGATATTTATCTCTTCACAATATTTTTAGGAAAAGAGGCAAATGTGTTGATTTTTAAAATTATGCTAAAAGAGATATCACATTGAGATTTTAATTTTAGAAAACAACTGGCTATGAATAAAAGACTTCTCTTACCTTCATTAATTTATTTTAAAAAATAGCCTGTTTTTTCTTTTTTTTCTTGAAATGATACTTGTCTGTCTTCATCCATATCATATAGTCGTAAACTCACCAAAACTATGCAATTAATTGAATTATGTGATTCAAATGCCATACATGTGGGGTTTTATCCCCTTTCTCCCTCCCACTAATGAGGGAAAGAATTCTATGTTTATGGGATTATACCATGAGGCTCATGAGTTTTATGTGAAGCTCAAATAAATGGCATTGATAGTCTTATCAAACAAGAATAAAATTAGGATGGTATAGTAAATGCAAATAGAAAAATGGGACAGAAGGCAAAAAACAAGGAGCAGTGTTTTTCCATCACTAGTAGTTTTGTACTTGGTGGCCACAAAAGCATCTTTTTGAGATGTACTGCTTGCTGTGGTGGACTGACCAAAGCAGGAGAGAGCAAGGATCAACAGCGCTCTCAGGCTTTCCAGCTACAGATACTTGCTGATGAACAGGGCTCCTAATCACTTGATAGAGCTTTATGCTTTATGCCTCACATAGTACAGCTGTTACAATCTTTAGTTTATTCACATCTAACGAATTTCATTGTGCTTTCATTTTTTTTTGAGAATTAAATTTTTAGCGTTTATCTATTTAAAAGCTAGTTCCTGTAACTCTTGGTTTGGAGTCACTTCAACATGAGCTATTCTTTCTTCAAAGATTAGACCTTATATTCAAATTTTGGATAACTTTTTGATTTTTTTTCTCTCAATTTTTTTTTTTTAATCTGGTGCGTGGTACTACTGTATTTGCAGAGCTTGATCCAGAAGAATCGAACCACATGCTTAAGGAAAAGAATGGCATGTGGTTCATGAACCCCATAATTAGTTCCCCTTCCTAGCTCTAAGCAGTAATTAAATCTGTCACTTCTGCTCTGCTGATTCATTTATTTAGCTATTTAATTGCTCAGCTCAATACGTCTTTATCTCTGGAACTGCAACATTTTATTCAGGCAAGGGAATAGCATAAGCCATTATTATTTTTTTGTCCAACAGCAGGGACATGTAAAAGAAAAGAACACTAATACTAGATGATTTGGTGGTGTTGTCAGTTTTCACTTATCAAACAAAACAGTATTTAAGGGAAAACTTCAACCAGTGCTTGAGGATAGCTTTTCATATACAGGCGTGCTTCTTCAGAAAATTATGTCAAATTCAAGGACCCTATGTATGTGATCCAGGTTTCCCTTTCCATAATAGGTTAACTTAAAGCACTTCCAGGTAATACATAATTTTCTATAAAACGAGTAGTCTTAGCCTGATCTACTGCTGGAATATTTTACAAATAGTTTAAAATTGCAAATATACACGAAATTGTTTACTAACTAAACAGTATATTTTCTTTATACATTTTAATTTTGGGACATTGCTCATGGAGATTTCTGTCACTTGTCCCTCTGATTTATCATCAAATACAGCATTGTGGTCTGTAAAGCAAATGATATTTTAGAATACTTCCAAGCTTGCAAAGACAGCCCTTCTGAATGCCTCTCTGTGAGGCATATTTCCATACATGCAGTGTTCTTCATGTTACATCCTTAAGCGAGGTTGCAAGATTCCTCCACCATTTCTCTTCATAGGTTGGGAAAGCTGGTGTAGGAAAGCAGCATGCAACACATGGACAAGCAGATCAAGACAAATCAACTCAGACAGGGCCTTCTGGCAAATAAGAAAATATTTTTTATTTTTATAACCCTTTTTTTTTCCCCTCTCTGAACTCTGCAATGATAGCTGATCCAGGAAATGAAAGATACAAAACTCACCCAAACTTCAGAGACAAGGATATTTTTCTGACACTTCTGGCATCAGTGGCTCAGTTCCACCGATTTATTTATCTGCCTTGCTGGCTAGATTTTTATACTATACACACAGTCTTGCATTTCACTCCATTAGTGACTTATTTTTGCTGTCTTGTTATTCAGTTACAACTATGCAGCTATTTAAGTCATAGCTCATGTTTTTCCCAGGTAAGCTCATTATTCTAAAAATCTTTTTACTGCTTACCTGGAGGGGGTTTTGTTGTTGAGGATTATGTCGGGTTTTTTATCCCTCCAGTGAGGGTTCTGTCCACTCCTTTGCAATGCAAAATATGTCTGTACTGCTGCTCTGGACACCCAGCTTGGCCCTGCTTTAAGTAAAAGCAGGACCCTGTGTAAAGATCAGTTGGTGGAACTGGCAGGGTTTATTAGCCATATTGCACGCAATACCATTGGAAATTCAGCTGGACGTGCTGCCATACCTCTGGCTGCTGTGCTGGGCTACATGGACATGTACCATGCCTGTGCCAGAATGGGGATCTGCTTCCCTCTCCCCCTACCACCCCACACTGTCATCAGGGAGGGTTTTGTCAACCCATGGGCTGGCAGCTTTGGCCTGACAATGCTCAGTCTGTGTTGTTCATGTTGGTGTTACTGCTTTGCATCTGCGCAGTCAGGGTTACTCAAAGCTCTTTGTTGAAATAAAGAATACTTCTGTCCCTGCTAAATCTAGGAAGTCTAGAAATCTTGCAGGCATTTTTCTTCTTGCAAGCCTGTTCATGTGATTTTTGGTTTAGTTTTGCATGAGCTTCACTTAAATATTCTCTCTTTTAAATGTGTTTCTTAAAATTATCTTCTAAAAGTACACTGTTATGTTGAGCGCATATTTAAATTCAGGGAATTAATAAAGCCGCAAAACCCCTCTGTGGACATCCTTTGAGGATAAGGGTGCTTTGAGGATAAGTCTGTATGTGAATGGGTTTCGTTTGAGAAAGCGTTTGCTGCACCAGGACAAACAACTATGATCAGAGGAGGACATGGGAATGAAATGGAAAAAATAACATTTATTTGCAGTAGAAGTTTATCGTTGAGGTGGTGGAAACGCAACAGTGGGAATACAGGGTTAATTTCAGACAGCTTTTATCTCAGTTCTAAAAGAGCATGAGGTTAGTCAATAGGATTAACTACTTTTGCACAGATTCGTACATAAACATTGAGGCACGAGACTTGGAGGGACATCAGCTGAGTGCCCTCCCTTTGCAATGATTACATTCGTGAATGTCTGGGGAGGGAATTAGGTGACAGTTACTACTGGCTTCCCCTCAGATGAACCTAGTTGTTGTCATCCTGCCATCAACACACTGGAAATTACTATCTCAAAGGCACTTCAGAGTTTATAAGTAGCCTTATGGGCCCGAAACCACTCCCTTCTCCCACTCTGCCCTACCCATGCTGGAGCCAGCCAGCTATTATCACGGTGCAAACAGACGAGTTGTGAAGCGGTGCAGAAGCTCAGAGTCTGGGCACTGCTGGTGGAGGCACTCTGCTTGATCAAGGGTGTTTCGCTTTGCTTTGTTTGTTTGTTGTAGGAGTTTGTTTGTTTGGTTGTTTTGTTTTTGTTTTGTTAGTTTTCAACTCTAAGTCACTGCAGTTAGAATGCTCAGGCTGGAGTTTCTCCCTACGCACAATATGGCATATGTTAGTGTAAAATGTGTCTAAATCAAATTGAATTAAATCCCTCAGTTTTGAAACAAATGCGCCCCAGTCGGTACTGTATTCAGTGTATTGATTTACTTATTGGTGTCTTGGAAAATTCTTGTTTTAATTTAGAGAAGTTGTCACTTCTTCTATTTGTGCGATGCACCATATCTGTGGGGTTGGAAGCTACCTCTGCCCAGCCCTGGTCAGTCTACTTGGTTATATAAGGTGCACAGACTTGGGTACCTATAAATATTAGCCAGCAGCTGTCACAAAGGGATTGTGAGCGAGCTGCTCAGGACCTCGAAAACACAATAGCGTGGCACCCAGAAATACACAACTTTGATAACGTATTACAAGGTTATGTATTGGGGGGAGAGGGTAGGGAAGTGGTGACTGCTTTTAATCTTTGTCTTTAAAAAAAAAAAAATTTTTTTTCTTCCTTTGTACTTTTGGTATACATCGGATCTTTACAATTTTTATCACATTATTAGGATATGACATTCCTGGCCTTGATAGTGCTTTTGTTTGTGTATTTATAGCAGCTTCTGGTCACTGTTGAGCAAAGGCGATTGCCCTGCCCTCTGGCCCTTTCTTAAGCAGATTTTGGGCCGAAGCTCCTCTCATGTGGCACTAATTGAAGTGACTGGCGGACGGGGTGTTGTGAGCACGCTCGGGCTGCTCTGCCAGGGGCTAAGCCAGGGGAGGAAGAGGAAAAAGGGGAAGAAGGAAGGGAAGGGGAAAAAAAAAAAAAAAGGAGGGGAAAGGGGGGGCAGGGAAAAAGGAAAAAAAAAAAAAAGCCGGGCTTTGCTTCACTGTGTCAGAGCGGAGGGCTGCCGGCCATCTGTCCGCGCAGGGCGGCACGGCGGGAGCGGCGCACCCTCGGCAGGCGGGAGCGGCGTGCGGGCTCCGGGGCTGCGGCGGCGCTCGGCGGGTCCCGCTCCGCAGGTGGGTCCCGCTCCGCAGGTGGGTGTGCGGCCCCGGGCGCGGGGCGGCGGCGGGCGCTGCCCGCAGGGGTGGGTGGGCGCTGGGCTGCTCTGCCGCGCTGCTCTGCGGGAGCCGCGCCGCCGCCGCCGCCGCCGCCCCGCCTCGGGGGTGCCCGAGGAAGGGCCGCGTGTGGCCGCTGTGCCGGCCCGGGACGGGGCTGCGGCGGGGCGAAGTCGGGGAAACTTCGTTGTGAGAGGTCGGAACCAACAAGTTGCTGTCGAAGTGCGCCGTGCGGAGATGGGGCTGGCTCATCGGCCGCGCGAGTGAGCCGCGCGGAGAGGGATCCATCAGGGACTGTCAGTCGGGAAGTGTAGGCTTCCCTCGGGTGAGTAACCCCGACTGAGCCGCAGCTCCAGCGCTTAAAGGCGGTAGTATCAGCCGGAGCCTGCTCGGTGTGTGTCCTTGTGTCCCAGGGTAATGGTTTCCTGCAAGTTTAACGTGAAATGGGGAGAGGCCAAGGGAAACCGCAGAGGTTGCGGAGGGGATTAGGAAGGCAGAGGCTAATAAGTTTCTGACGTGCTGTAAACCAGCATCACTGTCAAAACCTACCAAGATGGAATATTGTCCCGTATTTTGGCATTGGCATTGGAAGTTATTACCTTTCATTTCGCTGTTAAAGTTTCTGGAGGCTTTTTTTTGTTGTTTTTAAGTTGCTGTGTAAACAGCCTAAGTAAACTGTGTCGTTGCTTTGTGAGATGTGCAGTGGGGGAAAAGTGAACTTCAAAAGCGTTTCTTAAAGAAAAGTTAGAAAATATATGGTAGCTTTGAGTTAACAGTAATGATAAGAGGAGTCTGGACATCATACCTCATTATTATGGCTATTAATATTACTAATTTTAAAGATGCAACAGATTTTGTTACTATCCACCTAAAACTATGTTTTAGTGTCTTTTATGCGTCTGCTAGACTGTCCTGTTAGTGGGTATGGTTATATTTTAGTGTACAACTTGAACATGTGTTCCTGATAACCCTGTTAGTACTACTGGAAAAATAAATAGTCATCACACATTACCTAAATGCATTTTAACAGATCATGCATATATTATAGGCAGCAAAATGCAGTCATAACTGGAAATTCTGTTGCGTGTCTATCTTCAAATGTTAAAAAAACCCCACAAACCTGTTGGAATTGTGCATATCAGCCAGTCTAGCTGTAGGTCTTGTTTGTTTCTTTTCTGTATGGTTCTAGATGTAAAACAGTAGTGAAAAATGAAGTCAAGAAGCTGATAATTCATTTGTCCATTGCTTATCCCTACAAAGATTCCTAGTGCAAAGTTCATGAACTATCACTGAGAATGGTTGAAAGCAAAGTCCAGGAATTGGCTGTACTAAAATCCATCAAGACTTTGGGAAAATAAACTGAAAACCTGAGGCTTGCTTCCTCATAAACCTCTTAAGAAATTTTCATCTATCTAGTATGCGACTCATTGTATTCAAGAAAAGGAAAAACTTGATCTATCAGGTGGTTATTGCTCCATACTGCCTTAATCTATAATCAGGTGAACAAAAATATTTTTATTTTCCTTACAATCTGAAATAGCTGGTTTCTTACAAAAGACCTTGCGCACTTTCTTTCTCTCTCGTCTGTGTCCTTGCTGCAAAAACAAGTCCTCAAGAATATAAATATTTGTCGTACTGGTTATGTTCCGTATCATTCTTACTTTCCAATTTATGCTGGTTTGAATATTTCCATAATATTGAAGTCAGTTGCCATTACTTCCTTCAAAGACCCTATTTAAACACATTTGTAGAGTGTGTGCAGTATGATAACGTGTAGCGCCATGGATATATTAATTTTATTCTTACATGACTCAATATATGTTACTTCAGAGAAGCTAGAAACATGATGAACACTCCATTAGTGGTATTGGTAGGAAATACATTACTGCAAGTGCACAGTCAGTAAGAAAGCGCTTTTATTTGAAAGCGTTCTCATAACAGACAGTGTACTAATAATCATAACCTGTGCTGCATATCTTCAGTGCTAGATTACATTTGCTTTTAGGTTCTTTGTAAATACAACTTTTATTCAGGATTGCTGCATTTCTAACAGATGCCCAGGCTCCTGTTCCTTTTCAGCCTTTGCAGCCTCTGAATGCTGCAGGAATTCGCTGGGCAAAGGACTGGGTGTCTGTGAGGTAGGCATTTTAGGATGCAGCCCTTCTTAGGAGCCATGGTATTGTAGGGCATTGAGGTCTGATAATAATGTGAAGTGAAATGTGGTATTAAAAGTATAAGTCAAATCCAAAGACTGCTGTGTTGGTTGGATACCCAAGAGCAAGCTGGAATAGCCTTCTCTGATAGATTACTGAAAATACAGTGAGCGACTTTTGCAAGCCGTGAGGGGAAGCGCTCAGTTTTCTGCATGTGAAGCCGCTTGCCACGGAGCCATCGCAGGGCAAGAGGCTGTCCTGGACAAAGGGTGAAGGTTTGCATCCCTCATGGTGCTTTATGCTGGGGGAAGAAGGACAGGAAGTGGGGGGGCACAGCATGAGTTGGCCCTCCTGCTTAGGATGGCTTGGAGCCTTGGTCCAAGCCTGCTGGGCAGGGACAACTGCAAAGGGACCCTTGCAGTAGGGCAGGGGTGTATCACTGAGGTGGAAAGTTGTGGAGCAGCTTGGAAAGCTAGTGGGGGATATGATTGTAGTCACAGGTGTGTGTAGCAGAAGTGTAAAAGAAGTATTTGCGGGAGGGAAGGGTTTTGGAGCTTCAGATTCTGTGGCAAAACACATGGTGGTCATGGCATGATGTTTTGAGGGAAGAAGAGAGGTCAGAGATTTGGTGGAGCAAGGAGAAAAGGCAGGCTGGTGGCCCCAGGAGCAGCCAGGAGTCAAAGCTTTTAATGCTACCACAGCAAGACTTTGCAGCTGGACAGATAACCCAGTTTGGGTGCTTTGGGGGAAGAAAGAGTCAGGAGCTGGGAAGTGACCATGGAGGTTCCTGCTTGTCATCATGGACCAAGGAGGAAGCATTGAGCAACTGAGCTGATGGGAGATTAGGTACAGCCAGAGGGCTGGCATCTAGGAAGCAGGGGAAGAGTGAATCGTCTTTAGCCTTTTCTGCAGTGTATGTGAAATTGGGAAGATATACTTACTGTTTGAAACACAACATAAGGTTAGTAACCCAAAATGAATCCGTAGCACTGAATCTGTTTGCTCTTGTCATTAGTCTTTCCCAAAGATTTTCAGTTAGTGGGGTCTGCATCTTCTGACGTTTATAACAGCGTCATGATTGGAGATTGTACAATGCATAGAAATTTAGTTTCATAGACTTTGCCAGATGATTTTGCTTTAAAACAGACCTAGTTGCACTTTTAATAACAGATGCACTTTGTTGTGTTCACTTGCTAAGCAACAGACTCCCTGTGCTGCCTGTGAAGCACAAAAGCAAGGGAGGCTTTGACACACCAAGTAAAGCTTACGTAAAGTTCGTGAGCAGCAGCAGAAAGAGTGAGTGATAAATGCCCTGACTTTTGTTCCTTACATTAAAATAGTTTAAGGTTGGGTATTTTTCTCTGCTGGCTGCCATCAGCAATAGAAGTATCAACAGGAGAAAAATGGGTCGCTTGGGTTTTAGCATTAAGCAGCAAATCCAGGGCCAATAGGATTTAGCTGGGATGTTAAGGTTTATTCAGTGCATTTAGTTAATGAAGTTGGGGGGAGGAAGAGGAAAAAGTCAGTGTCTGGGCTTGGGGGAGGGGATGAAATAGCCTGCTGCCACCGCTGCATCCTGCAGTGACTCCTCCTGATTGATAGATGCTTCACAAGACAAAAAAAAAAGACCTGAGTGAAGGAGGTGTTAATTAAAAAATGCCAGCTCTTTTGGATTAAAATCAAGCAGAAAGTGTTTGTAACAGAGATCCACCTAGTCTTAAGGGTGTATGTTTTTACCCTTAAGGGTGTAGTGTCCATCAGCTAGGGGAAGGGAAGAGGAAGATGATAATACGTCCAAGCATCTATACAGTGGTTATAGAGCTACAAAGATATTCAACAAGCATAGTTGTATGTTAAAATTCATCAGGCAGGCACAGAAATCAAGTTCAGGCTAACAAACTCCCATTTGAGACTATGGCAGATTTCCAGCAGACAGGCCCATCGTCCCCTACGCACACGGGTGGCCCTTTGCTGTGCTCACTCGTATTCTGAAGCCTTTGTGTCCCCTGCCAAAGGCTGTCATCTTGTGTACACACATGCTGTTCAGCATCTTGACTTGCTTTCTGAGCCCTGCTTTCTTCAGCACAGAGACACAAAAAACAATTAGTATAGAAAGTCATTGTCATTTAAAATAAAAAGGGCTATGATCTATACTTTCAAAAAAAAAATTGCAAACCAATGTGAATTGATCTTTTCTTCCAAGAGAGTTAGTGGGTTTATTTTTTGTCTTGGTTTGTCCTTTTTTAATTCTCATCTTCTACGTACCAAGCTCCTACTCAGATCAGACCTTGTTTTTTCCAAAGCTGTAATGGTCATTTAGAGTCCGATGAACTTTCTTGTTCCACCCACCCCCTCGGAGGTCTGTGCTTGGCGCAGTATCTAAACACTGCTGGGAGTCGTTGAGCAGCAATTACTACTGTCAAGACTCAGCCCAGTGACCTCAGCAGACTTTCCTCCTATGAAGGATGTGGGCACTGATGGCAGAATTTGACTGTAACAGTATGGAATAAATAAGCAGCAGGCTTATAAAGTGAGTAAAAAGAGTCCATGTACCTGTTGTTCTTGGCGTAATCTAATTGCTCAGACAGCGTTTAACTTGAAATAAGTGTGTGAGGAGGATGGTGCAATATTTTTTAGTATTTATTGCAGTGACACCTGAAAAGTTCTACTAAATGGTCCACAGAAAAACTCGAATGTGTGATTTTCGGTTTTGTTTCTTTTGACCTTGCAAATATTTTAAGATAAATATTTTCAAATATTTTTTAAATAAAGCAATGAAGATGCTTGGTAAAACACTGCATTTTTCTGCCTTGTTTTGTACTGGTTTATTTCTGTTAAAGTCACAGTACATTTACTGAAAAACTTTTGGCCGTACTTACAGAGTAGTTTAGGGACATGTCTGTAATAAGAAACAAAGAATAATTTCACTAAAATTAAAAAAAAAAAAACAACCAAACAACAAACCAAGAAAAGCACTTCACTGTGATGCTTTCATCAGGGCTTTATGAAAGCCAAGTTTTAGGAAATGGGGGTGGCTGTGTCAGAACAGCAGTCCCAGGCACAGCAGCAAGAGTCTGGGCAGCTGCACACAGAGCATTTGGAGCTCTAGGAAGACACTCCTGTCATCTTTTATATACAAATGGATATGTATTTGTTGGTAAGCAAATACAGATATTATTGCTGACCTTAGGATTTAATGAAATGAAATCTGAACAATCTGGTTGTCTCAGTGGCGACTAGAGAAGCAGAATGCCATCCCAGATGCAGAGCATGCTATGGAAAACTGAAGAGGGATACGTCTCTCAAAAGAAAAGAGTACTTTTGGATGTATCTACATGGTAATGAAATGCTTGGTGCAATGTCCCCACCATCTAGTCCTGTATTTATGATGCCCTATTACCTTTACCCCTGATGGGCTTGTATTTTCTCATCAGTGGGCAGTAAAGCACCTATTCAGAGTTTGAGCCTAAATGACTGGAAAGACACAATCTGAGATTTCAAGACCATAAAATTACTTTTCTGTGATTTCATTCAATTAACGAAACTGTGTGTGTACCTCATTAGCATGATTCTGGCTGCGTGCCAGCATCTGGCCAGAAGAGCTAATGGAAAATTTGCTGGCTGTATTGTAACATTAAACATACTATAGAACAACAGGAGAGATTTCAAATGAAAAGGCCGTGAAACATTAGGGGCTGATGCAACCTTTGTAAATGCTGTAAATCCATTCAATAATTACTGTATAACCTCAATAATTACTATATAGCACTGGCTTAAATACTGAAAGTCCCTGAACTATGGGGATCTGGTGGAGATTTGCTTATATATGATCAAAGTGATTAAAAAGACTGTCTTTTTTGTAAATGTATGTTATACCTGTGACAGTAAATAAAAATAAAATGTTTTGCTCCTGCAAATAGGAATATATGAAATCTACTATTGTTTCATTGGACAAGTTTATAGTTTCCATTCGCGGCGATGGGAATCAGGTTTGGAGTTGCAACTCCTTTTAATTCAGGGATGTTTAAATCAGCAGATTTTGTTCAAGTAGTAGGGAACATAAAAAGTTAAACCGTTATATTTCTCCATTTAGAGCAAGGGCTCTGGGCAGACACCGAGCTAGAGAGAGAGACACTTTGTTTCCTGCTTTCTCCTTCCCCTATCAGCACTCACACTGTAAAGTACAGATGCCTGGCAGGTAACGAAGAGACTGTCACTGTTAATTTGCTGTGAGTATCCCATGATGCTTACTGTGGAGGGGTAGAGGAAGCTGAATAAAAATTATAAGAGCTATCAAAACTTGTTTGCAACAAAGTTTAATGTACTTCAGTGTTTGTAATGTCAGATAAGTTAGATTCTCAGAATCTGACCCTGTGTTTTAAAATACTTTAATTTGAAATGCTTAAATTTTTGAAGCCTCTCTTGTTTGTGCAGGGATGATGCATTTCTGACAAAAGATTGTGACAGGAGCCATTGTGATGGAGCCTCCTGAAGCTGTATTTTCCTGTTGACTAACTAGAGCAGCTCCCCAAACAGCCTCCAATCCTGACAGAAATACATATGCACTTGGGGGTGTCTGCTGTGATCATCAGGTGCTGGGTGTGACTCCTTCCCACATTTCCAACCAGCGTTGCTGTTGGCCTCCTGTTTGCTTACAGGAACTGTAATTGCCCGTATATCTCTAGGAGCTTCAATACCAATTCATCTATTGGCATATCCTATCTAACTTAGTATGTGACATCATGGTATTCAGCCTCTTATTGGCAGGTGTTTGTGAGTAGTTAGTGTTTGTGAGTAATTTCACCCGTCTTAAAAAGCCTACTTTTAGAAGACACTGATTTTCAGCTGTGACATTGTAACTTCAGGGATATCTGTTCCTGTTCCTGGCTGTGGAGCAGAATGCATTAGCTTAAACACTAGAAAATTCCTTCTTTCTGTAGCTGTTAAGACTGACACGACTGTGTGTAAGGGTTGCTCACCTTTTACTCTCCATGTTGCGGTTGCGTAGGATCACGTCCATGACCAGGTACTGAGTGCCAGCTGATGAGTGATATTCCTCAGTGGTACTTCCTAGGCAGTGGGTGAAACAATCTCTGTGCAGTTGTGTGAGTGTACTTTAATGTGCTTGGATGATGCTTTTTGGTTTCTCAGAAATGTCCTTCCTGTTCTCTTGGTTTCCAGTTTCAATGAAAGATAAAAGGCAGAATTAATGACTAAGTGATCTATTTTGATATTTCCATATTTTCTGTTAGCACCTTCCTTCTGACAAACGTAGCCTTAGCCTTAACTTTTAGAG
>JAWWLV010000088.1:87286501-87316900 GCA_035041135.1 Platyrinchus mystaceus
TCTACAGACCTGTCGGTGGTTTGTATATATGTATAGTGACTTTGTGATAGAAATGTTAGTAGACATAAATGTCTTATCTTTATTGTCAACTTGAAGTCCTGTTGATCTTCATTCTTAGCTGATGATGTTCTTATATTTGTAACTGTAGTTGTATTTTAATATAGTTTACCTCCTTAGTTTTTGCAAATTGAAATGGCTATTTTTATGTATTCCACTCGTGCTGCCTTAATTCTTTGGGACAGACTGTGCAGGTTGTCCTGAATTATAACATATATAAAAAGATCAAATGTGATAAAGTCTGAGCTGGAGATAGCCTTGTCCTGTTGTAACATCCAAGGAAGGTGTTGAAGAGGAAGAGATGTCCACAAAACCCCAGACAGAATTTCTCCTCAAATATTCTGTTGGAACAGCAGGATGAGAACAGGTTTCTGTTTAATCCCTGAGGATTTCTAGCATCCTCTGTCCTCCTACATCCCATCTTTGTGATGACACAATAGTGTTACCACACACTTCTGTTGACTTCAGCTGTGAGATGACACCTCATTGTAAAAGTGATGTGGGATACTGCTCCAGTTTATACCTGAATAAGATACGAGCTTTTCCCTAAGTAACAAGTGATAGGACAAGAGAGAACAGCTTCAATGTTGCCAGGGGAGGTTTAGATTAGATATTAGAAAAAAATTATTCACTGAAAAAGCTATTGGGCACGGGAACAGGCTGCCCAGAAAAGTGGTTGAGTCACCACCCTTGGAGGTATTTAAAAGACATGTAGATGTGGTGCTGAGGGACATGGTTTAGTGGTGGACTTGGCAGTGCTGGGTTAACTCTTGAAGTCGATGATCTTAAGGGTCTTTTCCAACCTAAATTGTCCTACGTTTCTGTTGTCCCTGGAAACTGTGTTTTCACAGTCTCTGTCTTCTTTCTCCATCCATTTTTCCTTACTTTCCCTCCCCTTCTCAGAAGTTTTAAACCTGGCTTTCTCCTTCTGCTGGGGGAGAAGAAGAAAGCATAGGGTTTGCAAAGACATCTTGTCTCAGTCATGGGACCAGTGCAAAGTGATTGTGGTATGTCCATGAGACTGGAAATACAGAGTGGAAGTCTTTGCACCATGTTTGGATAGAAAAAGCTTACCTTGCCTTGGTATGGGGATTTTTTTCCACATCCCTAAGAGGAGATAATATTTTTATTGACATAGGAAAGGTCTAGTGGTTAGTATGGGAAGACTACACCAAAGCACCTGTTGATTGTGTCCACCACCACTTTGTTTTGGTAGGAATAGACTTTCCGAAACTTGTGCGTTTTCATTTCAGCCACTTGGAACATTCAGCAGTGAAATAACTAAAAGATCATATTTTAAGCAAGCTTTTTTCTCCCTCATTCAAGCCTTCATATTAATCATAAGGCCAGCCTTTTATTGTCTTTTGTAGATCTCTGCTGCTCTGTTGAATGTATTTACCAAGTCAAACTTAATGTTTTTTCAGGTTTTGAGGTATCTCTACTTATTCCAATTCATATGAGAAGGTATGCCTTTCCATTGACATTATTTGAAAATTTGCAGGTTGGATTAATTGGGAGAAAGTCTTCTCTTGCTGTGTGAGACACATCCTGGGCACTTGCTGTATGTCCATCTCTACGTGTTATGATGGGTCATTTGCCATGTAAATGCTATTTTTCTTTGCTGTGATTAGTATTAACGACCTGTCTTCCATAAGTTGCAGGGGAAAATAAAAATACTTCTTTTTGACAGCCCTGTTTTCTAAGTTTAAAATTATTCTCAACTTTCATGTCTCTTCTGAATTCATCTCTGCTATTGGGCATCCAGACAGCGGAACAAACCTGAGTGCATTCGGTGGGCAGATGACCATAGGGTGGGGCTGTGTCCTGTGAGGCACAAGACTTGCCTGTTTTACCTGGAGCTGCAACATATGTGAAATTACTCCACCTTGATTAAAATGCAGTCACATGTGTGCTGCTGTGGGGTGTTAAGTTTTGCAAATGTCTGGCCTACATTCTTCTGTTCACTTTTGCCTTCTTTAGCTGAAGGAAGTTGCTTCTCATCTTACCCTCTGCCAGGACTCTCAGTAATTCTCTTCTTTCACCTATATTGTTACCTGTAAGTTATTTATAGACCATGATCATATCCTGCTCAATCCTCTTTTCTGGATTATATAACTTTGGCTTCCTTAGTCTGTCTTCATATTCAGCATTTTATCCTCTAGTTCCTGTATCGTTTAAGTTAGCCTTCTTTGTATATATGCCTAGTCATTTTATATCTTTTTTTTGCTATATGTTGAGATAAGAGCTGCATGCGATATTCCATTTGTGGTCACGTCATGGCTTTGTACTGTGGAATTATTACCTCCTTGGATTTATACAAGATACATGCACATCAAAGACCAGCAGTCGCTTCTTCTGCAAACAGATCAAACTTGCAAAATAATCTTCAATCTCCAACCAATTTTTGACCCTACTTTCTGATGGCATCATGCTCTACCCTTTTAGACAACAGTTGGTGCTGCTTATATTCCAAGCTAACGGAAGAATAAGTTTACTTATTATGAGTAAATATTGCCCTGTTTTCTACATCAGCACATTTCAAGTGTTTGTGGATTACTGTCCTCTTTTGTAGACAAAGACAAGTCAAATGGGAAGATGCAAAATGTTTTCCCAAAACTACATGAAGTTAATGCTTATGGACTTAAAAAATAATAAATCATCCATATTTACTTGATATGTATTTGAGTTTTGGTTAATTTTCATGTGTATTTGTCATTTTTGATTTCAAGAGAGCAGCAAAGTAATAGTTCTAAAATAGAAAGAAACAAACTGCATGTAAGACCAGCTGCTGACCATGCCAGGAGTCTAAGAAAACCAACTTCAGTTTTTGTGTTCAGGAGGCCTCTAAATTTTTAGAAGCTTGATTGGTTTTGTTTTCACTCTACTCTCAATGTCCCCCCCGTTCATCAAACCTCTGAACTACCTGATTTATCTTTCTTGAATTCAAGATGTTTTCAGTTTGTGTGATCCAGCAATTAATTACATTAATAAATAAAATTTCATAGAAATATATGGATCTATTAATGACATCTGTAGTAACTTTTATAATAAAAAAATCTTTATTTTACTTTCCTGTACTTCTCTTGTAATGTGCTTTTTAAAGTCAGTAGTCTTTTTCTGCTAAATTTATTTTACTTGCCTAATTCTTTCTCTACTGCTGTTTCTCCTCCCCTGAATAACATTTAGCACCTTTTACTTCTTTCCGGACTTGCTTATCTATGAAAAAGCTCACACTGTACTGATATCTTGTATTATTCTTGCCTGAGTGAATGGTAGAATTTCAGAACTAGTTTGTTGCTTGATTATCAAATTCATCTGCTCATTCAGATGTAAACACTTAAAAGATTTTGTGCTGATTGTATTGCCATTGGTGGTTTCTTATTCTTTACATCCATATTTATCATTGTCATAAGTGGCCACATTTCTTATTTGCTTCCGTGCCAGAGATTAATTTGTTTCATCATCTTTAGTTGGAAAAAAATTGTGTTGCCGTAATATCATACAAAATATTTTGATGCATGGTTCGTAATGACACTTTGTCATAGTTCAGGTGAAAGCTAAATAGGGCAAGCTGTCTTTAAAATATGTCTGGTTTCTTCCATGATGGAGGTCCTTTCCAATTGTTGGCAAATCCGTTTTGACTGCTTGGTTATATTGGTTATTTAAAGTAATAATAAAAAAGTTTTAAATGCATTAAGTGCTTTAAGATTAGTGCCAAAATGAATGTCATTAAGTAGTCTAATGAACCAAGTGTGTTCCCTTTTGAAGTTAGCAGTCACTGAGATCTGGGAGAGCACTGTTAGTCCTGAAAAGCTGAAATGCGGTCCTGCTGTTCCAAGGGAAACCCCAGGAAAGGGGGCTTGCTGCAAAAATTGTACTGGAATTAGAAAATAACAGGATTTAGGGAGAAAATTTAAGCCATTTGAAGGCATCTTTCAAACCCTGGAGCTGGAATCTTATCTCATACCTCATTGCCACTGAATCTGCAGAGATGTGGCTTTGATTACCATCTGCTTCCTAAGGTCCGTCTCAGGCTATTAGACAGGGAGTTAATCTTCCCATACTGTGCTGGGAGCAGAGGGATTCAGGATGGTTATTCCTGGTTTGCCTCCCTGATCTGTAGAGCAGGTCTGTTGAATGCCCTCGACATCACTGATAACAGAAGGGTGGTGAGGGTCAGCTGGGGAGTGGGGGGTGGTGGTTCCATGAGTGCATGAGTTTGGGATGTTGGAGAGACTAGTTATTTATTTAATTATTTTACTTGGTGTTATTTAAGATTAGTAGCCTGTCCAGGAGGTTTGTGTTGTAGTACATAAATAGCAAAAGAAAAATGTGCAGTGAAAGACAAGATACGTAGAAATAACAGGCTGTCCAGATCAAAAGAAACCATTTAGTTCCTACTTACACAGCTGAAGCTCTCTGTATTGTTTGGTTTCCGAAACAAATGATGCTGCCATGTTACTGCGGTCGGCTACAAAAGCCTGGGGGTGCCCTTGCAGCTCTGCAGATCTGTCTGGCATCTGGCTATGAGGCCAGAGAACAGAAAGACAGTGTGAGTGGGCTCTGCAGCACAAGTGTGCGTCCCCACGGTATTTATAGGCTCTTACAGCACTGTTGGTGGGCAAGGTGCTGAGGCCGGGGAGTGTGCGACCATGCTGCTTGTGGCTGCATTGTCAGCAAGAGAGAATAGGTGTGTGTTTGGTTTGGGGGTTTTTTTGGTGGATGATTGGGTTGTTTTTTTGTTTTTCCTTTTTCTTCCCCCCCCCCCCCTTTTTTTTTTTTAAGCAAAGCCACTCAGGTTGATTAGTCTGCTGAGTGCGGGGAGCAGGGCTGCATGGACTAGTTGTTGTCTAAGTGTCTGTGTGCCTTCTGGGATAAGCAGAAGTAGCTGTTCCAACAGTTTCAACTCACAGACACTGTAAATGCAATTACAGCTGCTTCTGAGCCAGCAGTCGTGTCTCTGTGTGTTTGCAAACAAACCAGATTTTCGAGGTCTGAGCAGTAACTTGTACTAAGTTTATTTGCATTGTAATCAGTTACCCTTGCAAGGTTAAATAGGAAAATGGGCTCCTATTCATAGAACTTCCTGATGTCTTGGAGTGAGGGGAAGTCTGTACCCATTAGAAGAGCCAGAGATGAGGTGGTCATTGGACATGAGTGACAGCTGCATGTAATGCTCCCTTTCCTGTTCCCACATCTGAGGCCATGCCTCTTGCATTCACAGGCTGTGGGATGCATCCCCGGCAGAGCTGGGACCCAGCTGCATTTGGGACATGAAGTCCCTAAACATTGTTGGCACTGTGCTGGAGTAAGGCAGCTGGGACCCACTGACAGAGAGAGCATTAATCCATTTTGACAGGGAGTCAGAGAAGGGATGATTTTGAGGAAAGTTAGGACATCAGACGTTGATGCCACACACCACTGTGGGCTTACAGTTATTGCCTCCAAACTGCTTTTAGTGGCTGGGTAATCCTTGCCCCTTAATTGCATTGTTCTTCGGCTTGCAATGAACATGGCTACCATGGTGCTTGTCATAAGGTCTGTGTTTAAATTGGAATGGCACAGGGAATGCTTACAGAGGTGTGCTCTCTCTCCCTCTACCCCCCTTTCTTTCCCTTTCTTTTTTTTTTATCTTATCTGCCGAAGAAAATGTAACACACAAATCGGAGTAACAATCACTTCATGCACTTTTGACATCAAAAAAGAGATCAGTGCAGGAAAGTTAAGTTGCAAAGTGCTGTGAAACAGTCATGTTTTAAGACCAGTGGAAAGTGTGTTAGTTGATAATGCTCTAAGGGCCAAGTCACTTGGGTTAACTCTCAATTTCTCCTCTGTATCCACTGATCAGGCAGTTATCAAATGGTAAGGAAACCCTTTCTGGTGTGACCTGAGTTATTTTGCTCCATGTGTGGCAGTATTCTTTGCAAAGACAACCCTGTATGTTTCCAATTCACTTTCAATTTTCATATATTATGCACCAGGGGTAATAAATTTTATTGCAATTTTCAACAGCGTGGTTCTTTTATTTATTTTTTTAGTAGTTTTATTAACATTACTAAATTTTCTCTAGCTAAGCAGACTGATTGCCATTGCGTGAAGTAACAAAGATGCTCAATAAGGTTTTATGGCCACATAAAGGAAAATCTTACGTTTTATTTAATCCGAAAATATGATGGATTTTTTTCTGAAGTAGTCAATTATTCTTTGAAGACATTCTGGACCACTGATTCTTAGCTCATCAAAGTCAAGTTTTTATTTGAGTGCTTTACAGATTTATAGTAATACAAACATGAACATTAGATCTGCCAGGATGTTACACTACAACCTGTGGGAGAAAAAAAGTGTGCCAGTCTCTGTTCTGCATCTTTTGTTCCACAGTCAAGATTTCTGGCGTTGGCTGATCTTTATTTGTATTCTATATACTTGATCTGGATCTCTCTGGAAGCATGGTTGCTCCCAGTTACAAATGAGAGGTGTTGACTCAGCCACAGTGGTTAGTCAGTCAGACAGAGACTAAAAGAAAACAATTTTATTTTTCTTGATCAAGTGCAAGAGTAGATGCATACAACTTTTCTGGTTGATATGCTCATGAATTCCTCTCCTCCCTTTTTGATCCATCTTTGATCTTCCCGAAGAATCTTGAATTTGAGCCAGATTTCTCTGGGAAACTGTTCCTTTGATGATGATATTTGCCAGGAAAGGGATTTCCACAATGTGTTAGCAGAATAAAGGATTGTTAACACTTTGCAGATGGGGGAATAGGTAACATGAAAACCACCATGGAAAAAAAATAGATTATTCTTTTCTGCATCATATAAATACATAAGATTTTCTTCTGGTGATTCTGTCAACCTGTCAAGGTTTTGTCATGTTTTCTATCAAATTGCACTATCCCTACATGAGAATTATTCTGAGGATTTTTTCAATTATTGTTTCCTGTATAACTTATGGGGGGGGTGCCATTATTGTGAAGATCCTGCATATTCATCTAGATTGGGCCTTCGCCAGTGCATGGTGGCTGTATTGTTCTTTCCTCTCTGTAATACAGAAGCTGTGAGGTCCCGTTGGCAAACACCAAAGTTAGAGCTGAAACTCAGACCTTTAGTTGAAATTTGGAAAGTGACTGGGGAAGAGAAAGTACCTAGGCAGGAACAACCCTGTTCAAATTAATAATTTCCTTTAAACTCCTGCACCAAGAACACTCTCTAAAGAGCAGTAGGGATGCTTATCTTCAAAGCCAACGTGTGTACAAAACATGGATTGAACTAAATGCTCCAGGGGCTTTAATGATCAGTGGGCACAAAGATGCTTTTGTTTCCAAATTTGTGCCTGAGGGGATGTGCCTGATCTGTCATGTAGAAGAGTCTTCTCATAGGCCACATAGTCCTGGGCTGGGTCCTTTGGGTGAATCGTATCTGTTGCTAAATAGACACATGAGATTCTCCCAAAGGAAATATGGAGAGGACTATACACAGTGTAAATCACTGTCTGAGCAGCAGGCCTTCCCTTGCTCCAGTGGAACTGAGGGAAGGAAAGAATTCTGCAGGCAACTAAAGATATTTTTAAACTAAACAAAAAATAAAATTGTTTTATAGGTTGTTCTCATGTCTGGTAATTCTTGGGCAAATGTTGGTGACACACAGGACACTCCTCCAGGATAGCACTTACATACCTTCCTTGGCCCCAGGTCCTGTACTGGCATTTCACATTGTGGTGTAAATTAAGTCCAGATATTCTGACACTGAACCTAGACCAGGGGCAGATCTTACATTCTGAAGGTCAATCTCAGGTAGATAGACATAGGTTCCTTTCTTTGTGATGGAGGGCTGATAAACTACAAAAAGAAGGTTTGTAATGAAGGTTTGTAATGCAGTTTGTGCCTAAAGCCATCTATGGTGAAGAGACTTGGAAACGTAAGCATCTGTGATTTCAGTTCAAAGAAATCTTGTCTACAGAACATGAGTAGTGTGTCTCTTCTTCCTCCTTCCTTTGGAGGAAAGCTGTGATAGTATTCTAAGAAAAACAGCTAAATTGTGATAAAAAGATGTCTTCTAAAAAATGTTTTCCAGCATATGGTCTGAGAACCATATTCTCAGAAACCCATGGCAGGTAAAGATGAAAAGCAAGCATTTTGCCTTGGGCTTAATTTTGCTATTCAGAGGTCTGCATCTCCACTGGAAAATATTTAGGGATCTGTGAATTGAAAACAGTTGAAAATCACTGACCTGAAAATGCATTCCCTTGTTTTCAGAAAACCAGCAAGACTGAGTTAGCAGAACATTTCTCTGTGGTGATTTTGATGCCTTTTCCTCCCAACTCCCATCCTACTAATGGATCACGTGATCTGTAGCTAGAATATAGCCTTTCATTTCTTATCGTCCTTCTCTAATGAGATCTTTCTGTGTTGAAACATCATCACAGAGCTTTCCTAGCCTGCCTGTACAATTATCCAGTGTACTGCAAATTTAAATGGAAATGAAAAGTTAGATTAGTTTAAAAAAAATCATGTTTTCCACTTAATTTTAAATGGTCAGTCTTGCCAAAGGGATCTCCCATTATAATTAAGATGTGTTATAGTCCTGGGATCAAGGTTTATTTCTATTAGGCTGAAAAAAAAAAAAAAAAAAAAAGACTACCGTAAATGAAACAGATGTTTCTACACTAGGTATCGTAATTATCCATGACAGTGCAGCCTGCCTTTGGAACACATGTACTACAGGCACAGCATTCATGTATTACAGACCTCTGACCTTAAGCAGATGTCATTATTTAAGTCACATGGACAAGCCAGAAGGAAGGTTAGAGCTCATTCATATGTACACGGTTCTTTATTTTATGTATACATGTGGTATTTTTGCTTGGAGTTTTATAGGGAGTTACCCCTAAAAGGGATTTAGAGTGGAGTTGGGCTTCCTTCTGACAGAGCATGGTGGTTTTGGTGTTGTGGCATTGTTTTTTTGGTGTTAGGGATTCCCCGTTGCTGTTTATTTTTTTCAGCATGGAATGTGTAGGAGGTTGCTGTTCCCTAAATTATGCACTGAAATCACTAGGATTGCCTGGAGTGGACATCAGCCTAGACTTTCTTTCCCTTGAAGTATCTGTCATCTAAAGTAACCATCATCTTGATGAAATACGCTTATGTCTGATCATAGCCGTGGCAGCAGTCTTAAACAGGAAAACATTCTTTCAGTTCACATGATTGGGGTTTGTTGCAGACCACTTTTAATGCAGGTAGGGAAGCTGCAGCTCATGGAGTTAATTGTACTGCATTTTACTGGAGCACTGCTGTGATGTTTGTGACCTTCCTCCTTTTGTTTAACTGAAACCGTATAATTTCATTTTGTGATATTGCCTGAAGCCACCAGGTTATCCAAATAACTTGTCAGGCTCAAAGCAGAGCATCAAGCTGCCTCCCTGTCCTAGAGACCCTTTCACCCTTCGCTACTATCACCAGCAAGTTACCTTTTTTTTTCTGGGAGGACAGGGGGAAATACAACCCCAATCTCGAATCATCTTGCAATTACTAACACAGCAAAATGGGCCTAATTCAACTAAATAAACAACTGAGCTACAAAATAAAGTCCACCCTGAAAAGAAATGGATAGATGAGTTCCTGTGAGAAACTGCACCTTTTTCTTAAATTATGTGTATAAGCTGACAGCTGCTTTTTAGCTGAGTAATTGAGGTCTGGGGTATGTGCTTATGATGCCAGGAGAGCAGAACGACCTATGCTGAGAATTTCTCATGGTTAAGTCACAGACCTATTAAAGCTTAACCAGCAGCTCAGTAACACTGCAATGCTATCTTACTGGTAAGAATAGTTGCAGGGATTCCTGACAACTTACACCCACGAATTTATTGAAACAAATGCTGCTTTCATCTCTTTAATGAAAGCACCTGCCTTTAAGCAATGGCCAAAAGATGTTTATAGGTTGTGAGAGGCACTTCAACTGCACACTTTCCTATCCCTACAGAAGCATATGCAGCATCAATGTGACCTCCAAAACACAGGTAAAAAAAAAAAAAAATCTTCTGTATGTATGACCTTGGTTTTGAAGAACATGGAACTGCACGGTTGCAGCAGTCGATATGTGGGAGCTAATTCCGTCCATCACCCTGGACCACTTGGTCCTCTGCAGTATGGTCCTCCTGGCCTCGGTGCTCAGGGAGAAGCCCAGGCAAGAATTGTTGAGCTGACACCAAGCTGCAGCTGCCCTCTGGCTTTCTTGCAGTCTGTGCTTTTCGATGCTTTCCATAAAGATAGGGAAGAGAAACTTGGCTTATTTGTAAAGGGTTTGTTACTTTGTTATATATATTTTAGGAAGGGGGAAAAAACCCTTAAAACTTTGAAAACTGTGGGAATTCACAGATCAATTCCTCCTTTTACCAAAATTTACCTCTTTCTTGCATTATCCATCCTCCTGTTGTTAAATGGGGCTGGGAAGTCACAGAGCAAGATAGGGGCGAACATTTGTACTGTCTGGATCTCTAAGGCCTTAAAGGAGCCAACCAAACTGTGTTGGATTAAGATCTATTTTATTGTACTTTTTGATACAGTGCTGTAGAGCTTCATTCTGTAAGACTCCAAGCTGTTGAAGTTTAAAGAAAAATAGATGAATTATAGAGAAGAGATGTAAGAGTTCAGTTATAGTTAGTAGTATCTGACACCTGTTTCCAACCACAGGTGGAAGGCTGCATAATTTGGCACAAAGATACACAGAAATAACCTCAGGCATTGTTTTTGTGTGGCACTAGACCACATCAAAATTACTTAGGGCATGGCAATATTTAGATCAAAGCTTTAGAGCTGAAAGGGCATCCAAACCTAACTGCACCTAAAAAAAAAAATAGCCAAGTAATCCTTGTAAAAGCTTTGGCACAGCATTCCTTTGGTGGGAGGGAGAGATAACTGTTGAAAAAGCCTGATGTTTGCATTGATTGAAAGTGAAAATTTAGACTTGTATGTTGGCAAAAGTCACTTTTAAAGGATGAAATTGCATTGTCTGTACCTTTTTTAAAAGAGAGATTAATAGTAATCTGATATGAAAATGTCATTTAGCTTCTTGTTATGATGTGCGAGTGAACAAGTGTGCACTATGAATTAGCCATGCAATATTCAGCATTGCTAATACTGCTGGGTATAAATCATTTAAGTTCCAGAACTTTCTGGGGGGCAAAGTAAATAGTGTTTGAAAATCACTAATATTCTAAAAGCCCATTTGCTTCCCAGCTCCTGCAGCTCAAGTTCTTAATATTGAAGGAATGGAAGTTTAAGGCATAGTTTATATTCTTTTATAAGTGGGGTGGGCATCACCTCAAAAAAAAGAGACCCATGGGTGGAAGGGAGCTTTTGACCTCCCAAGTCCCTCTGTATTCAATGTCCTCATTAAGGAAAAAAAAAACATTTAACCTAGGATTTGCTTAGGCATAGGGGCTTAGGAAGTCTGAGCTTTTCTGTAGCTTAGCTGTTTAAGAGTATCTTACTAGTTTGACCTAATAAGAGTAGGAAGTGATTTTTCACCCAGAGGAAAAATAAAGAAACTATAGGGGGCAAACCTGTAAGTTGAAATTGGATAGGTCCTTTTAACAGCAACTTCCAATTTCTGTGTTAGCCTGTGGAGAGACGTGTTTCTGTGTCTTTACTGTAAACCTTCCAGTCTTGAAGCAAAAAAATCTGTTTTCTGGGTCGCATTGGAAGAGTCCTAAATTATGCTTTAAAATTAAAATTCAGCTACAATCTGCAGGGACCACGATCCATTCTGTAAAACAAATGTTGAAGTGGGAAGGATCAAAACAATGTGACTGACTTCAGTTCCAATTGCTTGTTGATGTCCAAACTGTAACAGATTTTGGTCTGACTCTTCAAGATAGGTATAAAATATTGCTGTTACAAATTGGTGATGTTTTGCTCTCCTTTTGCAATGTTACATTGTAAAAGAACAAAGCCAACCAAGTTCTGTTATCTGTGTTGCCGGTAGGGAGATTTTCACTGGCTGAAGACAAATGCTGTAAAAGCTTTAGCTGGTGGTAAACCCATCACAGGACTGAAGGCAAACTGCTTTAGCTGTGCTTTGGTACAGATGCCATTCTCTTCACGGAG
Source organism: Platyrinchus mystaceus (assembly GCA_035041135.1). Classification (NCBI taxonomy): domain Eukaryota; kingdom Metazoa; phylum Chordata; class Aves; order Passeriformes; family Tyrannidae; genus Platyrinchus; species Platyrinchus mystaceus. The sequence goes on from JAWWLV010000088.1 coordinate 87,298,659, forward strand.
GAGAGCATCGGGCATCTCTTGGCAAGTGAATTTTGTGGATGTTGCACCTCTTAAGATTTCTCCCATTTTGATAAAGCTCAAAGGACAAGTTTTTTTTTGAAAGGGATTTATCACTGCTATCTATTAACTGCCTCTAAACACTGTATACTTTAAATATTTTACAGCTACATGAAGGGATTAGGGCTCAGGACACTATGGTTTTATGCAGCTTATCTGTCAAATGGCTGTTATACCTTCATTTTCAGAATATGTTTTACCTAGAAATGTGATTATCAGAACACATTTTTATAGATAACTCCTTTACACCAGGAGCAGAAAGTGGATATATAAAGTCACTTCTCATAGGTCGTTTCATGTTGGTCCTTTGTTTGTTTGGGTCATCGGAACCTTTAGCAATGCATAAGAATAATCTCTTTTAATGACACGAACAAAGAACCAGCGTTTTCCAAAGTTGCAGCAGAAAATAAAGTATAAACAATTTTCCAAACATAATTTATAAATTCATAGCAGTGGCATCTTGACTGTCACATAAGAAATACAGTGTGCACATACTAAGCAGAGCAGTTCATGGTAACCAGATGCAGGGTCATCCATTAGCAATACTTTATCTGATTAATATTGTTAATGGAAGGGCTTATCCAGCCATTTCGTACAAGCGGATCTGCAGTAGATCATGATTTCTTGTCAATACAATCACCAAGGCTATCATGGTTGCGACAGCCCACTTATTAACCTGCTAGAGAGAACTGGACAGAAAAATCTACCAAGCAGTCAGTGAAACAGAGACCCTTCCATTTGTTTTTCTTTCATGCATAACATTGCCCCCTGCACTGCTACCTTTTCTGTCATTTCACTTGGCAAGACAAATTATTTCCAGCAACTTTCTTCACTCAGCTTCTGATATATTCAATGGCTTTATTGTGATAATTTATGATAGTTTTGATTTTTGTATTCATTATGCTCTTGACAGATGAAAAGGTAGCACAGAGAGGGCATACTTCTGGAACAGATGGAAGTACCATAGTTACACCATAGATTATTCTAAAACATATAGATTAGGAAGCAAAACAAAAATTCATCTTCTACCTGAGAAAAGAATGATCTTGAGATTGGAATATCCTACATTAACTTTGAAGATGGCCTATCTAATATTTTAATTTCATAAAATACAACTTCTGTTGTTTCTTGAAGTATTTCTAACAACACAGTATTTAATGATCTGTCTTTATTATAAGTAATATGGTTGGATATTAAAAATTGAGCATAGTTTTAATCAAATAGGATTTATGTAGAAATCTGTTCAATAGGTAATATTTTGTTTGTAGTTACCTATAGTCATTTTGAGTTTGGTTTTGAAGCCACTCTGCAATTAAAATATACTGGATTTCTTGTTTATTTTTAATAACCTGGGGGGAAAAAAATCTTCTGTTTAGACATAACATACATGTTTTTAAACAAAACAGGTTTTCCTAAGCTATTTGCCTAGCTCTGAGGCAAAAATATTTCTTTTTAATTTAAGACAATAATACGTTTAAAAAGCTGCTATGAGTTTAAATTCATTAAAAAATAATCCTAAAACACGTAAGGGCATACTATGACTTACATGCATGGTAACAGATGCATGAAGTAGCTGTGCTGTTGCAGAGCACTGAAACCACAGAGCTTGTCTTGGTATTGCTCACGATCCCAGCACTGTACTGTCTTTGCAGCTCCCATGTCAGACCCTCGCAGCAGGAAGTCATCTCTTTATTGCCATGGTTGTAGAACTGCGCCATTAACTTGGAATATCTTCTCAACCCAAACCCATCCCTTCCTTGTTTTCAAGAATAAGATAAGATTCATGAAAACTTTGGAAATATTTTGAATTGTATATACCTTCTGCTAAGACAAGGTGATTTTCATTGACATTGATTATATGAGGAGATAGTGTTTCTTTTCCTAAAATTATAGCTGAGCTTACCTACTTAATTTTAGGGTTTTTAAATATCCTTTTAAGTACCAAAGACTTCCCCTGCTATTTTTTTCTGTTTCTCTCTTTATCGCACACAGGCTTTTTCATTCATTCTTGTCTTCTAACCGTGCTTGCATTTCTTAGGTTCTTTGTCCTTTTCTTTATTTCCGTATCTTTCTAATTTTTGCTTTTCTGTTTTTTCCCCTCCATGTTTCCCTCCCCTAGATTGGATACAGGACCTCGTGTCCCTTGCTCTAGGTGTGTATGTCCCTTCCTGTTCATCTGACTGCCTCTTTTATCCTACTTATATAGGGGTAGAGAGTAAAGCCTGAAAGATCTGAACAAGATTTTCTGGCAATAAATGCATCTAATGTTGTCTACCATAACCATAAGAAGATCTTAATTCTTGAATTGCTGCATGAACTGAGAAACACTAAGAGCTTTAACTAGCAAAAAGACAACAGCATGCAACTTTCATCTATGAGGACAAATAGAAAAAGGTCTATCTCAGGCCCTTTTGCAAAATTAGGACATAGCTAGAGAACAAAAGTCACACTGAGGGTAGAGGATTGTGGGATTGGTGAGATGGTAGAGCCAAGGAAGACCAGAGCGAGAAGGTCTACTGTGTTTTATCCCTGTTCTTCTTGAACTTTTTAATTATTACAGGAGATGTCAGAATGAAAGATCAAAATACAGACTAGAGAATAGGAGATGTCTATGTATGGGAGAGGTAAATCAATAATATCAGCATAGTAGTTCAATTTCTTGATGAGGTTACCTGGAGAGTAAGACGCAGAAGGTAAAAGCACACAAGACAGGCCCGTGTCAGATCTTTTCTAAAAAGAATGGAGGAAAGGTGAGGATTATTCTCTTCTGTAATAATTAGAGGGGTAGAAAAAAAATGCATTAAACTTCTTGGATAAAAAGCTTCTGACTGACTCTATAGAAAGCAGTTGAATGGCCAGGGTACTGATAAAACACCTCACCAAAAGGAACATACTAAAGCCTCAGTGAAGACAGGAATTTTTACAAGAAGTAGAAGCCAGACTGCAAGAGGTCAAAAAATGGAGAGAGTTGGGGTCATTCAGCCTGGAGAAGAAAAGGCTCTGGGGAGACATAGAGCACCTTCCAGTACCTAAAACAAGGCTGCAAGAAGGTTGTCGAGGCATTTTTTACAGGGACATGGAGTGACAGGTCAAGGGGTAACAGCTTTAATCTGAAAGATTAAGATCTGAAAGAGGGGAGGTTTAGATTAGATACAGGGAAGAAATTCTTTACTGGGAGGGTAGTGAGGCAGTGGAACAGGTCATCCAGAGAAGCTTTTTAGATGCCCCATCCCTGGAAGTGTTCAAGGCCAGGTTGGATGGGGCTTTGAGCAGCCTGGTCTAGCAGAAGGTGTTCCTGCCCATGGCAGCGGGATTGAAACTAGATTATCTTTAAGGTCCCTTCCAACCAAACCATTTGCTAATTCAACCAATAAAGAAAAGATAATCAGACATAGCAGATAGGAACCAAAAAGGAGTTAACTGAAAAAAGCAAAGAGAAAAGAGCAACTGGAGCTAGTATAAGGAGAGGAAGCAGATGCTGTGAGGCAGTAAGGGTTGTGGTGAGAGCCCTAGGAGACTAACAGATGGACTGTGTTTAAAAAAAGTAAAAAACAACAAAACCAAAACAGAAAAAAAAAACCAAGGTCCAACAAAATAAGACAACAACAAAACCCATTAATGGCATTCAGAGAACTCATGGGCTTAATCTACCTTCAAGAAAAAACCTCATAAATAGCTAGGATATTGTAGTCAAGTAGCTAAAATGTTGTAAATAGTTGTAAACTGCATGTAGGGACCCACAGATGCTGTAAACTGAAAGGTAGCTGGCACTGAATTTTTAGTTTGGCACAGCTCTTCCTGTGTGCCGAAGTGTGAGTGCCTTGCTGGAGCCTTAAAACCGAAAAGCAGCAAACCCGAGTTTACATGCTGCAGAACATGTGCACATTAATGAGTTTAAACTCATGCTCAAATACCTTTTGTATCTAGTACCTCTCGTATCTTGTACCCTTTGTGTCTTTTCTGCATTTTTTTTCATATCTGAACACTTAAAACCGTAGTTCCCAAGTTGATTCTCTGAAAAACTACCTATGAGGTGAGAATTCTGCACACTTAACACGGTATCCACTTGCATTTGGAGCTACCAGAGATCTAACCAATGGGACATACTCAGCTTTCAAGTCATATAGTTATAATCAAATCAGGAGATATCAGTTCAGTCAGAACTGATGTGCTTTTGATGACTATGCTCTGAATTTGCATTGGTGTCCTTCAGAAGAGAATCCAGCCACTTGGTCTGCACAAATATAGGCAGGATAAGAGTTTTTCTCAGGGAATGAATTACTTATTCCTTGCTAGACACACTCATATACCAATATCCTTCAGGTTTTTGTATTGTAAGCTTAAGGGTTAAGACTGAAAGTGACACAGCAGTCATCCATGCCAGATTATATACAGAGTAGAGCACAATAGCATGACACCAATGCATCCTCTAATGTATGCTTAAACATCCTGATGCCATATTTGACTTAAAGGCTATTGTTGTCCTGTTACTGGGAATGACAACTGTGCACTTCCCCTCCCTATACAGCATCTCAACTGAACAAGCTACTGAATGGAATATGCCCTAAGTGGCCATATTTTATATTAAAATTTGATTAAATCCATTCTGTAGGCCACTTCAATGTGAATCGTAATTATATTATTCTGCCAGTAACTGAGGTAATATGATAAGAAGAATGTCACATTCTCTGTACTGCTTTTAATGGAGTATATATTATAGCTTGGTGCTTGCTGTATTCAGCAATCCTCACTTAAGAAAGAAATTTAATACTAAATGGCAGCTTAGAGCTGTAAAACTTGGTGGGTCACACTTTTCCTGCTCATGCATTAAGCATCATTAGGTGTAATGGAAATCTGCACAAGATGAAAAGTCCAGTGCAGGATTTGAAAAGAAGTGAGGGTGGTGATAAAATATTCTCATATTATTAAATATTTTTCATATACACTCTTCATTATTGCAGGGCAAGTGGGGGCACTGTACTATCTTGGTTGACCTCCTCTGTGACTTATTTTCGGCTCATCTCCTTCAATAGATGAGAATGGACGTGGCTCTGTGTGGCAGTTTGTTTTACTGCAGCAGAGCTAGCAGTAGCATTTCATAGCCTTCCCTTAGAGAATTCAGCTCCTTGTGTACTGGCATTGTTGTGTGGTTTTGTGTTTTCAGCCTTCTGATACAGTTTTGGTTTTAATGAGGGTTTCTTAAAAGAACAAAAAGGGAAAAATCTTGGTGAGAAACTAAAGAACCAAGAAGTAGGTAAGCAGTTAGCACCTGTGTGTCAGGTTAAAGGATATAGTTTCCAAGTAGGTATTGTGTGTTGCGGCTTCTCTGATATGCAGGATACCGTAATCTCTAACAAAATAATGGTTCACAGTTGGTTACGTGATGCCAAATGGCCTGAAAAATCACATCTATAGTTGTAGGTTCCTACATGTGCAACATACAGTTGTGGGAAAACAGAGCCTTAAAAAAACATAACTGCTTTGGAAAACGTATTGAGTTTAGTGGATCAACAGCTTCAAATGAGCAGTAGGGTCATTGCAGGTGCCAGATTTAGAGTTCAGTTTACTATGCTACTGTTTCTGGGATGTCATTTTGTCTTAATCCTCTCCACACTGTTCTCTTTTCCTTAAGCATTTCTGACAACATACCCATTGTGCAAGCATTCTTGGACAAACTTCCAAGAACAAAGAGTTTGTGCTTTGTATCCAAAGAAGAACCGCTCAAGTCCATTGCAATTAGTCTGTGATGGCCAAGGCACTGGAAGTAAGTAGGGAGGTTAGTGGGGTGCTTCCCAACTGAAGAAATTAATTTCTGTGTATTACCAGTCAATGTTCCTGGCCTGTCATTGTCTTGGGAGCTGCACATGCAAAAATTAACAGCTCTGCTCTGAGCTTGGATGAAAAAAATAGTATGTTATTGTTGGTTTGGGTTGTTTTTTTTCTCTGTGCCAAACAACCTTAAAGTGTCAGGGGAAAAAAAATAGTGACCTTGTCCTGCTAAGCCTTGAAATGGCATTGGATCGGCAGCTGACTTTGGTCAAGTTCTCTTGTAAAAACACCCCCAGTAACATTGCAACATGTGAATAAACAGCAAGTGTCATTCTAAAAACAACTCAAAGGTTGAATATAAAAATAAATAAAAACGAGGATAAAAGTTGCTGACCTGAGGCCCACTTCTCAATCACAGAAGTCAGGGGACTTTTCAGTGTGTTTCAAAACAAGCAGTATGTCAGGCTGACCGGGATTAGTATTCTTCCTGGTCCCACTTGTATTTTCTCTCAATGCCACCTTACAGTGATCACTGCTTACACTGTGATCAGACTTTGGTAGCTCTACTAGATGTGGGTCTTCTTTCACTGGTATTGGAAGTGCAAATTTTTAGTTGTAGTGAGTTTTATTTTCACCTCAGCAGCGGATTCAACTTTAGCGATAATGAAATTGTCTCATCGTGTTAGCTGTTGCCTCTTGCGGCTGTGTCTCTTCTTGTTGGGCTAGGCTCTAAATGTGGGATGTCACTGAATTCATTAATACATGGAAATGATTCATTTAAGGGAGGTTTCTTTCCCCTCTGTACATGCTTGCTAATTAGCAGATGAATTTTGATGTTCTAATTGATCTGCTGCAGAGAGACAGCTGTGCGCCCCAGCTGTCCTCCGCTCCGGTGGGCCTCCTCTGCAGAAGGGAGGCAGCAGCCCCGCTTCTGACAAATTGATTTAACTGGAGTGCAGTGCCTTGGGGGAGCCGTTCACCACGCTGTCGCTGCAGATGATTGCAGCCTTTGCGGACAGCAAACACTGGAGCACTGTAATTGCCGAGCAATGTCCTTTCCGTTGCCTTGCTGCTGAAATTCAATTTTTCATGCCTCGCCAAGCTTTTCAGTCCCCCTCTTGCCCCTAGTGTGGAAATACTGTATTCTGCCTGACTGCCATTTTAGGTAAAAATTCAGACGCTTGAGAATGGGGCTTAAATTGTATTTAAAATGCTAATAGAAAGTAATGTGCTCACTCAGTCACATATCAAAGTATTTGCATTTAATTCATAGGGAAATAATCTCTAGTTATATTGTATTTAGCAGGAACCTTTTGCTAGGAACCTTTCAAGAGTAATCTTAGTGCATCACTGCTCTTCCACATCGTGTACTGCATCTGTAGGAATGGTTGTTGTGGTGCCCTTTAAACATTTCCTCTTTCAATTTAAAGTATAAATTTTTAAGGCTTCATGTCCACTTATGCCCTATTTTGTTAAACCTGGTAAATACTTTCATGTAACAGGTGCATCTCTACAAAAATGACAACTGTGGCTCCAGAAAGTGCAACTAGCTAATTAATCTTTTGTGTCACCCTCCCTCATGAATGAATTCCCAAGCTGTGCGCTGCATCATCTACACTTTCTGGAGGCCATTGATTTGGCCTGAATATACCTCTGGGGGGGAAAAAAAGGCACTACAAAAAATGCATTTGTGAATTCTAATGTGTGCCACACCATTACCTTTATGCATATCTGACAGATAACGAAGCACATCCAGCACATTTATGGGTGTACAAATTTATAGACTACTAATATGTAGCAGCTGTTCTGGAAGTTCATGGGTTTTGTGTGCAGAGGACATACAGGATTCCTGAGAAATGGCTACCCATTGCATTTGCAGATATGTAATGTTGCTTATTATTATTATTATTGTTATTATTATTATTTTTCCCTGTGTGTTCCTCTTTGTGTAGTGTGTTCAAGTGATGGGCAGTCAGCAGGAAGGAAAAAAGGCATGAGTTTATACCACTGCCTGTTGAGGCAAGACCAGGGTATATATGTATGCAGGTATTAAGCAGTAAGGCTGCTTGAGAGTTTGTCAAAATGATCGTATGTTCAAACATAAGTGATGGCCACTAAAAGTTTTCAGAAAACTACCTTTCTGTATTACACTGAGTTGTAGTCCCAAAGGGAAGCAGAAAGGATATTATGGGAGAAGTCAGTATTTCATCCATCTTGTATGCCACTGTTCTCCACCCATGCACACACAAACTGAACCAAATGGGTTATGCTTAAGCAAATAGTATTTAGGTAAATGTGTCTTCCTTGATGTATAATGGACAATTTTCTTAATTGGCAATGCTTTTCTCAAAACTCACATTATAATTTACATATCTTGAGGATAAATTCCTCTCTCTTAGGGTCAGCCCCTGTAGCACATGTTGCCATTGTTTTCATTCTTCAATAGCCCGTCTTGTTTTCTTTGTTGTATTTCCAGTGATATAAAATGTAAGCAGTTAGGCATTTTTCCCTCAGAGAATGCGGTTAAAAATATTGCTTATTGGTCATTTTATTTCATTTTATAGCAGCAGCTGAGGATTTACTGAGTACTGCTTGGTGATACTGCATGAAATGCATGGGCTGAGGAAGCAACCTGAACTCTTAATCTTTGGCAGCATGTAAAAAAGCAATGCCCAGTGGTCCTTCACCAGGAGGACTGGATTATGCTCAGCTCATTTGTAAGCCCTTAAAGGGCAGAAGGGTATTCCTAGGGATGAGGTGTGTGTCCCACTACTGTTGCTACTTCACTGGGGTGGGAATGGGATGGATGCTGTATCTGCTCATCTTCTGTTATCTTCTGCAGGGCATTACTCTGCCAACCTGCTTGTACCTTCATACCAGCTGTGCAGTTACAGCTGCTAATAGGAAACAAGAGGCCATAGTGGAAAGGTGGAGAAATCAAAAGGTCTCTCAAATCTTCTCTGAATGCAAAATTGCACTGTGAGGCAAGTCCTGTTTATCCTAGAAAGGCCTGAATTAATAAGGCAGAGAGGCACCCCTTGGCATGTTGCTCAGGATGAAAGTTCTCATGCTCTGACAATGTCTGGCTGTATGAGTACCATGTCCTAGATGTACCCATCAGTCATATGACTCAAGGTCTTTGCATTACAGTGTATTATTTGCTGCAGAAAGTACTGTGGATCCTGGGGTCTCCATGGAGGGTCAGATGTTTATCTCACCTAATGTAGGACTCTTTTTCATTGTCTTAGCTCAGAGGGGAAAACATTTTGGCGATCCTCTTTTGTTGTTAGCACTGCGCATATGCTCTCTTGACTCTCTAGCCCATACTCTAGGTTCTGTCACTGGGAAAAGCCAGTCCTTTTCTTCTGGCTTGGATAAAAAGCCAGCAGCTACCTCTGGCTGATGCCAAAACTCTCTGCTCAAAAGCTTTAGTACACACTAGCTGTTTCAGAGGAACACTGGAAATTGGAAAGATGCAGGGATTTTACCACTTTAAGGATTAATTTGCTGTGATGGGATTTTTTTCTTCCACAGCCAAGGTGGTTTATATTGAACATTTTAAGCTGTCGCAGCACCTATTAGGGGCTGCTTTGGGAGCAGCAGGGTACTGAAGATTGCCCATCTTCTCATACACCTACATTGTAATGTTTATTCGCTGTTGTGTATCGGAGAAGTGTTTATTCCAATATATATTGCAAAGTACCATTTTGTGCTGCCTTTATTTAGTTTTGTTTCATAGGAAGCAAAAAGAATGGTAAAGGTACATCTGGAATACAGCCTCCACAGTATATTATCGTGGCTAAGGCATTAGGAACTGCCACTTCAAACAGGCAAATGAGTACAGACACCAAAGAAAATGCAGTGCTTAGCTCTTTTATTTCGACCACTGTAATGTAATTACTTATACTAATCTTTTATTATATTCCCGTGACTAGCAGAGACAGAGACCTAATTGTGTCTGTAGCTGTTGCTACTGCGAAGTACCTTTTAAATCATATTAACATCCATACTTGATCTTCCTACTGGTTTTGACATGTAGATCACAATATACTGTTAAATTACTCAGCAAGAGTGACTGGCTCACGTTGTATCCAAGCCACAGCATAGCAATGTATCTAAGTGTGAGTGATTTGATGGAACTAGAAGAGGCAGTGACCCCTTTTCTCTGGGAAGGCACTTGACCTTCCTTTTTCAAACCATTGTGAGTTCTATGCAGCATTCTACTCTAGCTGGTAGTTCAATACCAAAATGCCAGAAATAGTCAGAAATTTAATTATTTTACTTCTCGCTGTTCAAGAAACTATGCTTCCTTTGCTTTGGCACAGATCTAGCAGAAGTGATGAACATGTGCACAATCAAGCTGGATCATTGTAGCTCACTGAAGCTGAAGATAAGAGCTCCATATAAACTTTAGCAATTGCAGAGCGCAGCAGCCCACCTCATTAAGTAGGTATAGCACTGCGAGCACACAGAGCCTATGCTGTGCATCATCAGCTGGCATCCCATTTGCTTTAGCAGCCAACTGTGGGCTCATTCAGCACACAGTCACCGAAGGACTGGTATGGATGCTGTTGCCATGATAGCTTCGTGCCTCTGGTACAGTGCTGGCACTCACAGAATTACAACTCCTTGGAACTGGACATGGTCAGTTTTGTCCAAAGACCTTTTCCAGAATCTCAGAGGCAGCTACAGCTACAAAAAGAAGGTCTCTTAATTTATAACCTGATGGTCTTCTGAAGGAATCCTTCTACAGAGAAGAGACCTTTAATTAAAGATGTGTATGTCTGAAAGAAAGAGTATTGAAACTTGGGAAAAGAGTAGAGTCCACTCTGGAGAAAGTGTGTTAACTTCCAATTATCAAATTACCATTCTAATGATGTAGCAAAAGATGTCACAGAAATGCTTTAGCTAGTGTTTTACTGACAAATACACCATAGTGTGCCATGGGTAGATCTCAGTCTTGCTGAGAAGTCAGGCATCAAAAGGTCGTTTAGCTCTTCTATGTATCCTGGTTCCTCCAAGAGCAGCAGACTGATCCCCACAGTCCAAAGCGAGCTGTTGCCCGTGGAAAGGTATGAGGAGGATTGGAAGGCCATGGTAGAGGGTCAGGGGAAAGGCAGCAGGGAGCACCAGGAGTGGCTACAGAAACACCAGGAACACAACTCTAGGAAACAGCAGAAGGCTTTTGGATAATGTGCTGACAGAGGGACTTGCAAAGAAAGTATATTATTTGACTCCTCCTGCGTGCAGGACAATGGAAATTTTGTCACTCAGCCCTGTTATGCAGCCCTGTATTCTCAGTCTCTGAAATATAGGACTGGAGGGCAGAGAGCTGTGAGGGTGACTCCTGCAGGCCCTTGGGTGGGAGCACTGAACCCTGCCAGCCCTTCCTCAGCTGGCATGGGAAGCTGTGCTGCAGGGGAAAGGGACTCATCTCTTCCTCTCTGCTGTGTGTCCCACCACGGTTCTTACCCTGCTTCTGCTGGAAGGGATCTCTAAAGGTCACATAGTTCCGCTAGGGTGGAGAATTATTTATAGCTACATTATCTCCTACAGATTTTTTTTCTTAGAAATCTGCAGTGAAGCAGATTGCATGCAGTAGTCTATTTCTCTGCTTTGTGGTCCTTTTAATTAGAAGGTCTGACCTCTTGTTAATTAAAATCACAGAATTATTGTGGTTTCTTTCTCTTTTCCCTGCTTTTTTTTTTCTTTTTAGTTTCAAGTTAAACCAGTAATTTTTTGTTCAGACATGGAGGAAAACAGCTCTGGTCCTCATTTATAAGAACACTTTCCTCTTGGAAAACTCTCATCTTTTCCTAAGAGCAGCAAACAGCACCTTTCAGTCTCTCCTTACTGATCAGACCTTCAGGAAGGTCTTACATATGTTGCTTTCTTCTAGGTTCTCTCCAGTTACTCCACACTCCATGCAAGTGCAAAGCCCCAAACACCAAATGGGGCCTCCTCAGTGCTGAGCAGAGCCCAGTAATTGCCTCCTGTCTTTTACCACTTCTGCTAAACTGTCCCTCCTTTGCCCCAAACAGCCCTACAGTATTGGTCCTTGTGCAAGTCTTAATTCGTTGTGGATCTCAAGTGTTTTTGTGGGTTTTGGTTTTTTGGATTTTCTTTAGTTTTCTAATTACACCCTGTTGTGTATCTCTTGTATTTTATACCATAACTGAAGGTGTCTGCATGTAAAGATGTCTGATTTCATTGTGAAATTTTTGTCCTAATGAAAGTAGTCCTCTGCATTTCAGTGTATTGTTAAGGTCAGAAGGGATATGGATAATTTTTCATGAGGTACAGTGGTCTTCATGTGATGAATAACGTAGCCATTAGAGCATCTGGCTTTACAGTTGGTGAAAAGAAGGATTGATTCTAGTGTTTTGTACCATGGTACATATTAGTAGAGTAGAAACAAATGAGGATCAGCTGTTGTTTTCCATGCAAAGCCAAACTGTGGCAATGAGTCAGAAAGCCTTGCAGAGGCCAAAGCAAATTCTGTGGGTTTCCTGCTGAAATAAGTGGCATGGCCTGCAATGTATGACATGTCTTCCGATGACCTAGGACACCTTGCTTTTAGCAGCATTCATCTCTGCAATTTATACAGGCATTCATATTTCACTTTCTCCAGTTAATCCTAATAACCAGCTTTTAGAAGAACATGACAGCATAACATATGGGTGGTAAAACTGCTCATAAACCATAATAACACGGCCAAAAAAGATTAGATAGATAGATGCACTATGCTTATTTTGACATTCGCTGATTAAGAGGTATAGCTACTTATTACAGCCATTACCTTGGTGACTTGGAAGCAGACTGAAGCTGTTATTTGAAAAACAGGTTAAAAGTCCAAATTTAAAACAACTGTGTACTTACTACATGTAAGAGATATAATTATGTTTGCAATTCTGTTTTTCAGTGTGCAGATGGTAATTTTGTTCATTTATGGTTGCACACTGATGTTTTCTGTAGAACCAGCGTTGGCAGGATTAAGTGTGTGTTAACAGTAAGTAGGCAGTTTGTAATACATGGTTATAATTTTGTTGATAGGGTTCTGGTGGGATGAAAACCAATAATAATAAGAAGAAGTTCAAATGATTTCTTACTGTAGCTCCAAGACAGGCTTCCTCTGTCTGTGTGTATATGTGTATGTTTTTGCACCTTAATATTTATTTTTATTCTGAGAAGAATTTTTTCTTTTTTCCTTCTTATTTGGAAACATTTATGTTAGCTTCATTTTCAGTGTAGGCGATAGTTGGGCATCTGCAGGTTTGTGCCTGTAGGAATAAAATTCAGTGTCCACTCAAAGTAATTTGAAGTTTTCAATTTGTTTTTAGGGGTTGATACATTAGTATACACTTACGAATATGAGAGAAATATAAAGAAAAAGCATCCATTAAAGGTACCCTTTGGATTTCATATTTTCTCAGCTGTTTGAGGGCAATTAACAGGATATTTTCAACAGCTACTCCACTTGTCCAGATTGAAAGGGAAAAAGATAAATATGCAGATCAAGTCTGTAAAATGCTTTTATGATATTAAGGTTAGGTGTTAGAGAGCCATGGTACAGTAAAGCTTTTGGTGCAGTTCATTTTTCAGGTTTTTCCAGTTTAAGAATTGTGTGGCACTCTCACTTCAGTTTAATTAAATAGATGTAAAAGGGGAAAAAATCTAGTTATGTAGCAAGATGCATAACAAACATCCTCTGTGAAACTTCCTGTACTGGCTAAACAACAAGTAACAACAATGTACCGTGAAAGGAAAAAGGGCAATAGTACACTATACTGCATCTAATCATATATGTACATAAAATGTATTACATAGCTGTATGAATTACATGTAAGTATATGTATTAAAAAAGTAGACTGCTTATTGCAACTATGTATGTTTATATGCTAAAAATTCTGTATAATATGCACAGATTTTATGGCAGAAAATACAAGTACCATGAAATGTATTGTCTTAGAATGGCCTAACTAGTGTAAATTCTCAGAACAAATAGAAGAACTCAGTCTGGGCTTTGAAATTATGCTTTAGCAACTCAAATGAGATTTTGCCAAAAGCATCATGGCCACTAGAGCCATAAAGTAAATATGATTAAAAGAAGATCTCATTTAGTATCACAAAAAGCCCTGACTAGTTTATGTTCTTTTATTGTTCTCTACATTAGTAAGTTTCTGAAAGCCGCATTATGGCTAAATGAGAGTGTTTTATGTCAGTTTTCCATGGTTATGGGAGGAGATAATTACTCGTGGAGCCCTTTGAATGCTATTAGGACCAGCTCTAAAGAATCTTCCCTTCTTACCTGTAACTTGTGGGCTGGAGCCTGATGTGAACAGACCTTCCTACATGTGAGGCTGTGAGTGGCACTTCAGGAAAATGCACTCTAGTAATTGCATTGCACACAAATGTGTCTAGTAAGGTATGCACAATGTTTCCTGCTGTCTTTCCACTCTCACTCTTGTCTCTGAAGACCGTAAGCCTGCCAAGGCAAGGATTACATCTGTTCTGTAAAGAACCTAGTACTGTTATTGGCAATGTAAGTGTAAGGAATATTAAAGATCACTCACATTAGCATGAGCAAATATATTCAGTACATAACCAAAGCTAATTCTTTCCGAGATTGAAATGGTTATGGTGATTTCAAAAGAATATATGGTTGTTTATTAGGCCTTTTGGCCCCTCCATTCCAGAGGTGTTCATAAGTCCTTTATTGGGTAGTATTAACATCAGTTTATTACATTCTTCATAGATGTAACCATTCCACTTAGAATATTTTAGGTTGCTTTACATTGCGCAGGCTTGAAAGGTAAAAAGACCTTTCCCAGATCTTCGTTCACGAAGACTGGCCACGTTAACAGGCAGATTGAGTAATTCATGACCTTGGAGATGTGAGTGGAGATTATCATGGCAGTCATGAATTCTCCTACAAGGCAGTGCCATTTTAACATCTAGAAGATAATTTGGGCTCCTTTTTTTTTTTCTTTTATAAACCAGCATAGTTAACTATCTGTGAATCAAAAAATCCATTAATTAACCTGAAACAAAATTCTGAGAAAAACACAAATTTATTTTTAAAGAATGGAATGTTTGTTAATTTTGTAACTGAGAACAAATTACACTTCAAATACAGTATAGTTAAACACTTGAGTATGATTAATAGTGCACAAACACACATTTGTTTTCTGGTCTGTAGGTCAACTTGCCTTTCCCTGCCCCTTGTTGATCTAATTATTGATTAAAGGCTGTTGCTACTTCCTTAAATTGTTACAGCTTTGGGCAAATACTCTAATACAATTCTTGTTCTTCCACCAAGCACCAGCATGTCTGTACTGATTTAGCCCCTGAAGAGTTACAGCTTTAAAAACACATCCTTGAACGTATATTACAAGTTTCCCAAAGAGTTTCTTCTCCTTCAATCCCAGACTCTCCTGGAAGTCAAGGTACCCACCTGCTTGGCTTGCAGGCCATGCTGCAAAGTAGCATCTTTGGAAGGCATAAGCCACAGTCCTCCTAGTTGGTCCTCATGCATTTTTGCTCCTCTCAGTCACTTACCTTCCCAGTTTAGAGCCATAAGTAATTCTTTCTTCCTGCTCTCTTATTCCTTCCTCACTGTTGCCTCTTTCTGTGAGAGTAAAGTCTTTTCTTCAGACAAAGCTGGGACTTTGATTGCAGAGAAGGATGTGACCTCAAAAAAAACTCAAACAGGATGTGATAAGCTGTTTTCAGACTGTCAGAAGAGATAGGACTGATTTTGAAACAGTCAGCAGAACTAGCTTTGACAGTCTCTGGGGTCTGAAAATGTTCCCTGAGATACTGATGACTCATTATTAAAAGAAAAGATGAATTTTATGAGGCAGCTTCCCTCCACATATCAGGAGCAGATACATTTTTCCCTGGATGTTTATGCAGGGAAAAAGAAAACCATGCAACATTTGAATCTGGAGATTTCCGTAGCATGTTTATTTCTTATATAATCATTAGAATCACCTCTTGTACAGTAGGTTGCTTTGTATGGCAGCAAAAGTAAAATGTTGGAAAGCAGTCTCTCAGTAAGACTCCAGTGACTTACCAGTCACTGGCTAGTAAGTGTCACTTTTTGCATATTTAACTTGTGAATAAAATTTTAAATACTGTGGGAAACTAATCTGAATTGTGTGTGACCAGATAACATACATAACCTTACATAAGTAACAGATTAAGTTAACAGGCCAATATATTGTATGTACTACCTAGGGACGCAAGCTCTGTCTTTGCTACAAATGCTGTCTAATAAATGGGGCTTTGCAAGCAGAGTCATAGGAAAGAGTGCTGCAAGGCACCTCAAAAGGTCATCTAGTGCAGACCCACTGTCAGATCAGCTTTCCTTAATCATACCCTGAAGGTCATCATGTTCTAGTTTGTTTGAAAAATTTGCTCCCTGCTGTGGTCTACAGTTTGTTGCCCTCATGGAGTATTGGAGTTGCAATCCCGTTTTGTGTTTGTTTTTTTTTTTTTTTTTTGTACAATAGTGAGAATCCACTCTGCAGCTGTGGCAAAAAATGTGCATGGAGAGGGACAGTCACTTGAATGCCAGAGCCCCACTGTTACTGGAGATGGTGAAGCCCTGGAGTGTGAGTAGCAAGGCTGGTGTCTCTGGGTGGAAAAGGTTCATCTGCTCAGGTGCATGTAATATGAGGTTGTCTGGACTAGTGATGTAAAATGATCATGTACCAGCAGGGGATGGGGAAGGAGAAAGTAAAATCTGTTCAGCGTGTATTGGCAAATGGGACGTAATCTGTTTTCCCTCAGCTGGTAAGCTCGATGGGGACTCTTATAGCAGGGAGCTGATGTACGGTGGGGAGGAGGGCAGAGCACTGACTACTGTGTTGCACATGTGCTGTTCTTCAGAACTTGTGGCTCTACCTTGGAGAGGTAGCACCCCTCCTGCCTCCTAATGCTCATTATCCATAAGGGCTCATAGCTAAACTCCAGGAGCTGTCCTCTCTGTATTGTGGTGGCGTCTACAGGTGCACTGTGGATTAAAACTGTGTAGTGCTTTGACACTTAAGGAAACGTTTCCTTCAGCAGCTGCAGTCGCATGGGAACGGTGCAAGAGACCGTGGTGCCCTCAGGGAACGCTGCTATTCAGCTTGCAGTACCTTGGGAGAGTGGCTGTGACCTTCTTGCTACTGATTGTTCCTCGTTACAGAACTCAACTGGATTTGTGTCATGTGAATAGACAGGAAGTTAATACATGGTCTCTGAAAATGCAGTGCTGGGTAAGGAAGGACACAGTGTGCGTGACCAATGGAGATACCAGGGATTGTGGGATTGTGGAAAGGACTGTTATTTAGAGCCAGTCCTCTATTCCTCTTTGAGTCAGACTCTTCAAGGCAAATGCAGTGAATTGCTTCAGTCAGCTGTGCCCTGTGCCACAGGCTAATTTCTGTTTGAATGCATGATGTATGAGTGACTAACCACTGTCTTTCATGAAGATCTTGTGCATTCCCACGGAAAGGGCCAGAATCTGCAGCCTCAAGCTGAAAGGGCAGTTAACAGCCTTCCTCCTTGATACGGGTTACGTGACCTTGGCATTGAGCGTTGTTCTTGCTGACCATCTCCTAAGCTTTGTACACCATCAGGGGCTACAAGTAGCCTTGTAGGTTTCTGGTCTGTATCTCTCAAGTGAGCAGTGCATGCCTAATGGTAAAAGTAATACTGGAAGAAAACAGTATGAAAACAAACTTAAAGTCATTTTATCAGAGTGCAGCAGCTTAGTTACTCCCCACTTCTATTGGGTATTTGAACAGTTTCGTTTTCCTGGAAAAAGAATACTGCACAAGGAATTTCTAGCTTTTCTCTTCCTACAAAATTTTTTTTGCTCTTTGTTCTGCCTTCTCAGACGTTTCCTGATGCCCTTTCAAGCTTTGGTGGTTGCCATATACTTAGTTGTGAATTAGTACATATGAAAAAGATTATTGTGGACGTGCTGTCTTTGGCATGTAAGAGGTCTTTATCCCCTGCAGAATCTAACTCATTTCTTTCAAAGACTCCAGGGAGGAGCAATCCATCAGCTTGTGAAACAGATAAATGAATTCACTTGCTGAAGATCAAGCAAAAAGTCTTTAGGGTAAGGAACATGAAGCAAGGTCTCTTCTAAGCCCAGTTTGGTAATGTGTGTTCTAGACCAGCCACTGTCTCTGATTAAGGCAGTCAGAAGCATTCAGAGAGACGTTTAATTTTGAAAACTGCAGAGGTCATTTCTTGGAAGCTGGTATTGTCCATCTGGTTTGTTTATTCTTATGTTACTGTCCACCATTTGCTTTTGATCACAACTCTTTAGATTTTTATTGTTTGGATTTTGTTTTTATTTCATTACATGAAATGTTAGTGGTTAATCCAAAGAAGGGCTAAATTCTGGTAGAAAGGTC
>JAWWLV010000088.1:87317000-87329281 GCA_035041135.1 Platyrinchus mystaceus
ATGTGATGGGCTTGTAGCTGTCCAAACCTGTCAAATACTGATGGTTGTCCCAAAGGCATCACCCAAGGACCTGCCAGCCCAGCAAGTATACACTTAATAGGTTTTGCAGTGCTTGTGCTTGTTTCAGGGAGTTCGAGGTAAACTGGGAGGTTTCAGTGCTTTGCCTACACATTGGCTGCAGGACATCGTGGTGGAGGAATAGTGAAAATAAAAAAGCCCAGCAAGGGCTAATGTACTGTAATGACTGACTGAAATGAGCACTGTTCAGTAAATACTTTATGTAATTTGTATAATACCTTCTTCTGTTAATAAAGTGAAGCTGGGGTGGAGTGCAGCTGCTTG
Source organism: Platyrinchus mystaceus (assembly GCA_035041135.1). Lineage (NCBI taxonomy): Eukaryota > Metazoa > Chordata > Aves > Passeriformes > Tyrannidae > Platyrinchus > Platyrinchus mystaceus. Next base: position 87,317,343 of record JAWWLV010000088.1, read on the forward strand.
GGGACAGGGAGCATTGAGAGGGGATTTGAGGCTCTCTGACAGCACACTCAGCCTCTAGTAATCTGTTAGGCCATTTTTAATTCACAATGGTTTTTCAGAATATTTACTGTAGTCCTTTTTTTTGTGCTTATTCAGAGTGCTCCTAATGTTTTAATTCCCACCCCAGTGGAACAAAAAGTGAATAAAAAAGGAAATGAGTGGAGATGTATGAAATTATGATCTTAAACTTAACAAGCCTGTTTGTTTTTTCAAGCTGCTGAATAAATCCTCTGTGGTGTGCGCTGCAGAGGTCAATGTTCTGCAGTAGGAAATGACTGGTTACATGTCAGTATTCTCCAAGAGTTCATCTCAATTACTGGATTTGTCAAACATGACAAGCCTGAATGACTGTGTGGTGAAAATAGCGCACAGTTTGACTATTAAAGTAATTGGAGCATTGACATTTAACCGAACTGCAAGAGAATTGCAGTAATAAGTCTGAGGAGCACAACCACAAGCAAAGCGGAGAATAATATTTTTATAAAATCCCCAGTGAAACTGGTGCCTTTTTTTTTTTATTAAGGTAAATTTCAGTATCTTTTTAATTTAAATTATAAGATTAAAAAAGAAAAGATAATTCTTTTTTGATACTTTTTTGGGAAGAAGTACTAATATTTGTATAATTGAAAATTCCATTAAATTAACACACAGCCTGGTACAATCTTAATATTGTTATGAATAATCCATGTATGTGTTTTAATGTCCTCATAACGTATATACACTATACAGTTAAAAATTTATGAATGTGTACACAGGTATGTGGAGATTATCATGTGACAATCATCACAGAATTAGGTTATAAATGTGTCTATTACTTGATCTCTACTTGCTATTCTACCTTCCTAAAGAGGTACTTCTAGGCTTTCAGGCCTGAGGTGTGGGAATTAAAACTGATTGCTTTGGTAAATGCAAAAGAGCTTTTCTAAAATAATTTAAAAGTCATTTGCTTGTATCTATCTGCAATGAGATCTTCATTTTTTAAAAAAGAAATTATTTCTATGGTAAATTCTGCAAACATCAACTTTTCTGAGACCTATTAAGACTTTGCAGAACAGTATAACTATCAATTACTGTGGATAATTTGGATTTATACTTGTGGATCAGACTGGATTTTATAGATACCAAAATTGTGTTTCAGACAATGGCTTAAGCCACAGCCTCTTCTGATATCTCTGGAACAGGGACTGAAGTAATAATGACTTAGGACATTAGTCTGAGGGGGCTCATCCTTAGGTGAGTTACCTGCATTTTGGCACATTAATTTTACCTTATCAGAACTTTACAATTTGTTATCTCCCACTGATGGGAACAAGTCTTCACGTGGAAATTGGGTCTCTGCCATTCCTGGTGAAGTAAACCAGACAGTAAAATAATCCCAAAAGGCAGGTTCAAGAGCGTGGTACAACCAACAATATGTTTGAAGTACCTCAATTACATTAATTTATAAGTATATTTTTTGTGGAGTACAGAGTGTGATTTGCCACTTCTTCAGCCATGTCTTAATTATTGTGCTATCACAGGAGCACAGAGCAGTATTAATTGATTTAATCTGTTACTTGCCTTGTCTTACTATTAAGTCCCATCTCCACTGAGCAGTTGAACATTATGCTTATGTCTGTCACCCTTGTGTAAAAGTAAGTTTATGGTTTAAATCCTTTTGATTTCAGTGAGACTATACATATAGGTAAGCCTTTAGCTCAGCAGAAATAAAACAAAGCATAAATTCAACTGGTTTATTGAATTTGGGGCTTGAGTGATCCGAAGCTTAATATACTTAGTCACAGCCTAAGTACAGAATTTGGGTAGTCTTCTGTAAGGACAGACACTCCAGTACTTCCCTATGGAGAAAATAAAGGATAATTCTAGGAAATAGAGTAGATGGTTGGGTATTTGTTTGCTAACCTTAGTGTGAAAATAGACTACGTGTTAGGACCAGAACAGCATCTTGGGGAAAAAAAAAGGTGCTGGTAACAGTCTTAGTTTTGGTTTGTTTGTTTGTTTCCCCCCTGAATTACATCCTGCAAGTCTGTATGGACTCGGGGGTGGCAGGAGGATTGCAGACCTACAGGCTGCTTCAACTTTTTGAAGTACATTCTATAAAACCAGTTATCTCCTTCTCCTCAATTGTTGTCGTAAATCCAGTGAATGTCCTGAAGTTGCTCCCAATTTGCCCTTTGTGTATTAGAGATCAGATACACATTCACACAGAACAGGCTCCTGTTTCAGAGCTGAAGTGGCACTATTCCTACCTAATTTAAGCCCATTTGCTTTGAGAGCTGTGGCACATTGCATTTGCCCATCTCCTATTGTTTTTGCCAGCTTTGCCTGTAAATTTTGAAGATCCAAACTCATACTGAAGTGTTCCTCAGAAGAAGTGGCTCAAATAAAATGAAGTAACTAAATATAAAGGAACAGCCAGCTGTGCCCTTTTATGGAGTTTGAGGATCTAAAAGTGGAAACCTCAGATTCATACATGCAAGCAGAAACTCCCTTATTAAGCATTAAACAGTTCAGACACTTTTAGGTGCAAAGGTTAATGCAGAGTCAGTCATTTGAAACATCGGGTGCGGAGTAAGGATTTTTTGACTATGTACCATATGGTGGAAATGGTATCCTCCAAAGGAGAAACATGTATTCAGTTACAGGAGAAAAGCATCATGATTCTGATTGAATATAGGAAAATAGTTTTAAACAGTTTTTTTCAAAGCTTTTGGAGTGGGAATGGATCAGGTAAAAATTGGGAGCAATGCTACCATTCAGCTCTTGGGCAGAGGGATGAAAGCAGTGTGCACTGACATTAGGGTAGCATAGCCTTTGTTAGCCATCCAGCCTGTCAAACGTGTTTTGAATTTTGAGATGATGGAAACAATGCAGAAACACCAGATAACAGGGTAAATCAGCATCCAGCAAAAGGTTGCTGCCAGAGATCTTCGAATCAGCAGGAGGACCTTGTAGCAAATTTCGTTACATATAGGCTTGAAGTTTGAATATGGTGAATTATGTGTTGTTCTTAAAAGTAAGAAAGAAAATGCTAGGGAGATCTTGAAGATGATTGCCAAGTAGTCACTGTCACTAGAGACACTTGGACAGGTGCCAGTTGTATTAGGACTTCTGAGACAATCTGCATAAATCCCACATGGAAGAGCATTGATTCTAAATACCAAATTTTCCTTTTGATTACTGGCCCTGTAAGAAGATGACAGTCTGCAAGGCCTAAAAATAGTAACTCTAAAATGCAAGGGTTACAAAAGTACACACAAAATTCTTTTGGTCAGATTTCATTCTGATAAGTGTGCAAATTCACCCAAGATACAAAGCCACCCAGGCAGCTGCTTTACTAGGCAGAACTGTCTGTCTAAGAAGAAATGTCACCTACTTGGTGAAATGAGTTATAAAACGTTTAGTTCCAAGGATTTTTTTCAGTGATTTGGCCAACGAAAGAAAGCAAATTGCAATATACTTTAGCAAATCCTATTGTAGGTAATTTTTAGTGAGCAGATGAGGAGCAGGGCTGGATTTTGCTCTGTAGACTGTGATTGAAGAGCTCCATTGATTCAGGCTGAGGCAGTTTAAGAAGTTATTGCCATTTACTTTGCCCTGCCTCTGCTGGAATTCCTTATCCCTGAGGTAAAAATAGCAAAAAGTAGTATGCCTGTTCCCCAGCCACTGCAGCTCCCAGCTTGAGGGCAGTGTAATCCACCTTTAGGTTTTATTTGGTGTTGAGGCAGTGTGTGAGCTCTGAGTCACTGACTCATCAGATTTAACTGTAGCAATGGCGTGGTATGGGAATAGGATGGGAAGACCAGCAACCTCTTCAGTCACCACTGTTAAATCCAGTAGGAAATGTTTTGCAGAGTGCTTACAGTCCAGATTGCAGAAGTTGCAATGAACCATTTCTTTCCTGCAGCATGGTTGACCAGTGGTTTCCTATCTTCAGGGGATAAAGGAGCCCTATATTAGCTATTCACTGTAGTAATCTTCTAATTGAGCTCCTTTAATGAGTTTTCTCAGAAAAGACTTGGTGGATAGGAAGTGAATATTAAATACAGGTAGTAAGTAAGTAACTACAAGAATGCAGTACACTCATCTGCCTACATTGTTTTAGTGTTTTCTAAAGAATAAGATCTTAAGTTTCAATCCAGTAGCTGACTTAGGGCAAAAATAAATACTCTCAAGTCATAAATGGCTAACCATGCAGTCAGTAGGTATAAAGCAGTTGTACAATTCAAAGGTGCTTCTGGAGTAATTTTTAAGAAACTCTCAAACTCATTGAATATGGTGGCCATGATGGTGTGCTTATGTACTATGATTCTCCTCTTTTAGCAAATTTTAAACTAGAAATTAGATTATTGTTTTTATTGGGTGGGGAGAGTGTCTTTGAAATGTCCAGAGGACCTTCTGTAGGGTTCTAAAGTTTTGAATTTACACTAGAACGTATTTTGTGATGCATCATATTATTTTTTACAGAAAAAGATGTATAGGTTCATTAATCCAATCCCTTTATTCATGCTTATACAACAGTAAAGCTTTTAAAGCAAACCATCTCTACTTGTAAGGTTAAGGCTTGATGCAGAAAAGCACTTTGGCATTAGTATAGTGCTTGAGCACATGCTTAGCTTTGAGTCTAGAAGCATTCAAGTACCTTCTTGGAATGGAGAAGTACAACTCTGAAGCTTTCTCAGGGAGGAAAGGATTTGATTTGCCTTTCTTCTCTGTGAGGGTACACAACTGAGCCTCCTTTTGTGAGAAGGGTTTTCACTGTAGCAGTCAGGGAGAAGCAGGGAAGTAGGAGAGGTTTGGAGGAGATTTCCTAACATGTCCTAACACATTTCTGCCACGAGACAGCATAATTTAATCATGTTTTTTCACTAAAATAATGTGAAAATGCTTTAGTTTTATAGTATCGAAACTTCAAGACTTTCTACTGAGTTTTGCTTTTGCATTTGGTATCCCTTTGAAAAGAGCACTCAGGTTTGTGAGCTCATCACCTTTGCTCATAGCCAAAGACAACATTCACTCATACATTCACCCTACAAAGTCATAGCACTGTTTCATATACTGCAATTATATATTATTATCAACTTCTTCTTAATAGCAGAACTCACAGCTTTCTTTGTTGTTACTTTTTGGTAAGGGAAAAAATAAAAGTTTTCATTTTTAGCTAAGTTGGGTTATTTAGACTGAGTATGACACTCAGGCTTCAAAGAATCCTGTGCAGTACATTTTTAATCTGTTGTTTTTAATGAATTCTAGTCACTGAGAAATACTGTTATCTAGGTCAGATTTTTTGAATATTGTTTTTCTGTGGCTGCACATCCTGCTGTGCTTTCTCTAAAATGAGCTCCCCAATGAGGTGTCGTTGTTTTACTTTCTCACAGCTTCCTGGAGTAACTTTCCCAACTATAAATGTAGGTTTTGTGCTTTTTTTCAATACAAATGTACCAGTGGCTGAACCACCATTGGTGGTTTAAGACTCAGTCTTTAACTTTCTTGGGGGACAAGGGGAAAGGATGTAAAATACTTTAAAAGTTTTACCACTGATACCCTTGGTCCCTCGTACCTGGGAGGAATGGAAAAACGATGAAGAAACCAGAATTTACTATTGAATTTCAATGTTGTTATAACTGGTTCTCTGCTACTCACAGTGAAATGGGCTTATCCATATGGCAGAGCAAGACGTCACTTGTTATGGAGAGGCACTTAGAGCTTTCTGAGCATTTCAGTTCTTTCTGGAGCTTTATCATGACATCTCTGGCTGTACCCTGAATTACCTCTTAGTGCATCTCTCCACGAGACTTCTCAGTACTTTGAACAGAAAAGCATCAGGACTGTTAGCTGTGCTTACAGGAGGGAGTGCTGAGCAGTGGTCACCTTAGATCATCCAGCAGATAATGGAAGAGAAAAATTACACCAGATTTTCTTCAGCTGGCTATCCTTTCCTTTTCTGACACCACATTTTCTCTTGACACATTGCATGGATTGGGCACGTACCTCCATGTTTGCTGATAGAATATCACTACTCAGCTGCATAGTTTCTTTATTTGATTGATTCTTTACTCCTGGAAAAATGATTATTTCCATAATGACATTTCCAGGGTTGTCTACACAGGTAGATGTTTTTGACTTCTGTGTCAGTGATAATTTTATTTTTATTTGTTATTGTGTTAAATAGAAATTATGCAGACTTACCTGGTAGCAGACACTGTGTAAGGGCTGATACAAAGTTCTCATAAGAGGTTCTCGTTTAGAGGTGTTCAGTTGGAATCCAGGATGGCAGATTAAATCCACATAGTTGTCTCCACACTTTTATTTACACTGAATATTTGTGCCATCGGTGCCTCCCATGCTAAGCACAAACTGTGCTGCAACAGTGTGTTGTCAGGAGGGGATACTTTTTCATCTAATAATGGTGGGGTGGAAACATACTTGTGCAGCATGGAAAGAACTATAGTCCTTCCAGTGAAATCCTATCAACTGCAGAATTTCTACAGAAAGTGCTACATGACTACATAAAATTCCAATAGGTAATTAAATTATTGCATGCAATTTCTTAAGCATATCTTGGGCAGGGAGATTGTTTTCGACTCACTGAATAAAATAGGGTGTCATAAAATTGCCCTTTTTACAGACACAGCTGTAAATAGTAGTCTCAATTTTGTCATAACAGAGTAGTTCATCTCTCAGGATTGTTTTCATCAAAGAAATATTTAAACTTGTAATTGTGACAATTTCCTGTGTGGGATATGAATTTCTGACAGTGATGTGGCAGATCAGCTTATAAGTAGCTGAAAGAAAAAAACAGTTTTATGATCTAAATGGGTAAGAAGAGAAAAGCAGAGAAATAATGAGGAGTGTATATCAGAATGAGGATTCTGAAACTGAAGAGGTGAAAAGAAAGCTGGATGACAGTCTGCTGAATGCACTTCTAAGGCAGCTCACTCCATGCTTCCCCTTCTGGAACTCAGAGGCTCTGGACTGCCTGTCTCACTGAGATCTATGGCAAACCTCAGCAGTCTGAGAACAGGGGCTGTAGCAGAGCACTTGAGGAGCAGTTGCTCTTAAAATCTTGGGCTTGGGTTGATGGGTGCTTTATTTTGCTGAAGAAGAGAAAGCCTGGATAGTCACTGGTGCCAAATCTAAATAAAACTGACTGGTCCCAAGGAGTTCTGAGCTCTGTGAATGGTAGCTTGGATTATTTCTCAGTGTTAAAAAGCTTAATTCTAAATAAATAAATAAATAAAAAGAATACTGCAGCTTTAGGAGAAGTTTACAGCTAGCATTGGAGTACAGCCAAAAAAAGAGAGATGTGGATTTCAGCCAATGAGAAATCCAGCCATTTAAACTGACCTGACCTGGTGTAATTTTATTTTCAAGTAACACAAGAAGGACTTCAAAAGGCCCTTGAATAGATGGTGGATAATTGACTCCTAGCAATGAATGCTGAATATGGAGGTGCCTGTGCTGGTTATTATTAGATGTATTGTCAGCCTTTGACACCACTGATCACAAGGCTTGTTGACTCATGTGCTGTATGATCTACTTCATACCTATGTTAAGCATTCAGGCAGGTGGTCAACATAATAACTATACCTCTCACTAGTCTTATTTTGAACCCTAGTTTGAAATTTCAAGAGGGACTTAAAGCTGGCTGGCTCTCTGCAAAAAGGGAGATTACTGAGGTGAATTTTCCTGTCTAAAGGAGCCACTGACTATGAATTTGTATTTCAGTAAGCGCCTGTCTCTGATTAGATCTTCTAGCACACATTATTGAAAAGGTAATGCATTGGGACACATCTATGGAAATGGAGGATCTTTTTAATAGCAGTTTGAAGATAAAGTCTTTTCAATCCTTTGCCAGGTCCATAAACACTCAGTTCTGGTTTTGTAATGTAAATTAAGTGTCATTAAAGACCAGCTGTGGTGCTCGATTTGTTTTTATTTGTATATATTGTGTTTGTGCAGAAGACATATATCCTTAGAGGGTAGTTGTACCTTTTTATTAAAGGTTACAATTCTTCTGAAGCATATTTATTTGGACATTTCTGACCAGTGACATTTCCAGATCAAGACCTTTGAGGTTCAGTGTGTAGAACAAAATGTTACGATTCTTTTGTTTCTACCTTCAGATTCATTCATTGAGATGGCTGTAACTGCCTGGTGAATCCACGGAGAGCTTTATCTTGCCCTCTTCAAAGCTGTTGGGCAGGGATGGGAGAGGACAGCAGGGTGGCATTTAGAGAAAAATGTCTTTTTCTCCACAGCATTCGTTGTCTTGCCCTAATGGGAGTGCTAGTACTGATAATTGGCCTGATTTTCTTTGGGAAAACATGGGCTCTTCTTTCTGCTCCTGTATCTATGTAATCATGCCATGGGAACAGTCTGCCTGTCACCGTTGGTTAAGCGATAGAATTGGGATTCTTGAGGGCAACAAATGCACAAGGTCATTCAAAGAAATTTTAGAGAATTTCAGAAGTATATCAAGCCCAACAGCAGGTCAGGGTCCCACTTTACTCGGGGCTGTCAGCACACTTCATCTGAGTTGTCAGAGCAAGTGCAACAACATGGTTGTTCACCGAGCAGCCTGAGCTGCTGCATCCCCTCTTCGAGGTGTGTGGGAGTGGGAGCTGACAGGCATCCAGGTTTTCTGTGAGTTCCCAAAACCTATTGCCCCTTTTTTAGAGGTGGAGAAAACACCTAGATATAAAAAATATGCAAGTTCAAAATCTTCTCAAAGCTAAAGGTAAAGCAGCTTGCGTCTTTCGAAAGAGACAAACAATAAAACTTTAACAGATCAAGATGATTTGTTGCTCTGAGCCCCTCCCTGAAGAGGAGACTGGGAGAGAAGGCAAGACAAAAGAAATTAACACAATGTTTAAGCAAAAATGCTCCGTCTTGCTGTTGAGTTTTTTAATACATGCTAAAGCAGCAGTACAGACAGAGGCTTTTTGCGTAGCAGTTAATCTCTAAATGAGGAAAATAGCCTGTTAAAATGTATATATTACTCTATCATTATGGTGACAGGCTAATGTTCACATATAGAGGGTGACTAACAATAGCCTAAGGGTAAATGTCTTTACATTTGTAAGAACGCCAGAGACAATCTTACATTTAATACATCTTAATTGACAATGATGGATTTGCTCTAACTTTTTATTTCACTAATTGAGTCTGTAACACCTAACCTCTATATTATAACAAATGAATCTTATGCTGACTTTTTTTTTCGGTAAAGGTGTGTTTGTAGACCATTAATTTATCTACAATTTCCAGTACCATTGATGTGACTGCCATTTGTTCTTATGGCAGATCTTTCGGTGGTTTCCACAAGAGAAGTCCTGAGCTTTTAATTCGTGTTTTCAGGACTTAACTTTTGCAAGAAGGTGTGGATTTAGAGGAACTTAAAAAAATTATTTATTTTCTTTTAAAGTATTTTTTAAATGCCTACAGCAAGTGTATTTGGCTATTTTTAGCATTGTAGATTGGAGCCTAATCTGCCTTACTCTTCCCTATGCAGTGATACCAATAAGCTAAATTAATTTACTCTAGACTTTTATTAGTCCCACTGAAAACATTTAGTGAGCTCAAGGTAGTAAAGGCTTTGTATATGTAATTTGCATATATATTTTCAGGGGAAAAAAAGTAAAAACAATTCTGCTAGCTTTGTTTGACCAAATTTGTGTACAAATGCAACTAGCAGACTAACAATGCATAATGCGCTCTGTGTGTGGGGACTTTGGAAGAGCCTTCAACTCTCAGTGTGTGACATTTTCAGTATAGGGCAACACCTTCAACAGGTAACATCTCTACCATTGTGTTTGTCTATTGAATTATTTTTTTAAAAAAGGTATTGATTGCACATTTCATTGAAAAAAAGGCTAATTCGAATGCTCAGTTTCAAGAGACAAATTACTCTTTTCAAGATCTGGTTCAGAAAGTGCCATATTCTTTGAATAAGAACTAGATATATTTTCTATGTTAATTTGTTATTTTGGAGAATGGTGACTCATTGTAAATTGTTTTGGAGCTCTCTGGCTCCTTTGTGTTTCTCCATGCCTTGTTAACATACTCCTCGTGCACTCCAGAGATTCTCATCACGCAATGGCCTGGTTTTTGTCTTTTTCTTAATATTGTATAGTCTCCCACCACTTAGACATGGTCAAAAATTGTATCATCAGTTTTATTCTTGTTATAACATTACCCTAGAATCTTCCAGGCGGATTGTCATATGTTATCAGTATAGCAGCTGCTTTCAAAATAGAGCAAAGTCTCTGGGGCTTCTCTTCACAAGCAGTTTCCTAATAACGTGTTCTCCGAGGCATCTTTTCTCTCTGTTTCTCTGTCTGGCAGTGGACAACTGTTCTGAAGAGTGCTTCTTCCAAGAACTACAGGTCCAGTCTCCCACTAATTTGTTTAGCTACACAGGCAGCGCTGCTGTTCCTGGCAAGACGGATTTCACCGCTGCACGGATACAAAAATAGGAGCCACAGATGCCTAGTTCTATTGCAAAGTGAAGCCTTAATTCAACAGGAAACAACACAAACTTTTCTTACTTTGGCTGAACATTTAAAATGTCTTTATAAACAAAATAAATTGTTTCATTGAAGCAGTTTCACACTGATTTTGTGCTAAATCTTGCCAATTTCCCAGCTGCCTGCTATTCAGTACAAAGACAGGTATCATCCTCTGTTATGCTTTTTTGACCCAGATTCTTTATTCAAATACATCAGTGTTTGCAGTAAACAGGAATTTGCAATAGCCAGGTGCTGATCCTGTTGTCTTGTGACTAAGTTTTTCAGTTTTCGACTAACTATCCAGCAGCAGGATAAAAATAAAGCAGAGGAATAAAGCTTCAAATACTCAATAAAAATACAAGTGAAGATAATTTTAAAAATTAATATGCGAAGTTTATAGGAAGCTACACTGAACAATTTGCGTATGTTGCAAATTACAGTCACATCTGCTTTGCACAATCTGCAGTCACTTCTCTATTCCATTCCCATCATAGCCAATGCAGACTATCTACGTGGAAAAAAAAAACCAGAGACATCTGAAGAATTTTTCTTCCCAACCCCCTCCTATCTGTTTTTCTATAACACTGTTGTAAACTGAACTGGGTTACATGTAATTTCGTAAAGCATATCTTAGTATCATTACTCTTCTTGAGCTGGGTTTGTGCAAGTTTGCAAAAATAAAACAAATTCTGTTTTTTCAAAGTTGTAATAACAATAATAAAAAGAAATCAACTTGGAAGCCTTTAACTAATGCAGAGTAAGCTCATACATCTCCCTGGGAGGCAAAGCTGCGATTAGCATGTTTGAATGCCTCACTACAAGTGATACTTTGTGGAAATGCAGCACTTTTTGTGGGAATGAAAAGTGCAGTTGCGAAGCAGGCTGTTAATTAACAGAAGAGTTAGTGTAGTGTTTGCTGTGATTTCATCCTAGTTTAACAGAGCAGAACCAAACTGAAGAGCCAAAAAATCAGGCAAGCAAGAGCCTTGGTGGTGGTGGTTTTTTTACATCCTGAGAATTTGACTTTATACATTATTCTACTTCCCTGTACATTAGAGTAGGGGGCAGAAAATAGTGGTGCTGACTTTAATTCAAGCTTCCATATGTTATAAGTAGGTACTTCTATTTTTCTGAGATTATTTCTAGTTGTTGCAAAGCTAGGAAATAAACAAGGCACTTTTATGTTGTTGAAATCTTATCAACTGTTTAGTCTTGAGTTTTGCAGAGGAAATAAGGAGCAGAGTCTTCTTTACTGTTGCCCGCTAATCCCTCTGCCTAAGCAAAGTATATGAATGCTCACTTGATGTTGTGGCTGGGACATGCTTGGAAGTGGGCTACAGCTTAAAGTGAGTGGACTTTATGTCTTTGGATGTCTTTGCCACTGACCCA
>JAWWLV010000088.1:87329381-87345284 GCA_035041135.1 Platyrinchus mystaceus
CTGGGACATGCTTGGAAGTGGGCTACAGCTTAAAGTGAGTGGACTTTATGTCTTTGGATGTCTTTGCCACTGACCCAGTGAAGGTCATTGTGATCTGCCTGTTTTAAGGGTTTTATAGAATTACTGTGAACAATTTAGGTGCATTTTGACATCTCCTGATACAGAACATCACTAAATACATACAGTTAGTGAAGATTAGTATTAGCAATACCATAAAAACACATCTAATTTTATTAGAAAAGTCCTTCAGGTTGGCAGTCAATTCCAATTTTTTAATTGATACCCTATTTTCTCACATACAAAAAGCAATAATACTACCATGTCCCCTTGTCAGATGAGAGTAACTGATTAATGAAGTTTCTTTCAGTGTTAAACTGTGATAATGCAGGGTTGACAAAGTCAAGTGAATTACAGTTTACTGACAGCTGAAAAGTGCTCTGTCCAAATTGTCACTGATATCGTGCTGTGGCAAAAAGATGATTTTGCATGTGCTGCTTTATGAAATTATTTGCACTGCTTGCTATTCCTGAGTTACTAAGCCACTTCGGTGCCTCGCATTATATATGCTCATGTTCCTGTAGAGAACAAGACAATACTTTCACATCCTGGCAGTCCTAAAGCAGACTCTGAGCAAAGCACTTTTTGGGGGAAGGGCACCGAGAAGTTTTTTCTGCCTCTCCAGCCTGAAGTTATGATTTTTGCTCAGCAGTAGTTGGATAGGGGCAGCAATAGCTGATTTTCTTTGATGCTAGGGTCAGTGAAGAAGGCAGTTCATTTTGGTCAAAGAGAAGATAATATTTTTCCCAGGTTTTTAATGTCTTACTGAAGACCCACTCAACAGCAGGAAATGTTTGGGGGTTTTTTTGCCTCTGCTCCCAAAGTAACTTCACATATTCATAGCTCTGTTTCATTTATTCTTAAGTGAAATATGCTTTGTAAATTATTTTCCATGGCTAAAGACCCATTTACAAGTGAGGACTTAAACCTATGTAACTGCAAATGAAACGCCCTGTGCTGTTCAAATGCCCAGGTCTGGTCTGAGGCCAGAGAGCTCCTTTGACTGCTAGTCCACACTCACAACTGCACAGCAGACTTCCAGGGTTTGAGTAGGTCTTCTCTGCTTCCAGCTTCATCACTCATGACACAGCTCTGCCCTGAAAGCATGGTTTCTCTGAGGCAGTCTTGCCTTTTGCTATGGAGAACATCAGACCATGTCCAAAATGCAAAGTACAAGGTCTTGGGACAAGCTGAGCAGATCTGGGATGTGACTTGCTCCATGCGAACTGGCTTTGAAGAGGCACAGCTGGATGAATGGTAAACTATCACCCATTGCCCATTGCTGGTACCACTCAGTGTCTGAAATGCTAAGAAGCACTATACAAAAAACAGTCTTTACAGCCCCGAAACCCATAAAGACATGTCAGTTGTATTGCAGTTGTATATTAATTGTGCAGCACTAAACATTAGCAAGAAAAGATTGTTTCATTACTCATACTGATGAAAAATCAAGTGGTGTCTTTGTGACCACTCTGAACAGGACTGCAGTTGTAAGCCCAAAAACTGCAAACTGCAAAGCTTTCTTGTTTCCTGTGATCAAGTTATATTCTCACATCAATGTGCACAGCAACAACTTCAGAAAACAAAAAGTCTTTGTTCAAAGTAAGTGATTATTCAGTCCTTTTTAATTTAGCATGGAGTGACCCTTTTTATTCAGAAGCTCAAACATGTCTACAAATTTTTGGAGTGCCTGAAATTCTTGGCATATTAAAATAGCACTTTTTAGAAATTAAAACAGTGAGCATAGCTGGGAGAGGATTCTGGCTTGCAAGGAAGAAGAGGGCAGAATTAAAGGTAATGCTGCTTTTTCTTGGCGCTGGTCTCTTGAATGCAGCTCTGACTCTATTTAAGAAAATGTCAGTGTGTGATGTTGTGAGATGCTAATCGTAAGGCAGAGCAAAAGTGTATGTGATATTGATTAGAACAATGAAGGTTAATGAAGTAAATGCTAGGGAGTAGCCTCCATACTGAGGAGACTTAAAGTGCAAGTTGTTTGCTCAGAAAACAAATCTTCCCAGATTGTGCTTATGAATGATGTTGGTTGAACACAGAAGATTTAATATCTTTAATCTGTGCTGTAAATGCTGCCATACTCTAGACTGGTAACAGTACAACCTTACTGTTGGGTTAGCTTTATCTCCACCTGAGGAATTCTGATGTGTCTTCTAGTAATGGTACAGGGTTGTGATGCCTGTAGGTTTCACTTTGCTGGTGGTGGGAGGTGATCACGAAGTTCTATGAGGCCACATGGGTTCAGTCTCTTTAGGCATCTTTTTTGCTTGAAGGGATACTCCTCCAGACAGAGACTATCCTTATATCTCCTTCCACTGTGGCACTAACCCCACTGTCAGTGCTTAACAAAGAGTGTGTAGCATTGCACTGAAAAAGAACATGAAAAGAACTTTAAAGTGGCAGAAACCTCTTGGAAGTTAGGAAAAGCCAAATGTGTGGTTTCTTCTGTGTCTCTGATTTTGCCTTACTATTCATACATATTGTGTTACAGTCATGAATGACATCATTGCAACTGTTTTTCTAGCGGAGCAGCATTCCCTTTGAGCATGACATGAGCAGTGTTCGGGACATGAATCAGTTTGGTGCAATGAATGAGGATGTTGTCGAAGAAGTTAATCTAGGAATTGACAATTGTGTGATGAAGAGCCAGGATGACTTCAGGAAAGGAAATGATGGCCTTGTGTTTAAATCAGATGAACTTGAGTCAGGAGACTTCACTGCTGGCGCTGCCCCAGGGTGGCAGGGAGAAGGACAGCACTGGGATTAGAAGCTGACTCTGGGCAGTGTGGGAAGGGAGAAGTCCAGCCAGGCTTTATCCTTCCCTCTTGGCTGCTGGCCATGGGCAAGCCAGGCGGATCTTCTCCCCAAGATTCTCAACACAGTGTGTGCAGCTGTGATGCCAGCAAGTGGAGGTGGGGGGCAGCTGTAAGACAGGCTGAGTTTTGGATATGTTGTCATCCCAAGTTCCCAAGTCTGGAGGGTGCAAGCCAAGAGTGAGAAATGATCATTTGCTGGTTTCTTCTGCAGGGAGTGGAGCTGTCTGTCCAGGTTGGAAGTTGTAGAAAAATTCAGGTTGGTCCAAAGGTATTGTAGGCAGGAGGCCACTGGGCTACCACACCTGCAGAAGACAGCACAGGAACGTTTGGAGCCGAGAGCCAGGAACAAGAGTCAGCGCAGGGTTTGTTTTAGTGGGCAAGATTTGGGTCATGAGCTTGGATCAGTGGCTTACTGAGGACAGCAGAACCTCTGGGGAGATATTAGGAGCATGCAATCCTTAGCTGTTTAGATCTTTGTGGTTTTGTGGTCATTGATGTGTGCTCTCCAACTAGCCAGAAGCAACAATCCTTTAGTGATTTAGAGACACTTAATAAGAAACTGCAGGTGTTTTGCAGAGCCTTATTTGTATTGGGAAAGGCACTGCAGATTATTAAGATATAATATAGGGAATTATATTTTTGGATGGAGAATAAAAACAGAAAAGAAAGATAAGAAGCTTCAGTTTTGAAGCTTAAATCTTTCTGTTGGGGCTTGGTGGAAATACCTGTACTTGTCAGTAGGGTTGGGAAGAAGTGCCACTTCAGAGTTTGGCATTCCCAGCTCAGGTCTTGATTTCAACCCATCTCCAAAAATCACATTAGCAAAATTGTCGGAATAAGATGGTTACACAAAGACATGCCGTGATACTGGCACAGAAATGGGATGGTAAAGTTTCCTTCTGGGTCTTCGATTGGAAAAGCAGGAAACCTGCTGGTAGTAGTAGTTGTTCCTTGCCACACACTTCAGTATAAGCATCTTCTTTATTCATTCTAGGAGCTTCTAAACTAATCTGATTACTCTTGTGTGGTTCTTCCTGCAAGACAAAAATGAGGTTAAATCCATTTCAGGTGAGCCAGGAGAATTCGGTTAATAACACTGAGCCATTTACTCTGCAGTGCCAGCAGATCACTAAAATAAATTCAACTGGCTTGGCATGCCTTTGACAGGACATCTGCTGCTGAATTTCACCTGGTAACATCTGGGCCCGAGTGCTTCTCTAAAATGGGGAAAAAAATTTTCATGGAGACATAGTGTCTGCATTTCTACTGCATTAAAATTCACCATAAGCATTTTGTGTACTGTTTCTCTAAGGATGACGAGGTGGTAATTTTAACAATAAGGCTTACACTTTATCTTCTTTCTGGGGATCTAAAAATATTTTTGAAATATGAATGAACATATTCATTCAGTGATCAAAATGTGTTTGCAATAAAGCTTTCATTTTCTTAGAAAGTTATAATTAGTATATAAGAAGGCACAATAAATACTTTTTTACTTTTCTTGGCTTTTCAGTCTGTACTGAGCATTTACCTGTCAGAGCTTACTGGAAAACAATGTATGCTGCTCTTTTCAAAATAAAAAGATCACACCTGTGATATGTTGTGTAAATTTAGCTTCCCCATTTGACACATATTTCCAGTTTGGTTAACTAAGAACACTGCAGCTTCTAAGACTGATGAAGGCAGCAGTAGTAAGAAATGACCACTCCTCTTGTTTTGCTAACACAAAGGCAGTTGCACTGCTCATTGCTGAGACATTCAGCTCCACAAACATGTCCCTCCTTGGATGGGGAGAGTGTGGTTGAGAAACAGGAAGGAATTAACAGATACCAAGTTGTCACCTAGTCCACTGGAAAGAGCAGAAAATTTTAATCTGGCCAACTAGAAATAGGCAAAATGACTAGGGAAAAATTAAAACATCTGATTCTTCAGTACCATTCATTCTGTATAGCCAAGTATGGTTACACAAGCATTTTCTGAGCCAGCAAAGCTAGTTTAATGAGGCACTGTTCCCGCACTGTTTTCACCCACTTCTTCATTGTGCCAGATGATTATTTGCAGGGTTGTGCTATAAACCAGATCCAGATTTTGGGTTTATTTTTTTGGTTTGGTTTGGCTTTCAAGTCAAATCACTTCAATACAATTTTCTTCAGTGTATGGTTGCATCAGCATGACTGAGGGGATAGAGGACTGCAGGAAAGAGGAAAATACATAGAAAAAAGGATGAAGACTTCTTAAACTGCATTTGTCATCACATAAAATGTTTTCTGTCTCTCCACTTTCATTTTTACAGGGTAAGAGTGTCCAGTGCCATTGTTCTGTTGTGACAGCACCTTCTTAGGAGTTTTTTAATGAAAGAGAAAGCTGAATTGTCAGAAATAGCATTATCTGCCACTACCCAAATAGTTTACGGAAACAAAGCAGTTTCAACATCATCTAATGAACTATTCCTCATTATCTGTCAGGTTGCCAAAGGGGGCTGCTGAGGACATGAAAGTAATAGCATGTGTACTGGAGATAAGGATGTGCAATGTGCACGTGTGTTTGCCTGCTGTGGTAGCAGGAGCTTTGGAGTCTGAGCTGTAAAGTGTCTCAGGGTCACTCACAGTTTTAAAATATATATGTACATGGAAAGAGGGAGAATTTTTGATTAATTCAAAATTATTTTTTATTCCATATGCATGGAAATTTTCATTCAGCTTCATGGCCACATTTAAAGACCTATCAGAGTTTAGAAGGGCTAGTTACATTATGCATGAAACCAGAGTCAGAAACTAGCAATCTCTAAACAAACTGTTAAATTAGAAACTTTTTATTTGGACCTAACAGTGCGTTTTGAAGGTACTTATAAACTAGGTTGTATTAAATTGAGTAATACTATTTTGTAATATTAAATTGATCCAGATTGCCCTATGTAATAAACCAAGTTCGGCACACACACAACCATCCTTGAATACCAAATATATGTTGTCCACTCAATTTGTTATTCACTGTAAACAGTTCAGGATAAACCTGTAGGTAGATAAGTCAAACCCAGTATCCCTGCAAAGGCACTTATAAAAACTTTATTTTCTTTACAGATAATTTACCAGCAGGATAAAAACATGGTATTTGTCAAACTGCTTTCAAGAAGTGGTTGAACTAGGTCTGGTGTTCATAGTGATCACGTAACGGCCACAGAACTGCAAGAATTTTGATTTAATCTCCTTCAGTGCCAGTACACAATAAATTGTAACTGTCACAAAAAATGTGCATTCATAAAGCACCTTAAAGCAGGGACATGTACCAAAATAAATGGATTAGTTTTTTACATACCAGGAACAAAAGGGACACAGAATTCTCTAAATTAAATCTGTTTGAAAGGCAAACTCAAATGAAGTCAGCAGTTTTAATCTAGTAAAGATGTAAATAGCACTCACCTTGCAGAGTTCAAGGTAATGTTACCAGCACAAGGATAAGGCCCAGTCCTGTATACCTTCAGTCACTTAAGCAGTCCCAGTGGAAATAAGGACACCTACTGTGTTTACAGTTTGGATTACCGAGTGAGAATGTTATAGCTTGTATATAATCTCCAAGCATTGTAAACTACTTCTGGTAGATACATGGTTTTGGCCATATATTGGCCTGGAAGGTTGCATCACCAGAGCTTTAGCACCCAAAAGCTGCATATTCCTGTCCCTCAATAGCCCGTGCTGGCAGAAACTTGTAGTTTTGATCTAGTTAGCCCTTACTAGAAAGCAGACATGCTGTCACAACTAAGCCTACATATAGAACTAGATGTTGTTTCCATTTGCTTCGGTCCTGTGTAGCTGTGGCCCCTTGCTCTGAGCTAGGTAAGTCCCCAAAATGTCCATGGGATATTACTGTCTTCAGTGGCTGCAGAATTTGCTACACCATTTTTAGCAGTGAGAACATGTAAGTTTCTGAATCTTGAGTCTGCAGTCATAGGAGGTATTGGTCCAAATAACAAGGCTGGGCTTGGCCAGAATTCCTGCAGGATCTGCAAGACAGCTGCAGTGTAGGAAATGGCATAGGTAGTTGGATTCAGATGACTTCAGCTGCACCTGAGACCTTGGACTCAGTTTCTGTATATTCTGGCAGCACCCATCAGAGGAAATACTGGACACAGGGACTTTCACTCATCTGAAACTGGACTTCAGGGTACCTGACACTGTGTGTAGTGTGCATGCTGTCAGTGTAGGGCTTCATGCCTGTCCGCTGTCATTGCTAGTGTTTGCTCTCCAGCCACCCTTCCATACCTGTGTCTCATTAGTCATGCTGAGCTGCTCCTCTGTGGAGTGAATGGACAGGGGACAGTAGAGTGTCCCTCTTCCACGTGGAGGCAGAAGTCCTCCTTCCTGTCACAGTCCAGAGTAGTGCATTTGTATTCAAGCAAGGGAGAGAATGCGTTGGGGAAAGGGAGTTTTCCCTCAAAGCTCAGGAGAGAGCCTGGTCAGTGGGTTCCCATTTTGTTATTCTACCAGTTATATGATATCTACTAGCTGCCACTTCATCCAGCAAAGACCTCTCTCCCTGGGAAGAGCCATTGTTATTTTAATACATGCTGCAAACATATTTTGTGATTAAAATTGGAAAGTGGGATTTGGAATGTCCTTCATGCAAAAAAATAAGACTCTTTGTTTAAAATTAAAAAGAAAAGAGCAATAGAACAACTCAGTTTTCCGTGAAAAAGATGTTTTCATGATAGTCTTTGAAATAGTCTGTCACTTACTTAGGGATTTATGGGAGAGACCACAAAGATGCCTTTTGTAGTAGGCTGTGTACAAATTTACTTCCGGCCAAACCTACATGTCTCAGAATTACAGCTTTGTGTTTTGCTAGAATATTTGAGTCATTTTATCCTCCACTACATGGATTCTTAATACTTGTTTTGTAAGTATGTCATCTGAAAGAAATTTCATTGCCACAAATAAGAAACTCTGCTCTGATGACTCTGGTGGCAAAATTAATAACTCCGTACCTCGTTCTCTGAAAGAGTGCAGCTGTTACTATATTCAGTCTATACTAAAAGTCAAGCCAGGTTATGTTAATAGTCCATTAGTAAGGAGGTGGTAAAACCCACTGAGTTTTGCATTATGTATTTCCAAAAGGTGTATGGCAAAAGAGTCACTTTCAGAAGTGCTGGGATATCAGCAGCTGGGGAGTGGTGTGAGGGGGTGGGCAGGGGAAGAGAACATGTAAGCTGGAACTATTCCTCTACATCAGCTTCTGTGCTTCTGCGTTCAGGGAATAGAAAGACTTGAATTATGTATTTGCACAACCTTAAAGGTACTGCTGAAGTATTTAGTCATCTTTGTATTTCTGTTTTGTTGTTCTGCTATTATTTTTGCTATTACTAGTAAGAATACAGTAGCGTTTCAGCACTGTAGTTATCTTGGTTATCTGTATTCCTGGAAGAGCTGGCTTTCGCTGTTTTTCAATTGCAGAAATGTCTGGGAATGGATGGTATTTGACATATTGTTAGGTAACACAAATGGGACTTTGCTGAAGTACTTGCTGAAATTCAGAATATTTCTATTTGAGTCTCTAGAACTTACCAGCAGAGACCTGATGCAGGGAGGAAGGCTCAGAGTGAGGAGAGACACTATCAGCTTGCCTAAGGCTTGTGGATGTCACCAAGATGTCCCTCTATTAACACATACACATATAAAAAACATGATGCCTTAGGTTTTGTGTAGCATTTGAAACTTCATCTTTGAAGAAATACTCTGGGGGGCAGTGTTGTGTTTTTGGAGGTTTGGGGGTTTTTTTGTTCAGCTAGCCATAATAACAAACTACCTGTGTAATTCTTTTCTAAGGTCCTAATGTTTCAACAGAATTTATGCTTCTCAGACTTTAGAACCAAAAAAAACCAACCCAAACCACAAAATTATTAGGTTTAACATTTTCAGGCAGTCTGCATCTTTTTTCCTCAATTTTGCCATTAATCAAATCTGTCTCAATGAGAAACTGTGAAGCAGAGCCATTTGGAGGCTATCGGAAAAGCACAGGAAATCCTTCAGAGTGGTTCACCACTTTTTCTGTTTAGAACACAGGGAAATCAAGGGAAACAAAGGGCAACAGTTAACACACCAGGTATGTCTGATACTTCCTTTTTCCTAAAATGCCTTCTCTTTCACACTCTTATCTCACAGACATCCACCATTAACATTTTATAATCAACAGGTTGCTGTTGAAGCAGTAAAGGAGTGATTCTCTGTAGAAGTCACGCACCAAGTGTTGTGCTGTTCTCCTTTACATGGTTTTTAGATGCCTGACATCCTCCTTAAAGGTCTCATTTGTGCCCAGAAGAGCCCTACCTGTGACTTTTAGCTCCACAGTCACCTGTGCTCATAGATCAGAGAAGCTGGATCATTAATTTTACATATCCACAGAAGTTGTCCTACCCTGCTTTTTTTTTTTTTGATGCTGCAATTTAGCGGTTGGAAAGCACAGACTTAATATTTTATTTGTGCTTCTTTCATGCCAGAAAGGCAAGACCAGTGTACTTTTGTGGGAAAGGCTTTTCATTCTGTGAGGTGCTGAGAATTCGTAGCCCCAAAGGGGACCCAGAGTAACCTGGGGCATGTCTGTAGCCTGTGAACAATCCAAACTGACATTTGCATTGCCAAGAACAATACATAATCTGACATTTGTGTATAGAATGACTGTGTGATAAAACAGTGGTTGCTGCTGCATTTTATGTGATCAAAATATTATCTCTGAGCACTGGGTGAGCACTGGGGCTGATAGTGTAGTTTTATGCGGAATGAGTAGATACATATGTATATGTGTATTGCATGGCTGATCTCTCAATTATCTTGATTTTATATTACAGTACAGGCTGGGAAAACTAGGTAGTGTGACTGAATGCTGTTGCAAAGCCAGAGCTTCCGCTTTATGGAAGCAACTGAAGACAAAGAAGATCCTGCTCATGAGCTCAATATTAAACAGACTTAAGACTGTTGCAGTCTGGGAAAATCGTGATTTGGTTTTGGAGTGATGCAGACTTGTTCCTTTGGCAGTGTTTTGGTGTCATATCCCAATTCATAGAAAATACATCAACCCTGTTAGCACTGCACATTGGTTTTATAAGTACGTGTGTGGACATGAAGGTGCACACTTCTGTGTGTTTCACATACTGAACAGCAGCTAATTAAGTAGAAACCAGTGAAGCCTCCCACACAGATCATTTTCCTTTTGTGTCTTTTCACTTCTCCTATTGAGGTGAAGAACAGCCACAGAGAGAAAGTAGGTCTGCCCATTGCAAACAGGGTCCATTTTCATTTCAGTCACTTTTAATTATTTTACTTCAAGGATGTATATGCAAGTTGTAGATGAAAATCAATTACATAGCTGAGAAATGAAGCATCAGAAAGCAATTTTTAAATAAGTTTCCTTAAGTGCTGCAAGAAAATGGTTAATTTGTATGGAGTACGTCCAGGGGAAAGGGGTAAGGAACAGTTAATATGCTATAGTGTGGTCCTTTTTTGATGCTGACCTAAGAGCAATTACATTGAGCAGGTTGGCTCTTCTGATGTGTCATTGGGTGTAACTAGTTGACTCCAGACAGTCTTGGACAGCCTCTGTGGGTAGTTACTGGGAGATAACTGTCCTATAATTACAATCTTAATTTTTAAGATAGAATGACTGCAGACAACATTTTGTTTCATGGTAGCAGGATTTGGTGGTTTGGGGCTGCAGCTGTGCCCACAATGGGCAGGCTCCAGGATCCTCCACCTGCTTGTTAATTCAAGCCTAAATCACTCAGTTTTGTAATCAGCTGGACCTAAACAACTAAGGACCTGTCAGCACTCAGGAGGCATCTCTGCTGTTTCTACTGGCACACTGGTTTCACTTTTGGAGGGAGCTACTCCCTGTTACCAGTGTAGCCTTTACAGTGTCTTCAAAAAACATTTCTGTGCCTTGCCTAAGACAGGGTTGGTGCGTAAAAGGCAGGTTGTGCTTCTGAATTTCTCTTGGTGGTGGAGTTTGGTGGAAATGCCTTGGACATAGCATGAACTGTTCTTTCTGCTGCTTCCTGAGATGTGTCTTAAGTCCTTTGGGTAAGCCAGGGTGACAGGAGGAGGAGAGCTCTTCCCCAGTTAGGACTGCTGACTGTGTGACAAGACCCAAACCAGTTTCCACTGAATTTCCACTCTTTCCAAGCTGGTTTTTCAACTTTGCTCAAAACACAAGTTTAACCTCTTTAAAAATTGCTTCTAAGAGGACAGACACATTATCCTCACACTGCCTATCTGAAGTATTTATGAATCAAGTGTGACCATACCTATACCCTGAACTCAGGGCTCTGAACTCTGTGCCAGGAGCACCCACCCTGGTGATTTTTTCAACTTTTGTGCCTACTTCATTGTTAATATTGATCATGGCAATCCCAGACTCTTAGCACTAGTTTGACTGATCTCTCTTGTCAGTCATTCCATCTCCATTGACTCTTTGCTCTCAATGCTCCCTTAGAAAAAAACAAATAGCCAAGTTAGCTGGCTGCTGTGTCCTCTGCCTTTTGCAGCATGGGGCACCGGCTTCCCTCCACAAGTGATGGCAGAAGCACTCTTCTCTGACTCAGTGCCACATTTTCACCCTTTCTCCTTTGTCTTCTCCACATGTCTGCTCCACATGGCCCCCTGCTCCCTTGGCATCGGGTGCAGCTCTCACTCTTTTCTTGTTCAGCCTTCCTTCTCTGCATCCTGCTGGCAGGAGAGTCTGTCCAACACTGGCTTAATTGTTTATTGAAGCACGTACCCAACCTCTGAACATCTGAGCAGGTGCTGGCACCAGCATCCAAGCTGGCATCAGCACAGGCAATAAGCTTACAACTGTATTGTACCTGAGTAAAGAGGCATTTGCCCCATGCTGCCCTGTCCTGGCTTGACCCTGACCTTATAAACTGCTTCTATTACCAGTGCTTAAAGGATTGCATAGCCTTCTGTCTCTTCAGAAGCTACCAGTGATTTGAAAGCTTCATCCCAAGTTCATGTGACTAAGCTAAGATAAACATCTGTGTGTTCAAACAGTTATCCTGTCTTTAAGGACACGTTTTATGAAACAGAGATGCCGAGCCACATCTAACCAGCAGTACAGCATAGGCATCTACTCATTGTCCAGTAGTGGTCACTAGCTAGTACTTCATAGGCAAACCTGTTTTCACTTTGGCTGTTAAACAGTAAATTCCTACAAATTCTTTAGGGAGAATATCTAGTTAAGCGTGATGACTTTTGTTCTTTGGTAATGCTGGCAAGACAACAAAGATTGTAATAAACTCTGTGTGTCTTATGCTGTGTACTGTTTACTTCAAAGCTCTAGAAAAGCAATAAATAACTTCTTTGCCATTGGCCCTGCACAACTGCTGTGTTGCAGCCCAAGCTTGTGAGGTGGAAAATGAGGGGAGGAGGTAAATTTGCCTAAATTAAAAAGAGAAAAAAAAGAAACAAAATAATTGTTAATAATCTCTGTTAATAGGATTTTCACAGCGTGCTCTACCACTGGAGTGTATCGCTCTTCAAGGCAGCTTCCCTATCTGATTTAGCCAAATAGAAACCTTCTGTGAATAGCTGGTATCTTCTATCAAATCTTCACCTCGCCTTCAGACATCAGAGAGATATTGGTGGTGGTTGGTTAGAAACGAGGGGAGAGAACCTTGTTCTCTGGGGTTTCAAATAATTGGTCAGCAAAATACACTGATGACTCTTTTTCTTTTTGCTAGCTGTGAATTTCTGTTTTGATCTGTTTCCTTCCAAAAGTTTGAGTTGTTTACTTTGGGGATTATGGCTTTCATGAAAATAACCAGGCTTCCAAATGCAGTCTGTCAAGCTTGCCAAGTTACTAGATGCACAGGTTGCCAGTGGAGTTTTGCTTCTCGTATTGCGTGTAAGTAGATCAGCAGTGTAGGAGCTTTGATTTTTTTTCATGTCCTCAGCTCACCTGCTGTATTTTGCTGAGGAAAGGTGAGGCAGTGCAATACAGAAGAGGAGGAATTTTTTGGTTTTCCCTTTTGTGACTTTCTGATGGGGACAACGGCAAAGCGCATGGGCACATCTTAAGAGCATGTTACATGCCCTAGATGGATGAAGTCCCAGAAGGAAGCTGGGATCTTGACTGGAGCAAGAGTCATTCTGGTCAAATGGGAAAGGAAAGCCCAAATGTTTGTGACAGTTAGTTAAGGCTACATGACCACGGCAATCAGGCTATTACATAATTGTTTGGGTCCAGCTATTGTGCATTTCCATGATACTTATTACTTCTGGGGACAATGATTTTTCTTCATTGTTTTTCTGAGAACTGTAAGGCCTCCTTTGGGGTTGTTTCTAAGTAATTCCTAGTAAAATATATATGTCCAAACTAGCTCGTTTCTGGCGTGCTTGCTAAAGCAATATAGCCCAGAAGACCAGCAAATAACAGAATAAATCTCCAAAAAGAAAGGAGCAACAAGATGGGCAAGATTTTAAACTCTCAAAAGTAAGACCCTGTTAGGGATTGTTCTGCTTGTTATGCTTATGGTCTCTCACTCCAGTGCTTTGAATTTTAGCGGCCCTGGTCCCTAAAGCCATGTTGTCTGCTTCATGTTGCTGGAGCTGCCTCTCTGCAGCTTTTTCTTAGGGAGACAGTGGATGTTTCTTGACAAATATCTGTTCACCCTCTGAAAAAAAAAAAAGCAAAAAGAACTAAAGAATGAAACAAAACCCGGCCAACAGCTGTGATCTGTTAGAGAATACTTCTTTAAATGCTTATAATGGTTTGTGTGTTAACAAACACATTCATAATACAAAAGAAAACATGAGTGACAATGGTGGTTTCCATTGTGCTGAATAAAAGCTCATGCAGGCAGGGGCATGTTACAGAGGCCTTGCACTTGGCCATCTGATACACAGGTGACCCAGTTCATGACTGATAGTATGTGAGAAGTTATCCATCAGGGTGACTGCTAAACTGTGCTATGGCACTCTGCAACAGGTGTTGGCTGTAGCTGCCTTTGGAAGGATGTCAGGTCAGGCTGGAGCCTGGGTTTAGCTCATTTATTATAAGGACTTTTGTCAACTGCTACGGATCATTTCAGACTGCTTTGTAATTCTCAATGGATGAGGTTGCAAATTTAATTCCTGAAAATTATATTAAACTGATCAAGCACAACATGAAGCTTTGGCTAGAATGTCTTATGTATTGCGACTATGAACTCCTTCTGAAACATTAAAAGGAACTGACTTAGTGACTCATCTTTTCATGTATCATATCATCCATCAGATAACAGCATTTTCAGAAGTACAGGAAAAGGAGAGATTATTTTGATGTCTTCTACAGCATACAGCACAGATTTGCTTTCTCTTTTCCCCCAGTCTCTTCCCTGTCTCCATCTCTGTCTCTGTGTCTCTCGCTTTTCCAATTTATATGGATTAAACAAGTCTCTGATTATTCTTTATGCCACTGCAAATAAAGTCATTTTCAGAAACAGATGTCGAAAGAGCCCAGTGAAATAATCCTGGAGGCAGATGCAGTCTTCCATAAGCTGCCAAGTGCATGGTGCAATCAAAGTGATGAAACAAAATGGAACAGGCTGCAGAAAAAGTAATTAAATTATAGTTCCATTGTAGAAGCACATTTTAAAATTACTGAGATTCAGAGCCCATAATGCTGGTATTATAGTTGAAAGAATACTTGCCATGGGTCATGAGCATTTTTTTTTTTAACAGTTATTAATCATGCTTGA
The DNA here is from genome assembly GCA_035041135.1 of Platyrinchus mystaceus. Classification (NCBI taxonomy): domain Eukaryota; kingdom Metazoa; phylum Chordata; class Aves; order Passeriformes; family Tyrannidae; genus Platyrinchus; species Platyrinchus mystaceus. Next base: position 87,343,989 of record JAWWLV010000088.1, read on the forward strand.
CTGGAAAGACATGTGTAACCTACAACAAGCAGTGGCTGTAGTTGTGCCAAAGGAAGCTTTTGTTCCCTGAAGAGAATTGTATCAAAGGCCAGTGTGTCCTATTATTACGTGTGCAATAGCAACGTGCAGAATCTGAAACAGGCTTTTCAGATTTCAATACAGAGCACTGGAGGGGAAAAAAGAAAACAAGTATTGTATCTTTTTGAATACTATATGACCTCCTTTTCCTCTTACCAAGTTAACTTACTAATTGACTAAATAATAGTAAAAAAATTTCTAAAACATCCCTCCCTTCCCTAACTTCAATAAAAATAATTCCAAGGCTCTGGTAAAAATGAAAAAGAGACAGAAAATGTTCAAAGTCTTGGAGACTGGAGATTAAAGAGACCTCATTAGTTCATTTGGCTCTGTTTGCTTTCCGTTGCAAAGTGAGTCTATAGAAGATAGACTGGACAGTGGCTAAAATTCACCTCCATCTTTCTATCATTTTTAACTAATAGGTGTTTTCCACTGTTCTCTCAAAGTCCTGCTTTTTCTTTTTCCACATTTTTGGGGGAGGAGGCGGGGGGTTGAAGTTCTTTTTGTTTTGTTTTGCTAGGGTTATGGAGTGTCCAGATACAAATATGAGATGGTAATGTGAACATCGTTCTTTCCTCTTTCCCTGCTTCAAAGTGTAAGTTTTCAGCCTTTAGTCTGTAGCTTTATGTCATCCCCAGGCCTTTTGTATTATCAGAACCTTCCAGATTTGACTAATTTTTAAGAACTGGGTTTCCCTAGTCATTGTATTTGTATTGTAAATGTATTGCTTGTGTTGTAGATTTATGGTCACTTTTTTTTCACTGTGTTACTTTTTGTGTTACTATCTTTCTGCTCCTATTTGAGCTCTTCTCTTTTTTTAACATCTGCAGTCCTTACAAATGACTGTCATTAATGTGTTGTTAATACCCTCTTCTAATTACTGAAATTTTTTTAGTAGTAACCTATTTCTCAGCCCATCTCAGGAATCTTTACGATAAGTCAGTAATTACCTTTCTTGATCTTTACCTTTTTCTTTTAAATGAAGGAATGGACTGCTTTGTGGTCCAAGACAAAGGTGGGAAGGTAAGGGCAGAGTCAAATCATTTGCATTAGCAGAGGTCCTGTCTTGTTTTCATAAAGAATATAGAGGACCAAAGTACACATCCAGTTACGTCCATGAAACTCTGATAAAGGTAGTGGGATTATGTGTGAGTCACAAAGCTACTGGAGCAGTGGAGGCGGTGGGGGGGGGGGGGGGGATCAAATATGTTGCCTGTG
>JAWWLV010000088.1:87345294-87433506 GCA_035041135.1 Platyrinchus mystaceus
CCCCCCCCCCCCCCACCAAAGAGGTGTCCTGTGTCTGCTTAAAGCACCTTTTGTTGGGAGTTTCTCTGAATATGGGAGCTTTTTCAGCGGTCGTATTAGTTGATTTTCAGAGTCCCCTCCTCCCACTTTGCTCTCTCAAGATTATCACTATGAGAAGAGGCTACCCCATGGCGTGGCTGGCTGTGAGCTGCTGAGCTCAGTGCCATCAGTGCCACATCCACACCTCCTTTAAAACACCTCCAGGGATGGTGACTCAACCGCTTCCATGAACAGCCTGTTCCAATGCTTGACAACCTTTTTGGTGGAGAAATTTTTTCTGATATCCAATTTAAACCTCCCCTGGTGCAACTTAAGGCCATTTCATCTTGTCCTATTTGGTTAGTACCAGAACTTTTCCTGTGGTGGAACTGTGACCTTGTGCCTCTACTTTGTGTCTCAATGAAACTTGTGTGAACCTGACACATTAGACATCCCTGTATCTCTTAAAAATGTTGAAAGTTTTTGGGAAGCTTATATACATACATGCACATATACACGGGTATGTGTGTCTGCATGTATTTGTATGCAGAGGGACTGACGTTCAGACAGAAGGACAGATACTTCATGAAACACTTCTTCAGCTGAGTGACTGGGTGAAGCAAATTAGTTGTTTATTCAAAAATAGGCTCTTTCCTTTCTAAAGGTTGCAGAGAAGTAACAAATGGATGGCTTTAGTGCTTTTTTTTCCTAGTGCTAGAGCAAGATATAGTGGCTCACTTTACAACCAGCACTTTGAAGTCACTAATAAATAAACTATTTGATTTTTTTTCTTTGTTTTTGAATACTTCATCAATTAGACTGGCTTTTGAGTTTTAAAGAGCCTCCTGGTTTAAATCAGTGACAAAAATATTGATTTAAGTGGCTTAAATCTTGGCATGTGTTTGGCTGTTTGCTCTGAGTATTGATGGCCCATAAAAGAGTCATTTATTGTGGGCTGTTTGTTGGTTTTTTTGATTGGGTTTTTTTTTGTTAAATCTTCTTTCAAATGAGGCCCTGGAACTTACCGGGTTTTTTTACTCACTGCATAGTCCCGAGTTTCACAGTAAAATCCATATAATGCTGTATGTTTTGACTAACCACCAGTGCTTGCGACTTCTGAAGGCAACAAATGCAACATTCTGGCAGGACATGGCAGTGTTGCTTTTTTCCCTTTTAATCCTCATGCCGTATTTACAACTATTACTGATGTGCTGCTGTTGGACCAGTTTCTCTGAAAATTCCCAATCCATCCCTGCCTCAAGGGAGCACAAGTGTGGTGTCCCAGGAGAGAGCCCGTGACTTACATTCCAGAGGCTGGCTCCAATCCGTTTGTAACAGAAGGATGGGAGCTTGTCCTCCTCCCTTCATTAGATGCTGTATGAATTTCCCTTTCTTTAAATAAGTATTTATTTTATTAATCTAGGAAGCTTGAAAGGATTTTCAAATCATAGCCTTGTAAATAACATAATTAAGGTGATGACAAAAGTGATATTTTTGCTTGTATGTGTCAGAGATTCAATTATATCAACATATAATATTTTTCTGTTTAATAAGGAAAAATGTACTGTTATTACTATTAACCTCTTTTCCCTTTTCCCTAAACTACAACCACATTTGTGGTTTGAGTGAAACAACTGACCTATGTTTATCAAACCAAATATGTCTAAAAAGCCCTTCACTTACAAATAGGTTGGACAAAGATGTATTCCAGGGCAGATATCATTTCAGCACTGATGGAATTATAAAAGCCTAAAGATATTTAAATATCTGTTTGTTCTGTGCCCGTTCAGAACATACTTGATGGGTTAATGTTTCCTATTAAAGAATCTTTCGTATTTCTTGTACTATTCTACTGCTATGGGGAATTTTTTCCTTTGATCAATAAGAAACCTATTTGTACTCCTGTATGTACTGACAAAGAAAATTACAAATCTCTATGTCTGGGAGACTGTTTTTGCTGAAGATAAAAATCTCATTTTTAAAATCATTCTATTCTTAATATTTGCTCATTAAATTATGCCCTGGCAATCTTTTATCATTGGCCACATATGTCATGTAAAAAAATGTACCTTACTTGCTCCCCAGCATTTAACCATATTCTCTGCACATATACTTTCTGTATCAAAATGAATCTTTTTATATATATATGTAAATCTAGTTCATTTACAATGTCTTAGAAACAGACCATGTGAACGATTTCTCTGTTCTCTCAGAGATTTTAAAAAATGGAAAAAATATCATTTGTTTAGGCTTGACTCTCCTTTGGTGCCAAGTGCATTTATTTTTAAATCAACAAGCAAGTTATTGCTTTATTTGTTTTAAGCTGTATTAAGGTAAATGTACAAGTTAAATGCTGTTTAAAAATAAAAATATTTAATTGAGGAAATGTGAAAGTCATGCATTTGACTTCAGTGGGCAGAAATAATTTAACAAGTATAACACATGTTTACAATGTTCAGGTTAGAATGTAGGGTTTTTACAGGGACAGGTGTGGACCAGAAATCTGTTTTTATACAGTAGGCCATTCTTGTAAACAACTCAGTGTTGGACAGACCACTATGCTCCTGGTGGTGGTGGTGGTCTGCTCAGTTTTTCCCCTGCCTTTCCTGTGACTTATATGTACATTTGTTTATTAGATTTGTTATCTCACACCATATGGAACGATTAATTCAAATTAGTTGGAGTGTCTGTTTCTTAGTTGAACATAAGCAAGTAAGGCCAAAGTTTTATTTGAAATAAGCAACATAAAAAATCCCAAGGGTTTGAGAAACACGGTGCTTTACTTGAAGGTTTTGGATCCAGAGGATAAAGTGTTAGGTAAAGCTGATTTTGTGCTTAAAGCTATGATTAGAGCTTTAGATTCTTTGGTAAATAACTGGTCTACCATATTCATACATTCTCTTCCCCTATATTGCAAAATGACATGTTCATGATGAAGCTTACTGTTAATTTCATTGCTGCCATTAGGAAAGGAAAGATAGTCACTTTCTGCTCTGTCTGTCCTGAACTCGTCATTGAATCCTCCTGGAGATTATGTCTGCAGAGTAATTTATAGTGGGTTGCCACAATTTCTTATTAGTGGAAGCATTTCTGTTTCATTAGTCTAGCATGGCAGCTTCTATCTGCAGGAGCTTTTATCTGCCTGGCTTTTTCACCTAGGCAGAAGTGTTAGTTGGCTCCTGGATCTGTACGGAGTATCTACATGCACACTGCAGTGCTTGTTTTTCAGTTCATGGAGAATTGTAAAGATGCTCTCTGCATTTCTGCCAAGGTAATTCTTTCTGAAATAACTACAGAAAGGAGGAGGAAAAAAAAGGGGAAAAAAAAAAAAGGAAGATGGAAGATACCTTTGGCAAAATAATCACTGTGTTTTCCATAGCCTGGAAATTACTTCATTCAGATCCCAGATCTGTTTGGCATTTGCTAAATGCCATTATACAGTTTTTCTAAATTTCCTGATACTTGATTTCCAGGCATCTAATAGCATTTATTACCTGTTTGACATGTGATGTTTTCTGAAAAGATGACTTTATTTTTGTAGTGTGTAGCTGTCTGTTTACACACAGAATAATATTTTGACATTGATTTATGTTAAATAAGTAATTTGTCATTGAGTGCTGATAGTAGGAAATAGTTTCGTGAACAACGGAACAATGGTCTTTATTGTGCTTCTGTGATTTTTCTTCCTGTAATAAATTCACAATACCATATTGTTTACTCAAAAGGCTTTACAAAAAGCTTTATAAGTAGAAGAATTAATAAGTAGATTGCTGTTTGCTTCCTTCAATAAATCAGAAAGGGAATAACCAGTTGCCATTGGCTGAACCATATGCTTTTTGACTAGCATGAGGAGAGGTGGTCCATTTAAAGAATGGGACTCATACACATCAAGTTCAGAAGCTAAACATTCATCAGTTGAGAATAGAAAAAATAAGTCTAGTATTTTGCTATTCTCTTCAAAGATTATTTGACATCTAGTGATCTTCAGAAAATGAGACGTCAGTTGTATGGAGTGAGGGCATTTTGTGTTTCAGGGAGAACACAAAGGCAGCTTCGAGGAGAACACAAGACAACTTCTATAGATAGGATAGGTTCTTCCTCTGGCAAAATACCATTAAACATATCTGTCAAGGAAAAACTAGTGCCGCTTCACATACTCCATAAAATGACATTCAAAAGACTGGAGTCTTGCCAGTTTTTATGCTTGCTTTTGCCTTTAAAAGTAGTTCTGTTATTTTTTCTTTATGTTCTTTCCTTATCAATTTCACATCTTTGGCAAACCTACTATTTCCACCTATCTGTAGTAACTACAGAGCTTAGCATATCAGATATAAAGACATCTTTACAATAATTAGTAAAATAAGCACATGGCTTGCTAAGCTGTGGAACTGCCTTTTGTTGGGAGCTGTAAACTGGTGGAATGATATGTTGCTTTTTAATCCCCTTTGACTTTTGAGCTAATATTTTGCCACTTAAAAAGAAAACAAAACACATGTATTTTGTGAATCTCTTGGTGTACTCAGTTGCTGCTCTCTCAGTGCCCCATGCTCAGCTTACTATCCTATTAGTTGTTATTTAGATCTATTTGAGCGTAGGATTTATGGATTTCCTGAAACCCTCTTCTGTCTAGTGTTTCTTTAAATTTAGTTCTTGAGCTATTCCTGTATCTTATTTTATCTTTTTTAGCAAAAACACATTTTTCCAACTGACACACACACACACACACAGAGGCTTTGTTCTGGTAACACAGAGATTAATTTTCTCATTTCTGGATTTTTGGATCCCTACCAATGATCAAACTACTTAGAATGGGTTATGATACAACATTTTAAGAGAACCAGGTTCTGCAGATTATGTTCACTTCATGAAAGAGTTAGAGATTAGCATTAAATCTATTTTGGGTATATAAATTATAAGGATGTGAATAAAATGTATAATCTCATTCCTTTCTGTATGGTTCTCTCTAGTAATTTGGGAGATGGAATTGGTAAAGTAGAAGGATTCATGCTGCACCTGCTTCTTTAGCTATTTCTCATTAATCAGGTTCTCCTGGTGAGGCTTCTATATAAAATTGCAGTGCTCCAAAGCCTGATTTCTCCTTTTGCAAATAGCTGTTATTGGGAGATAAATCCTTTGAAGAGTTGTCGTTGTTATATTATTGTTTGATTATTGTGGGCTAGCTGTGAGCTTTTTGTTCTTGATAACCTCACAACAATGTGGTTTAGTAACACTAGATTTCTTCATCCTCCAGTTGACACTGAAACTTAAGAAGTGTATGTTTAGCAAGTATCCAGTTGTCTTCTATTGATTCAGCTGAGACGGTAAATACCGGCTGATCATTATCCCTTTTCATCCTTTCTGAAAAAAAGATTTTTGAAACAAAATAATACAACTGGATCTGAGCTGGTTTTGCTTTGGATTTTGCTTAGAGTTGTGGTTGTTGGTTTTATTTAACTTTTGCCAGTGTTTTTCTGTATGATAATCCTGTTTAGTCCTTTGACATCCAGAGATGTTGCTTTTAAATAAAAAATAATAACTGTTTAGCCTGTCAAAGAACTTGAAAGCCAAACAGTTATTTCTTCGTTTTATAGCATGAACCTTTCCATAGCAGACAACTTATTTTTAATTTTAAACCTTACATATATGGCTGAATGTGTCGATTTCTGTTGATAGTGTCATCATTTCTTGTCCTGTAGTAATTCTCCTGTGTTCCTGTATTCCCTCCAGTTTAAATGAAAGACTAAAATAATGTAAGTAGCATAAATCTGCCTCCGAAGAACTGTGCTATGCTGAAAGCACAGGTCCTTTCTTCTCATCTTGATCTTTGGCAGTGTGTTTCTTCCAATTCCTGGGAGATCTTCCTCCACCTGGAGTCTTGTGATCAGGAGGACTTAGCTACAGCCTTTTCATGACTTCCTGTGTTTCAGTTTTCTCTGTTCTTTTCTATTCACTCTTGCTATCTTTTTTTCTTTTTTCTTTTTTTTGGGGGGGTAATAGCTTTTTTTTAAGAGTTCTTGCTAAAACTCTGAACTATTTCTTCATAACACCAGTGTGTTACTGTCCAACTTCCAGTTCTTCATAACTCATGGTAACTCTCTTTGTTCATCTTCACATTACTCTGATCTTGTCTTAATCTCCTTATTCATCCCATCTTTTCCTGTCCCTGTGCTATGGCTTGATATCTGCCTAGCTACCCCTCCTTTGGTATGTTTCCATGTATTGTGAAAATGACAAATTTACTGTGAGAGACTGGATGTTCTTATGTTTCCCTCATAGAAGTTATCTTTCTCTAAACCTACAGATACATGGAAACTATATGACTGAGTTTTAATGTCCTCATTTAAATTAGACGTGACTTCTGAATGTCAGTCACTATACTTTCCCCATTCTTTTATCTTTGCTATTTTTTTCTTCCAGTGGAACAACTGAAATTTTTTCTTTCAAATTTCATCTGTAGATTGTTTCTTGCTTTCTTCATAATTACATCTTTCAGTTGGTGGCGATGAAGCATCATAATTAGGTTCAAGAAGTTTTGAGACCCAACCACAGGGAATGCTGTGCTGGGTGCTCCGACCAGTTTCATTTTTCCCAACAGGCTCAGATTTAACAACTGTATGATCAAGGTTTCACATAACAGAGCAGGCTTCCTCCTTTATGTTTCCATCTAGTTCTTACTTCCACATTGATTTTTCTCACATTATTCCCTGTATCAGCTATTGGAAGCTTCATTCTCTCTTTCTCCCTGCCTTTCTCCTTCTCTCCTCTTTGCATCTCTTTGCTTTCCAGCACACCTCTGTGACTGTGCAGCTTCATCCCATATCACCCTGTACACATTCTCTCTCCCTCCTCCCTCCCATCCCTCTGGATCTTCCAGATGATTAGCTTTCTTGGCAGATTCACAGATGTCAAATAATTTATTTGGACTTTAAACTCAGAGATTAATTGCCTGATGTCTACCTTGGTACTATGTTGATTTTATTCATCTTTGGCATCCTTACCTGCTGCTTTCTTATCTTGTGTGCCTGAAGTGGTCACTTTAGAGATTTAAAACATACGTATCTTTTTCTAAGCACTGTGCAACCATATTCTCTGCAATGGTCCATTTGTTTTCTTGGAAGGGATTGATAGGCTTGAGGGGTAGGAAGAAAGGAGGTCATGAGGTTGATTTTTCATGTCTCAGGCTTCAGGCAGCCATCTCACACTACCCCCTTGGCCACATGGATTCCTAACCTCCATGTGTGATTATGCGTGGGGAATGTGACATTGCCCTTCAGTAGTATAGTTCATCTTGTAGCTTTTATTAATTCACTGAAATTCCTAAGGAACTGTGTTGGTTTTTGTAGTAGTCTGATGAATATGTAGCTTAGCTGCTTGTTGTTTTATTCGGCCTATCTACCAACTATTACTGAAAAACTGTGTTAGAAAATTGCATGTGATGAATAGTGAGCAAATGGGACATGCAGTTTTATGCCAGCTTGGGATAGCTGATACTAAAAATGTGTAGAAACACATACTTACAGATAAAAGGCATTTGCATAAGACTACGTGCCCATTTTATTGGAGTTTTTAACAGGTTGTGTGGTTTTTTTAAGTGCATTTGCATGTCTTGTTCTACCTGAAGAAAAATGTTCACTTTTTTCGTGATAAACAGCAGTGAAAATGTCCACAGGACAGTACAAAAGCCCCACAGGACGCAAAATTTTGCAGTTTACTGGGAACTATCTGATATGGGCGTGATACGTTTTGCTTGTTACCTGGAACTTCAGAACCCTGGATCTTGGATTTTGTGCATTCCAAGGTCAAAAAGGCGATGTTGTCCAGCTGTCCTCCTGTCACTGCCAGCTCTCTGCTGAAGGCAGGCTAAAATGAATATACCCTCACTCTTAAGATTTAGCCATGCCAGCAGCTGTATCTGCCTGCCCGATGCTCTCTGCTCATCTGTGGAGTCCACTGACTTTGACATTCATGAAAAGTGTGACACGCTGATTTTTTTCAGTCTAAGACTCAGCTCTCCCAGCCTTCTGTTTGCTTGCAGAGAGGCCCATATAAGCCAGGAACGTAAAAATTGTTCAAAGTGCTGATTTTGCAAAGGAGAGGGAAATTATTTTACTGATTAGATATTCACAGTGAGCATGTATATTACAGCAGTAGGTTTATAAATACACAGATGTATTGTGTCCGATAGGAGGCTTTGTGCTTCCTTGTGCTGCGATTTGACATCTGCACGCACACAGAGATCTAGATCAGTGCGTTTGCGATGTTGTCTGCAGAAAATTTTGCTTTAATTAGTTAAAAATAATGAAGCACAACAACGCGTTTTGTTTTAATCTGTCTTTAAAACTGAAATACCCACGTAGTTAAGTGCTGTAGGTTTCCTTTATAAAAGTGTAAATGTTTTATCCAGAATACTTGCACTCTCAGGATGACTGAGGCAGATGTAAATGACCTGGTGTAGTAAATCTTCTCTCTTCATGGTGTCTGTACAGGTTTCACATATTTCCTTATCATGTGAGACTGCCTTTTTGAATTAATTCCTTTTGTATCTCACACAGCTGCCTAACTCCTTGCAGGCACACACACTCTCAGCCCTCCCCCAGACATCTGTTCTGCTTCTTGGTACCAGGTGCCAGAGTTTAAGCTTGTTTGGAGGAGGGACAGTAACAAAATCCTTTAAAAAATTAGGTAGCAGTGATATTTTTAATGATATTTGCAGTGGAATTTAATTTTTAGCCTCTGTGTTTTTTAAAAAAAAGAAAACAAAAAGCATTAACCTTTATTGCTGATTTTTTTCAGGTTTTATCTGGAAAAGATCAGGCTTGGGTGGGAGGTGATTTGTTGTTGGGGTAAAGACGTTCCAAAATTTTTTCCAAAGTGAACACACTGCTGTAGCATCACAGTAGTAAAAGGCCATGGCAGCTATAAACTTGTCTGAAAGTATTTTTCCACATGGCAATACATCTCATTAGAAACATAGCTATACCTTCATCACTAAATTTTGATCCACAGTAGGTCTTAAATACCTTGCTTCTGCTTGAAACACAACTGTTCTTGAAATGTTCCAAACATGCCCTAAAGCTACCATGGGTTTCTAGAGGCCTCAGATGGCCAGCATCGCTCCCATAAAGTCCAGAATGCCGACATATTCTACTGTTCATGTACCAAAGTGCTCCTGTTTGGCATTTGGGGGTTGGTTGGGTTATCTTAGACAGAGCTGAGCAAAAAATGAGTGGGCTGTCAGAGCCAGAACATTTTCGTCAGCAAAGAGCAGGTGAGTAGTGTGAGACCATTCCCTTTCTTAGTATGGGAAAAACCAGTCATTTACTCTGCTCCTCACTCTGAACTTGTTGGAAGGGACTGTTGTAGTCATCCAGTTGCAGGTTTTCCTCTGAGCTGTGGTCTAACCTTAAAGAAGCGGAATGTAGACTAATACCTTTCTCTGGTGTTCCCTACCATCTGCCTTGGGACATTTTCCTCTCACCCTCTTGCACGCAGAATGCATCAGAAACATGGCCAGGCTGCTTCTGTTTTCTGCCTTCTCATTCAGCCACCTGGCTGCTCATCTCCCTTTTCTCCATCAGGATAGGAAATATGTAATGTAAGTGATAAGCCTAGAAATGTGGAATAAATGGATTTATATCAGTGTCTACAGACTGGGTGATGTGTCTTATGGTATTAAATACACTGAGTCCACACAAGGTAAGGGAAAATCAGGAAGGAGGAAAGAGGAATTTAACTTGGCATTTCTTCCTCTTTCTTCTGACCTCTCCCCAGACACGTCGGCTACTTATTCTTCTAGTCACTGAAGGCACAGAAACTCTCTGTGGCCCTAAGTACTCCTACAGAGGCTTGAGAGAAAACTCTGCATCTTCCAGTGTATTTCCCACCAGCAAAAGTGTCAGGAGTGGTTTGGCCACTCGCAGGCTCAGGCTGAAATGAGAAGCTTCAGCAATCAGATGAGTGACTTTCGGAGATGGTCTAAAGATTGTACTCATAGAGTGAAACGTGTAACAAGGGGAAGTTTCAGTGAGCAAATTTAAGGTAGATAGAGTGGAGCGCTTTTTTCCACACTAATAATAAACGTGCGAGACCAGAACTTTTGGAGACCAAATGTATGGATTCAAGAAGGCAATAGACAGATTCTTGGAAGAGTGGTCTGCCAATGGCTACTGAAAATGTGGGTCTGGATGCAGTCTCTCAGAAGACTGGCTTGCTGGCACCTCAGCAAGTCCATCAGGAATTGCTCCATACGTGTTTCTTGTGCTCTTTCTTTAAACATTGCTGTTGAGTGCTCTCACACATAACATGTGCAACTAAGGTGGGCTTCATTTTAGTGTAGTAAAGCACATAGTGGCTCTTAAGTTGGAGCTTAATCAATAGGTGAAACAGTCTGCATGATAGTTCCTCCAGCATTTTTAGGGGAATGATCCCATAGGTCCCTCCACAAGTTTTGTCCCATGCCTGAGCAAACTCCACAAGGGTACAATAGCCTGCCACCTTAATGAAACATTGCTGTACACATTGCTCTGCACTCTAGGTTGTCCCTAGGAGTGCTCATTAGCCAGTGCCCAAGCACAGCAATTTTTTGGGAAGCTCAAAGACGCAAAGCTAATAGGGTTGTTGGAGAGGATGGGTAACAAAAAGGGATGGTTACTGAGAGGTGTGATGTCTGTTTAAGGGTTTTATGCTCTATGAGATAAGCCTGAAAAGGACAAAACTGAATAAGGACTCGCTAAGCCTTTTCTACTGTGGAATTTGCCTGCCCTTGGTAATATTGCTTCCTGCCCCCATTTTTGTTTGTACTAATAAATTTCCCTGAATAAATAAACTCATAATGCATCTTGTTTATCCCTTCAAAGCCAGCCCTTGCAGCTTTCATTAGCATTTTAGGATATTTATGGCTTTGTAAATGACTGAAAATCTGCAATTTGTCATTAGGAATTAAGAAAAATCTTCCTTCTATTGAGAGCTGAAGCTCAGCTTTGGCCTTTGAGGGACTGATCCACCTCTGGGCCTCATAGACAAAAACAAAGTCAGACAGTGCCCAGATTTACAACAGCAAGTGGTTTTTAGTTATTCAGATGTCTTTGATAATGTGTCATCCGCTGTTGCTGGCAGGGATCAGTGTTTAGGCTCAGAATTAATTTCTCTCTAGCTGGAGAGAAAACAAAAATATCTCTTTTGCAAGAGCAAAAAGAGAGAGAGGTAGTAACAAGGAGAGAAATGAAAACAGCACAAGGCACATGTGAAAAATACATGCATATATGTATATATCATATACACACTGCAAAGGTTAAAGTGCTGTTTACAAGAAAACATAGTTTTTCACTCTGCTGTGCTCTGTACTTTCAACTTTGAAATACAGGAAGTTAAGAAAATTTTTAAGGTTTCAAAAGGGAGTTTATCTTGTAATTGGTGAAGGCCTAGAGATGGATGGGGAGGGATAATAATCAAAGGAGCCTTTTCAACACTAAACTGTAGTCCTGAAAATCAAAGGAAGGAATGTTAATTGGTTTGTACAACATGATATTCTCAGTTCAGAGTAGCTTCAGCCACTCAATGGTACTTTTTTTCTTTTTTTTTTCTCTCTCTCTGTAGGTTGATTAAGTGAATAGAAAAAAAAAAAAAAAAGAAAACCGAACCTACTTTCAAGTATTGAAGATACAAGGCCAGGATGAACACGAAGGACGGAAAAGTGTCTGAAGGAGGTCTCAATGTCACGCTTACCATACGCCTTCTCATGCATGGCAAGGTGAAGCATTTACTGTGTGTTGAGTGAGTGTGTGCAGTTACCATCAGAGCCTGAGAGTAACATTGACAGAGGATCTGCTCCTTCTCTGACTGGAGTCAAAAGCACAATTGCCATGACCAAGAAATCACCCCCTGCCTTTCAAGGGATCCTGCTGAAGTTCACACTGAAGCCCAAGTTCACTGAAACAAATCCTGCCGATAACAAATCCTGCCCATAACAAACGCGTTTGGAGCAGATCCGGCAGCAAAAAAGAAATTCTTTCACTGATAGCCAAATTGGGCAGACCACTGCACAAGGCTGACCTGCATACAGCTCGCCTTTCTTGCCATTTGCTGAGTTTTGCAGGGATATTTTTGAGATACCAGAACATTTTCTTGTGTGAAATAATTGTCACAGAGTTACTATTCCTGTTGAATGCAAATGGGATAGTTCTTCATTATTCTGATGTAACACGTTATTACAGTGAACCCCCGATATACCAAGCGTTTGTCCAGGTCCCCTCTGGCTTTGTTTTGGAAGACTGTCATTTTGTTTCTGTCCAGCACAGCACTTAAGAATGCAGATAAGTGTGAAATCTGTGCCACAGACAAAATGCCGGTTCAGTATTGTTGGACTTAACAGTCTGATCGCTGATGATTTCACATTGCCAGATCACAAAATCGGCTTTTAATTAAAAAACACATTTCGTAGGTTTGTAATATTCACATCAGGCAACACCAGGCTTAGTGAATGAATATTGTATAAAGAAGGTGGTTTGTGTGCTTTCTTAACAGGGAACAGTGAACATATATATGTATTAATCTGGAGATTAAATTTATATATATAAATCTAAAAAAGTATTTTTACTCCTAGAATTTAATTTTATAACTCAAATACTTTTACATTTTAAAATAGTGGAGGTTTTTAACCTATAGGATGAACACACATATGATTACCCATAGCACAAACTGGAGACCAAGGTATCTTCCTCTGTATTTTACTTATGGAAAAGTATGAGGGGGTACAGCTTAAGTTTGCAAATTAAAAACCTCAGAAATTAGGTTATGTCAGATCAAATTATATTTTTTCTCAGAAATGATCTAACCATTTTGTTTGATTTTTTTCCCCTGAAATATTCAGCTTCAGGCAGGCATCTGGTGTGTAAATCTGCATCTTAAATAGGGATCTGTCAAACAAATTTAATAACACTCTCTCTCTTACAAAACCCACCTAAAATCTGCACACGTGTCTGTGCTCAAAATTAGGTCTCAGGGGTTGATCCTACTGGGTTCTGGTCCCAGTCTATGACAGCATTTGAACACATGCTTATCCCACTGGGAATAAGCAGCCCTACTGGTTGCAGTCAAATTCCCATGTGCTTAGGTGTTTTTTGTTTTGTTTTGTTTTTTTTTAAACCACTGTCTGACAGCTCTGCTTCTTTCAGAATCATGTAATTTTCAGGACACTTTATTTAAACGGTGGGCTAGGATTATTAGGGTTTTTTAAATCAGAAATTAAATCAGACAAAGCTTGTTTTCTCTGTTAAACGTCATTGATTGTGTGTGCAACCGCTTATAACAGTAATGGATGTTATGTGTCCAGTCTTCAATGCATATGTAGCCCCAACCCATAAAAGCAACAAAGTTCAGATTTTAACTGGAACTATGCCATGCATCCTCAGTTAACAAGGCATGGTGGGTATACCACTAGCTCCACTATGCTCTAATCATGTGTCCTATTGTGCCTAAGTATTGCAAAGAGTACATTAAATCAGAATTTATTTTGGTGATAAAAGTCAGACCCTTATGGTTTCTTTGATGTAATTTCTGTGATTTAGGAGTAATAATAGAGAGGAATGAAGGATGTCTGAGTCAATATGAATTCAGTGTGAGAAGACACTCTGAAAGCTGTATATGCCTCTGAAAAAGAAGCAGCAAGTTTGTAGGCTCTTCCTCAAGACTTGTGGTAATGATATCAGTGGAAATTGCTGATCTCTAATTAGTATTTCTAGTCAAAACAATTAACTGAAGCAGAGCGTGGTCTGTAAATAACTGGTCAAAGCCTGAGAGAGAAGAGGAAAAATAAAAGGTTTTTTAAAATAGCAGTAGCAAACTGGATTCAGTTATTTTTGAATTAAGCTAATTTTAAAGTTACTAATTTATTGTCTTTCATGGAAATATGAGGGTCTCTCCCCACTATCCTTAACTCTCTGTCTGTAAACCTTTATTACCAGTGTACCTTTGCATAGGGAAGTTCTATGTGTTTTGAGATATTTGCATTCATTTTGATTGAAAATCTGTAACTTGTGCTACTGTGTTTGGTTATCTCAGCTGTAAATCCTGCAGGAAATTTTCAGTGTGTACTTTTAATGTGACTAGTATAGAGGCTTAATGTCAAGGATGGACATCTCAATTTGGCAATTAAGGTAAATTCTATACCTGCAGACAAAAAAATTATGATTTGTATGAATGGACAGACCTCTGCAAGATGGCAGGGAATAAAAAAGCGACAAAACCAAACAAAATAAGTAGCAAAAATAAAAGACATTAGTGTCTGGTGAAAGGAAAACAAATGGGAACAGTACTGAGGTCTGGGAGAATCCAGGGCCAGTGTCTCCCCAATGCAGGTAGCACACAACTCATCAGCAGCTCTGCTTTGTCTTGCTTTGAGGGAAGAAGCAGCTGTAGGGCCAGCTGAGTTGCTGCAGGGTTTTGTGCAGCCTCTGAGCGAAAAGGCTGGGAGGACCAGCTCAGCTGCTCACCGGTTTGGGACTAGCCAGCTGGCAACAAGGCAAGGCACAGCCGTGATATTCTCAGAAAATGTGGTGTTAAGGAAGGGCAGCAATTATTTTATCTATGGAAGTGGAAAAAGGGCTTGTGTGGGCCCTGCAGAAAACTAACCGCTGCAAGGTGTAGAAGGGCAACCTCAGGGTAACCTCAGTGTTTCCAGGGTCTGATATAAAAGGTGTCCTCCTGAGCCAGGACTTCAGAGATTTTGTGATGATGTAAGATGAAAGGCCTAGTTTTCATCTTGTACCATGTTAGATCAGTAAAAAAATTATGATGGTTTGACGGCCCTGAAGAGAAACCAGGAGCAGCACAAAATTTGTGTAATACTTTCTTGCAATGAATGAGAGGGCAGGTGTTAGGGAGGATACTACAAGGGCAGCACTCAGGCATTCTTTGCATCCACAGAGAAGCAACTGTCAGTGTTTGCAGGAAATCTTAAAAGCAAGATTAGGAAAAACTTGTTAGGTGGATGTGCGAGGAGGGGAGGAGGCTGTCTGGGCACGCTGCAGCATCCATCACTGAAGGTTTCTAAGGACAAGTTAGACAAAACTGAATCCATCCTGTAAAGCTGCCATGGCACTGCAGCCTTTGCTGCCCGGGACCTTTTTGACTGAGTTGCCTCTGAATGGTGCTTCGTAGCAGTCAGGAAGAGGAGAGCCTTTTGAAGGATATGCAGAAATTGGATATATAGAATATACTAAATAATGCAGATATGCGTTTTCATCCTTTATTGATGAGAAAGATGCACCCCATTAAGAAATAAAGCTGTTTTATGGATTTCAGTAGAGAAAAACAGAGAATATGGATTGGAGCTATTTACAATGCCTACTTCTGTATTTTCCATCTAATTCCTTCTGTTTCTTGAAGTAAAGTAAGTAAAATCTCTGTGTAGGACAAAGATGTGAATGGATACGGGTATTTTATTATCTTTCTTTACTTCAAAAGTAGGCGGGATTGGAATATTGCAGGGATTGCAAGATTTCTGCTTCTAGCAAAGGCAAAAGTGGCAGTATTTACCCAGATCAGATCAACATTTTTGAAGGACTTAAGGAAGACAAATTGAGTGTATGCTGTCAGAGCCCTCTGTATGGAGAGGCAGAGCTCAGACCCCAAAAGAGCCATGTCTTTTTCTTCCTTTTTAAATTTTTGCGAAAATAGAAATTCTTTTGGCTCTCAGCATATATACATATAGATAGAGAGAGAGAGCGCTCCATGTTTCTCTCTTACCATTCCTCGCTCACCTTTTGCTGAATTTTCCATTCCCATGACTTGTGGCTGGTTTTTTTCCTTGCTTACTACCACAGGTAATGAGGTTGAAAGACTATGGAAAATTGTAGCCTTGCCCACAGGTATCTGTCAACATACCTTAGTACTTGACATCTGCAGTGCTCTTGTTCTGATTTTGGACAGTTCACACCCAGAAAGAAATAGCACCTACTTTGACTATACTGGATAATGATTACATGAATTTGGGCTGGTTGGGTTTTGTACACAGTCAGTGTTAACAGCCTGGTTAAGACCGTAGAGACTCACCATTAAAGGTTAATTTTAGATGTGGATGGTACGAGACTGTGCCAGTAGAAAGATCTTAAATCTCAGAAAAGCAGCTTAATGGATATTTAAAAGCCGGGTCCATGAGGTGGAACCTGAGAAAATGTTCAAATGGGCCAGCCTAGAAAGGCCAGCGGGATCACAAATCCACTCCATATCGGTCTCCATCTCATAGTGGTGGCACAGGAGTCTCTGCTTCTTCCCTCCAGTACAAGCCTGTAGAAGAAATAATGCATTGTTTCCAAAGGCACTGTGTGAACAGGTGCATTGATGAAACCATATTGGGTGCACTGAAGTCTGTAAGAAACCAAAGTAGAATATAGTAGTATATGGCGTCTGAGGAATCTTTTCGAGAAAGGGAATGGAGTTCAGAAATAAAAACGAAAATGAATTAATCAAGTTTGATGGTTAGGAAGAACAAGGAAATAATTTACAGGTAGGATGAAGGAGGGAAGGGAAAGCTGGCAGGGAAGCAGGACTCTTGCCAAATACTGAGAGGTGTAAATTGGCGAGTTGAGGCAATTAACTGGAGAAGGTAATTTAGAAGATACATGTTCAGTGACAGGAGGAAATCTGGAAAGCATGAAAGGTTGAAAAGCATCAGATGTGGCAGTGTCTAGAGAGTGGCACATTTGGGATATGCCAAGTTGGAGAGGAAAGCTACTGCAGCAAAAGTGTACGCAATTTTGGATGTATGGCATTGGTGCATCATGGGGCAAAGAGACAGTAATTACCTTACTGTTCCTCTGGCAAAATCACACCTGCGGTTCTGTGCTCAGCAGCAGATGCCATGTTTGTGACTGATGTTGAAGACTGAGCAGAGAGGGAATTCACAGAAAAAATAACAAAAGTTTTAGGAGGCTGAGGAGACTGTGTCTAGCTTTCTTCAGACATCCTCACAAATGCCTGGAGAGAATAAATACAAGTGTAATGGAGCATAGTTATTTTGAATGCTGCAAGTGCTTGTAGCTGGAAATAATGGGATAAAATAAAATTTTGAAAATAAATCCCAATAAGAGAATGCTAATAGAAATTCCTGGTATTGAGATTTTCATGAGGTTCTGTAAGTCTCCCATGCAAATTTTAAACATGTCTGGGAAAGAGTAGCGCATGTATTATTAGATTGTATAATCTGCATTGATGGAGGAAAGATATGATGGCCGAGTGGAATTTTTCTTTCCCTGACACACATTTGCTCAGTGATATGTTTCTCATAGATTTAGCAGTAGTGAATTAGAAATATGTACCTGCAACCAAATGTTTGGGTTTTAACAAAACCCTATGAGTACCTTGATTTTTAGATGCTAAACTTACAGCTTAGTTTTAGATTCCCTGAGGAACTCAGGGTATCTGAGTTCCCATTGATTTTAGCAGGATCAGTGGACTTGTAGCACTGGAAGTTCTGGTTACTGTGGACTTAGATCCAGCTTCAGTGGTGACTTTCAGACATGTTGGTGATTACTTTATGGTGCTATATGTAGAATTTTTTACCAGAAAAAGAAAGAAAATTTAGATTTATTAAGTGATTGCTCACACTTAACAGCTCAAATATAGAATAAAATCATGAAGAAAATTGCCATTATCATCAGTACAGATAATACAATTTTAGTATCAGGGATTTCTTTTAGTGGGCACTTTTTTGTGTCTCCTTGATTGCCTCCCTGGAAGAGTATAAAGCAAGTAGAGAAATAAATTTTCTCCAACTTAAAGGTAATACTCTTCTCCGTTCCCATTTTTTCTTTTATTTTTTAATTTTTAAAATACGGAATACAGCAAAGTAACTTCAAGAATCACCTTGTCAGAAATATAATCCAAGCAGTAAAATGTCAATCAAGCCAGTGTTTGTTCTGTTCTTTCCAGTTTCCATGAATGCTGTCAGGGTATTATGAGGATTGACTGTCCTGCCTATTGTTATTACAGTTCTTGTTTTGTTTACTTGCATTACTGTGATACCTAAGAGGTCTAGTCATGGAACAAAATTCTGCATGCAAATACACAACACAAGATGGATCTCCTCTCAGTGTGTTTGTAGTAGCAGCCAAGAGTCTCTTGCTAGCCTAAGAAAACCAGCAGAAAGGATAGAGTGAGTTCTCCCATCCCCTGGGCACTGTGTGTCCCTGAAAATAATCTCCGTAGCCAAATGTTCCCACTTGTACCAAACAAAATCTCCTCGATGGTCCACGATTGTAAAGAACTGAGACTGCAGAAGACACACACCCTACTCAGTGCTGCTGCTTCAGCATCGCAGGTGCAGGGACAAGCAAAGGGACAGAACTGGTTTTTTCGCTTGGTTTTGCGGGGTCAGACTGGGAGCTTTGGTGTGAAATTGAACGTAAACTGGATACCCATCTACTATCAAAAAGCAAATAAGAAACATCCATTTGCACAGCTGCCCCAAACATGCTAGATAGACTCGTGAGAGATGCATAACACTGGCATTTCCATCAGGAAGGCCATGATTTGTAGGTTTCCTCATACACTACTGCATTTGTTAGTGTAAGATCTGTCTCAGTAAGGGCCCGGACTGCAGTGCCTTACTAAATTAGGGCTGTTAGCATCAGACAGTGACTACTGAAGCATCACCTAGGAACATGAGATCTCCCATGTCAGTGAGGCTAATCCCACGTAATCCTAGAACACAAATCAGATTCTCAGTTTATCTGAGGCAGCCATTTGTTCTCTGAGGTAGACATAGACACATTACATCATGTTTCCCCAAAGTGACTTTTCTTCCAGGCTCCAAAAAATGCTGATGTCCCTCATGCTCCATGCAAACACAGTGTTCAGAATGTCTTTTCATGGAACATGCTCCTGGGATCTTCCATGCAAGTATATTCATGAGTTTATTCAAGTATTTGCAACTCTATCCTCAAAAAAAGGTGAAGAGAGAGAGTTGATTTATGTTTTGCCTCTTTATGGATGGGAGAAAGACAACTGGTCTGGGCCTAGAAAACTTTATAAGCCCAGCTGTCATTTGCTGTTGCCAGGACCCCTCCTTGTCCTATGACAGATGTGTTTCTGCTCCATGGAAGGCTGTATTTCTTTCCTTTCAATGCTTTTCTAGCAGGCTTTTTTGTTTGTAGAGTCCTGCCCTACTGGTTCTACCTTATCCTTGCTCATAGAAAGCAGGGAAGCATATGCAATCAAAGCATTGCCTGAAGGAATTGCAGGCTTTAGGATGGGGCCTGTGCTTTGTCAGATGCTTTGGGGTGAAAGTATATATTCCTGTATTGTTTCTTAAACACGTTTCCTTCTAGATGTGGCTTTATGTCAGGGATTCTATGAAGCTTTTGTTCCATTTGCCCCGTAGCATTGATAATAAAAGCTGCATGCCCATGACAATACAGCAAGACCTGTGCTTTTCTATGCTTCTGCATTGGCTACCTGTTTTTGTTTTGATTTTCTGGGGCATAGTAATTATTAAACTAAGCTCACACTTAGAAAAAAATACGGAATTTCACACTTCGTGTTTACAGATCAAAGGTTAGTCTTTAAACCGAAGTTTGTAACCATTTGTTAAGCCTCTTGTTTTCTTAATATGACTGGTTTCTTTCTCTTATTATTCAAAGGACACACCAAATAATTGATTAGGAAATAGCTTTCTTCTACAGCCTGTTTTGTATCTTTGTTTAGTTGTTCTCACCATCAAGAGCCCTGGCTGCCAGCTGGTGCTGCCTTGCCTTCACCACAGATGATGCAAAAACTGCACAAACATCTTTCTGCTCTTTAATGGGCCTACCACTCCTCAGGTGTTCATTAAGAGCAAAATGTATCCCATTTATGTGAATAATGTGTGCAAATAATATTATATGCTGCATTTCAGCATGAAAGAAACCAACCCTCGTTTTTAGCATTGCTTTTCCTCGAGGTATCTGCAATCTATTGGCTGGTTGGCTTGCAATATACTTTATTAATGCTGAGCAGTCTCCCAGTGTTTGTTGTTGAAGTTCACCTCTTGTTGTTTTATCTATTTTATTAGAAATATCTTACTAAAGAAAATTGTAGTGACAACTTGAGGCTTGAGAATTATTTTCAGGCTATCTGAAATCAGCATGTAGGTTTTCCTGGGGTTTTCCAAAGGGACTCTTGGAACACAAGTGTGAGACTGCCCTGCTTGAGGTGCTCTCACCAGGAGATAATGCCCTTTGTAAGGCACTACCTGGGCTAGGTATTCAGCACAGTCTGAAACTCAGGCCCCTTGCATGAATCTCAGGATAGGCATCCCAAATTGCTTGAAGGAAATTTGTTATCCATCTGTTTAGTGCCTGCATGTATATACTGACTTTACACACAAATATACATATGTGTGAGTATACATATGTGTCAGTGGATGTAGGCACACACATATTTGCAGCTTTTTGGAGTCATCCCATTCATCCAGTGTGGTTGCTGTGGCACATCTGCTTCTGAAGGGTGGGTGTTTATATGTGAGGCCAAGAAGCCTGGGTAATACTTTTAGCTCTGGCATCAGTCTGCCAGGTTGTCTTTGACCTGTCTTTCTCCCAAATGAGTTTAAATTCCCCCTTTTATAACTTCTTTTTGTGAACTACTTTTTGATCTGCTGTTGAAATGTGATTATATGAAACTCAGCTGTTGTTGTCATATAACTTATTTTTCTACTGTATTTACATGTAGATGATTAGTCAGTAAATAAATCTGAAATTGATTATAAATACTTAGCATTAGCTTATATTCCTGAGCATTGGAAAACAGCAAATAGTTCGGGAGTTATTAGTATATTCTAGTAGGCAATTATTTGCTAGTGCAGCTAAATCAGACTCCTGTCTGACCTGCACTGACACTGAATTTGACATCAGGTATAGGATTCCACTCACCAAACTTTGCATATGTTAGTGTCAGTTGAGGCTGCTTCTGCTGCAGATGAAGAAAGCCAAAACCTTTGGGAGTACACTTCTCCCCTCCTTCTTTAGGAACAAAATGTCCTCCATTCTCTCCCTGAACTTCAGAAAAGGCTGATTACCTGACTTACTTGTAATGAACCCCAGTGTAGGTGACATACATCTTATGCAGTTAACTACAGCACATTGGTGTCTGGCAGATTTAGAAACATTTTTTAAAGAAGATAAAACCCTCAAAATAACCTTGGCTAGAAATATTGATAAAACTTGAGTGTTGTAAAAATGGTGTTGGGTATCTCATTTAGCAGTAAACTTATTTCAAGGTGATAAAAGAAGTTGTAGGAAACAAATATTGGACTATATAGAGAAACATTTAAGGTTTGATGAAGTAGCTTTGATAGTTTGAAGAGTGAGGTATAAAGAGTCTTTTGATTTAATCTGTGGCTGAAGTGGGTTTCCTGTCGTAATTGATGACATGATCTGTTGTCACCACTACTTTCTAGGAGCTTTCCTATAAACAACTAAGGCCCCAGAAAAGTCTGAAGTGACCCATTTCAAACCATTCTGCATTTTTATTTGTATGGATCAAAATTCTGAAAAAATTAGAAATGTCCATGTAAAGTTAGTGCTTCTCTGTGCCCCTGTGACCTTAGCCCACATTGCCAAGCAGAATCCCAGTTTTCAGTGTAGAGGGAGAGGTGGCTGTTGCTTGGAAGTTTTCAAATTGCCTGCTTATAGAATAAACTCTGAAGTCACCCTTTGAGGAGGGGAGGGTTTGAAGTACTCCCTAGGATTACAGTGACATTTGCTAGCATGTTCCAAGGAACTGGTCACCAGTCTTATTGAAGTATTTTTTCTCAGTGGGATTTACACTGTTCATTCACTCAGTCCTTCAGCAGCTTGTACTCTTTGTTAATAAGTACCGAGGTGATAATCAGTCAGGTAGAATTCCTGTCCCCACTGAAATCCATAGCAAAACTCCCACAGAATTCAGTGGAACAAGGAGCTTGAAAATATTTTGTGCTCTACTTTTCTTGTTTTAATAGTCCTAATTTCCATGTTGGAAATAGACCATCTATTTTTACCAGTGCTACAAACAGTTTATTGCTTTTCTGTTTCTAAGGCAAAATATTTTTCCCTATTTCCAAGGAAGATACCTTTGTATCTATTAGCCATGAGCCATCCATACATTTCTGAAAGAACAGCATCTGTCATTAAGACCCAAGATGATCAAATGGATTAGGACAGATTTCATACTAAGTTTGTACTGACAGAAACTTAGTATGAAGTCTGTCCTAATCCATTTGATCATCTTGGGTCTTAATGACAGATGCTTGGGTCTTAATGACAGGCCTAAAGGTTCTAATGAAACTTCAGGTATACAAAACCTGAAGTTATACCATGGACTGAAATACTGTTGCTTGCCCATAGCAACTGAAACCAAATATGCTCACCCCTAGCAAAAGGTCCTTCTACCTCCTAAGAATTTGTTTTATGAAAGTAGTTATTTATGAAAGCTGTGACTGAGAGAATGGAAAAAGTTTTCAAGGTAAAACTGCTGAATCTGCTAATGGGCAGAATAGGGACTGCCAGACATGGGGAGTTCCCAAGCCTTACTCCCTGTATTGTTTAAGCCACTCAACAATTATAGGCAGGTTGGCAAGAGTTATGATGATGATGATGTAAAAAAATAGTAAGATCTTAAAAATTTGGGGGAATGGGTGTCCCAGATTCGTGTCACTGCTAACAAAAAAGCTGCATCTCATTTTAGAGCCGACACAGCATGCTGGTATGGCTGTCTCAGCCATGTGATATAAACCCACATATTAAGAGAAAATATTAAGATAATTTGGTAACAAGACAAACTGCAGTTTGCCTCCTTCATTCCCATTCTCACAGAGCTGCTGCTTTGTGTTGTGTATGCAGATGTACAGATGTCTCACAGTGTCAGATGGAAATAGGAAGCTTTAGCAAGAACACTCACACGGCTGTGTGATGTGTAAAGGTCTACTGTACATCACCCTGCAGAATTACAGGTTTGCAAAGCAGATACCTCTGGAAGATTTGCAGTACCTGTCTGGACAATATCTGTTCTCTGATCAGTATGTACAAGAGAGCAGAATGCCATCTTGGAAGAGCAGTTGGAAGGGAAATAAAAAAGGGAAATGGGAAACAGAAAAAGTAAAGTTTGAAAATAAACGTGAAAAGGGGCCTCACTGGATTGAGGAATATTTTGGTGAATAAGGCACTGACTTCAGTGGGTATAAGGCCGTGACTGAAGAATCACAGAGCCATGAAGGTTGGAAGGGACCCCAGAGGTGTTCAGTTTGACAACCTGAATCAAGCAGATTCCATTGGAGGAGGTTATTCAGGGCCTTGCCCAAGCTGGGTTCAGACACCTGCAAGGATGAGAATTCCACAGCTTCTCTGGGTACCTGTTTCCATGTCCAGCCATTCCCACGGTAAAAAATATTTTCCTCGTATTGAGTAGAAATTTGATGTTGTAGCATGCTTTCCTTACTGCACATCACAATGAGACTCTCCCCTCAAGTCTTTTTAAGAACAAATGCAATTCTCTTAGCTTCTCCTCATGTGTCCTGGGCTCCAGTCCCCTGACCAGCTTGGTATCCCTGCATTGGATTCATCTCTGTGTGTCCTTATCTGTCTTGTATTAGGAGCCCAAAACGGGACACAGTCCTCTAGGCATGGTCTCACAGAAACAAGAAGACAAGAATCATTTGCCTGAGCCTGTTGGCTACATTCGTGCTAATACAGTCCAGTCTTTATTTGATCAGGGCTGCATTGCTGATGCAGTCATGTACTCAGGTTGGAGTTGTGCGCTGGGACTCTCAGGACTTCTTCTGCAAAGCCAGTTTTAAGGTAGCAAGTTTTTGTCCTGCATGGGCTTTTTCCATCCCTGACATGGGACTTTTCATTTGATTTTTTTCCACTCCCTGAGGATTCTCTCAGCCCATTTCTCCAGTCTGTCTAGGTGACTTCAGATAGCAGCCTTGTCCAGCAATGTGTTAACTGTTCCCCAAGTCTGGTGTTATGTGCAGATTTGCAGATAGTGCAAAGGAACCGTATGCCAGAGTTCTTCATTGGGATAGGTAACTTCTCACTGAAGTCTTTACATCTTATGAGCAGGATGTGAGGAGCTGCAAGCACAAACAGCTTCATGGCGTGAGCTTACAAGCAACTGGTGAAAAATAAGTATTAATGTCACTGCAGGTAATTCTCTACTGCAGAGTGAAGTTAGTACCACTTCATTGCTAGTCCATCGTTGGATAGAGCAATGGAGGACTGTTTCTAAAATCTTACATTTTGGACTGTGTTTTAGGATGAACCACACTGAAGTATATAGACTGAGCAGGGGGAAATGGACCATGATATGTCTGGGACAGCTCAGCCATCTGAGATGGTCTTTAACAGTTGAAATAAATTTCACAGTCTTGTGTATAGGAGAGGAATTTATTTTCCTTTAGCTGGTCTGTCCATCAGATGATTTCCAGTCTGATGTCACGGCTGCGTGATTTGTGTAACATGTCCAGACTACTCCTGTTAGAATTAATAGTTTCATTTTTGCTACCTGTTGGTTTTATTCCCCAAGCTTTTAACCCTTGGGATGTTGCCAGAACTGCCACATTGTTCTCCCTGTTGTATGTTCACAGCCATGTTTCTCAGTATTTTCTTTTCCTTCAGGGAAAATTGTAGAAGCCTAGTAGCAATTCCCAAATCCCTAAAAAGTAATTAGCAGTTATTGTTCCGTAAGTGCCTAATAGGGAGATTAAGACAGGCCATCAGGTGTCTACACAATAACACTTGGTAGCATGGAAATTCAGCTCTAGCTATTACATGGTGTAAAGGAGGTAAATGCCTGCCCTTGGAGAAACCAACAATTATTTTGATGCCTGTATTACACCTCCTTTTCTCTAGTAGATTGTGCAGTTCGGTTATTTCTTAACTTTCCATTCCCTGATAGGGATTTGTCTGTGCTTCATTGTAGCAGAATTGATCTGTAACCACAAGATCAGTTTATATTAAAGGTGTTTTTCTTGCACAATCAGTTGACTGCAAAGCTGCATTTTTAGTCCACCCCTTTGTATCTAACATGGCATATTTGTACACGGGAACAATGGAAGGGGACTATGCTTCACACTGAAGGTTTGAAATAAGTGATGGCAAAATAGCTTTGAAACTAGAGCTTGCTGCTCTTCTGCAGCAAATTGTATCACTCACAGTGTCTTTTTTTTCTGTTTCAGGAGGTTGGAAGCATTATCGGAAAGGTCAGAAAATTACTTTATTTATATTCATGTCAAAATATTGCATATCAGTTCTCTTTTTTAGCCCAGGCTAATGTTTTTTTTCTGTTTCTTTAACAGAAAGGTGAGACAGTGAAGAAGATGAGAGAGGAGGTAAGACAAGCCCTGATGTCTTCACTTGCCTTTCTTTCCAGCTCAGAGAACAGGGAATTCAGCATGTGCAGACTGATGCTGCCATCAAGTGGGCAGTTAATTTAACATCACCATTCTTTGCAAGCAGTGGTGTATAAATATGCTGGCCTAAATTAAACAATGTTGTTAATGTAACCTCCTTATTGTGGCAGCAGTCTGGAGTCTCTCATTCCCACAGTGATATGCCTGCTGCTGTCTTATCTCAGGAACAGCTTACCAGCATGATTCTGTGCATCAAACCCACTGTATCTAGCATTCACATACCAATATCGGTCCTGCATGTGGCTTGGCCTCCTCCTAGACAGTTTCCAAAAATCTGAAACCAAGCATTAAACTGATGCACATCGAGTCTGAGGGTAAACACAAGCTTAGCAGAGCTGGAGACAGACTTATGTAAGCCAAAGCATCCCTCTGCCTTGTCTTGGCAAAGCCTTAACTCTTCCTCAGTTTGCATCTTTGAGTAGGATGTGGGCAGGGTAGACCTGCACAGCTGCCATTCACATCCTTTGAAAAAGTTGTAGACACAAAATGATTAACTAAAACAGGGCACTGCATAAACTTCAGTCTCTCCAGTGTCCAGAGGCTTCTTTCCCTGCCACAGAGCGACCTGTGCTGTCTTCAGAGGAGTGTGCTCAGGTGAAGGTTACAGACCCACACTGGTCTGCAAGGCATCACATCTTACCTGGAGATTACCTGTGCCATTTTTCTTCTTTGAAGCTACTGTTAAAAGTATAAGTCAAAAGACTAAATTCTACTGTGTAAAACTTTAGGAGTGCAGTGTATAGAGGATGCCTCAAGAAAAGTCAGTTTAGTTCTAGTAAAGCTGCAGTACATTACCATGTCAGCTGCTTTGTTGTTTTATCCACTGATAGAAAGTCTGTGGCAGGAAAATGTCAAAGTATTTTAGTAAAGAAAATTGTGGACATCTATCTTTAAATGTACACAATAGGGATTTCACTGTCAGGCTGACTGAGTTCAGAGCTCCTTTTTTGACGGTAAGAGCTTTCACCCATGTTTTCACACATAAGTACATTTGCTAAGACTTTAAAAAAAAAAGGTAATAAAAAATGTTTCCAGTATACTAGGTAATGCTGCCAGTTGATTAAACACATTTTAGTTTAATTATTAATTATGATCATGAGCAAGATATCTGTGGATATAAATTGCATGCACAGAAGAGAAACCATAATTGGAGAGCGTTCCTGACTTCTGAGTTAAACATCTTAGAGAAGAGTTGTGAACCTTGGTTTGTCTTTAAAGATAAATATCAAATGTTCTTCTTCCAGTTCTGGAAACCTACTGTAATGTACCTGTGGTCAAAAGATGCTGTATTTTTTTGGTTGTTTTTTTTTAAATAAAGGAATTCTAAGCATCTTTATATCAGCACAGGACTAAGAGGCTATGCCTCCACATCACAACTTGGTTCCCCTTTAAATGACTACTCTCTTCAATACTTCTTTAAAAGAAAAAAAGGCAACCTTTCTTTTGGCTTTCCTGACAGATGTGGCATATTGCATATGGCATCTTTATGGTATGAAATGTAACTCTGTCTTTGCTCTGTCATTGGGGAAATGTCAGAGACAACTTCAGGCCTAAAGAAAAGTATGAAAACCTCAGTTCTGTGCCCAGGCCTGTGACAGCAAGATTTTTCTATCAGTAGTGTTGGGCTTTGTTTTTTTCTTGTTGTGTGTGGGTGCTGTCATATGGGGAAATATGGTCTTCTGCTGTAGAGAAGCAGCGAGGGTGGGAATAATGTCTGGAACACACAGCACATCAGGTGCTACATGGTGACCCTGAAGGCAAAGGGCCATATTAACCCAGGTTGTCTCACATTTGCTTCAGGCTCTGATCCCCAAGGTCAGTGCATGTGGATGAGCTGAGACTCCAGGGACTTGTTAGGCTGCATTAACACATTTCCATGCCTGAAACCTCAGGGTTTAGAGTGGGTCTTACCTGAACTGGATCTGATCATAATCTACACCAAGATCCTCATAAATAAATAACAATCAAAATACAAATATATAAACCCCCCTGGTTTAGGGGTTTTCTCTGTGTTGCCACAGTAGCATAAAGAGGACTGAGTATACCTGAGAGCTATCCTTGCTTGTCTCCAAGGCTTATCAGTGCATATTGATTGACTGCCTTCACATGAGACACATCCCTATAAGGAGCCTTCTCCATAGTGTGAAGTAATGCCCCAGCTGGAGAGGTCAAGCCCTGCCTTTGAGACTTGAAACCAGAGAGGTGCATCATTCCTGGGAGATGTTGATGCCCCCTGGAGACAACCACCTTGTCTTGAATTCTGCAGCTGCAGTCCTACTTAAGGTTAATCCTGCAAGAGGGAAGGGAAGAGACTTGATTATGCAATTATTTGCAACTTTTGAGTTACAGAGGTGCAATTTGCATATTTGCAAAGAAGGCTGTGTAAGTATTTACTCTGACAGGATCCTGCTTCCCACAGTTAGATGAATTTTTGAAATGGGATCAGTTTATGCTGAAATTATATGATGTTGGGGCTGCAGTTGCAGGGGAGGGAATTAGATGCCTCAAGATATTCCTTCCCAAACTATATCTCTAATCCTGCTTAGTTTGCTCCCTGGGAAGTATAACTTTGAAAAATATTTGTTCCTTTTGACAGAGTGGTGCTCGAATCAATATTTCAGAAGGCACTTGTCCAGAGAGAATTGTGACAATAACAGGCCCAACAGATGCAATTTTTAAAGCTTTTTCTATGATTGCTCTAAAATTTGAAGAGGTAAGCAAACAAAATATGGGGGAGTGTTTCTCTCTTCCAGTTGAAATACAAACACTGTTTGAATTTTCTCATGTTTGCTTTAATGTTAAATAGGATTTGTTTAATGTTCTATTTAATAGCAATGAAAGTGGTTGTATTTTTATAAATGCTTTTGGCATCAATGCTGAAGAAAAATAATGGGTCAATTTACAAGCTGTTTGATAATTTCTTCTGCTTTTTGGAGGCTTCGGGGAACAGCAATTGCTTTTAGTAATGTGCACTAATGGTAGAAAAAAGGTCTTGTAAAAATTCTAGTCCCATTGTGGGTTTGATTTGAAAAGAATAATTGCCTAACTTTTAACTCTGTTTTTATGTAAACCCAGTTGGTATTGATGGAAATTTTAGATAGGTCAAAATGAACATATAACTCATTTAACTAAAAAATTTTTTATTTTGAAAACAACCTATATGATTACCACTTACCATATTTAAAGCTTGGCCTTTAAAATCAATTAAAATAAAGGCACTAAGAGTAAGGCAAGAGCTCAATTCACTGTAAAATAATTGTTCTGTGCAGATATGTACCTAAAGTGCTGAGATCTTTAATCGGGAACCTCACAGAAAAGACAGTAGAGTACAGAGCACGAACCCTGGTCACTCTGGAGAGGATTTAATTCCCTCTACTTTTGAAAATCATATGTCTGGTCCAGGCATCTCTCCTGTCATTTCTGGAGAGACAGATGCTCTTGCAGGAAGCAGTTCACCTTTCCCTAAAGGAAGAGCCTGCAGACAGATGGACTGAATCACCTATAGCAGAAGAAAGGGGCTGTGTCTCTCCAGAGGGGATCAAACTAAAGAGATATTAATCTCTTTCTTAAGAGTATTTATTTGTCTGAATCAGTGAGGTTAGTCTCCACATCTCCCCATAACACTGGAAGATGCTGACATTGATGAGAAATGTCAACGTGTGCCTTTATTTACCCATGGTGATTGCTCATGTTTAGAGCAACAGAAGAGAGCTTATAGGTCATCAGATGCAGTTGTCATCTAGCATAAGCCATATGTCTTGCAACTTGCAACTTCACAACACGATTAAAAACTAGTTAGAATTTTACTACTTCCTGATCCTAGGTCCATGACTTCAGGTCTCTCATAATCTGACACCTTCTTTTCACCCCTCACCTGAACTTTTTCATTAACAGTTTATGCAGCTTTGTTTCTGTGCCAGCACTGGCCACTGGTTTAAATAATTCTTGCCTTTCCATGCCTGAGGATTCCCCTCTTAGAAGTGTTTTTAGAAACTTATTTTATCCCCTCACATTCCCCACCCCTCTTGTGACTGTAGTAGTCCCTCTCTACCTATTTCCAGTTACAGTTTGTGTTAAATGTGTGCATTAATTGTGGACAGGTTGCAAATGAAGTTCCACAAAAGCTTATTTGATTGGACTAAAAGTGCCCCATCCTGGTTATCATGGTAACACATCCACACCACTGCTGGAAATGCCTCACCTCTTACTAGTGTAATGCTTTGCACACAGCCGTGTGCCTACTGGGTATCCCCAGCTCCTGCTCAGCTGGTTTCACCTCTTCAGTCTTGGCAAACGTTCCTGTCAGCCCCCGGACAAAGGACCTTATTTTTTTTTTTTAATACTGCAAATGTTAATCCTGTTTATATTTCTTCAATCCTTCATGGTTTTTCAGATCTTACTGTGTGATATCCCAGTCTTTCAACATGTTGATAAAATATCTTGGGTTTGTGACATGGCACATTTTACAAGAATGCTAATTTTTTTTTCTTGCCTGTTATTAATGAAATAATCATGATTTTGAGGTTGAATCCTGCAGAACCACACAAGTAATTCTGTCTAACCCAGTTTTAATACCACCTATTGTCATCTCTTTCTCATCTCTTATCTCCTATGCATCTTCAACCAATCCCTGTTTCTTCTAGCTTAAGAGGTAGCTTTGTGTACAGTACCATACCCTCCAGTCCACAGAGTCCTGGAGAGAGCTGTCTCTCTGCTCTCTACACAAAAAATGTGTTCTGCATACAGCCTTATCCTGAAAAGTGCTGAGGGAATCATTAACACTGATAATCCTCGCCAGTTACCACCAAAATGAGTACCCAGTGGAAATAATGTGGAAATAATGCTTCATTTTTCATGAAAACATCAAATGCTGCATACCATAAGATCCCCAGCCTACCACCCAACGCGATGTAGTCTTTGAAAGTGCTGTAGCTAGCAGTAGGAGAAGAAATCTGAAATTCAGGCATCTGGATGGATTTTATGCATATTTGCACTAGCAGATTTTCGAGGGTAGTCTGGACTCTTCATATGAGTATTAGCAAAGAAGTATTGGCACTCCTTGCAAATCAAGTACTGCCATTATAAGTTTTGAAATATATGTATTTAGTTTTAACATAATTGGTTTGTGGTATATTTAAAAGAACAGCAATAAAGAAATATGCCTCATATAATCAGTTGAGTTTCCTGTAAATCTTCCAGTCAGTAAAATAACTGTAACACTCTGGAGGCCAAATAAAGTACTGTTTCAGAAATTACAAATAAGCTAGCCACCAAATGCTATTTTTCATGCATCTCTTTTTGTTGGAGATTTCTTCAGCCATTTAAAAAATTCAGTCTGGTTCTGGCTATTACAGCTACATTCAAACAGAAAAAAAAAGGTGTATGTGTGAGACTGCTGCTTTGAGGAATTTTTTTTGGTGTTTGTTGTGCATGCCCCACGAAGCATTTTGACATGAAGCCCTTGAACCCTTAATTTCAACCCCTTCAGCTGTATATACCTGGGGATAAGGAAAGGTCTAGGAAGACATGGAAGCCTTGGAATGCTTTTCTATTGTTAGTAAAAATCTCAAAATGTGTCAGATAGATAGAAAAAAAGAAAGACTATGTCCTCATTGAGGTTGCTCTGCAGCTTTATATCACTCTGCTTTGGTAACCTTCCTAATAAAAGGTGATTTTCTAGCAGTCTTAGATGAATTTACAGTCTCAGTAGGTAATTACATAAATAACTTAAGAATCCACTGCAAAGGAAAAAGAGAGTTGTTAAAAAATGACACTAGCCCAGGCAGACCACTGGAATTGCAAGAGAGAACATTTTAGAGCAGTCGTTTCTGGACTAGAGGCTGAGACCCAAAAATGCAGCTGGAACTTCACTGGTGAGTGGGGCAGCTCTAGCTTTGCTTTTAAGTGTATAATCCACTGGAAGCACATGGTAGTTAAGCACTGGAATGACCGAAGGTACAGCTCAGCTGGCACTGCCAGCACTTCCAGGCTCCCAGTTAGCCTGTCCAGGCTGAGGAGCAAGCCCACCAAGCAGGCAGAAAGCCATGCAAGGTCCAGGTCTAGAGTCTGACAGAGCCCTGAGGAAATGGATGTAGTGCCACAGAAAGAGCCCTATTTGGGAGCCTTCAGTTCTGAAGGGGATTTTTTTCTGCTCATTTCTCTTTTGTCATGTTTTTAGGCTGGAATAACTCCTTTATGCACTCCACGCTGCTGAGCCTTCATGTTTAGATTTTGCTCTTTTTAAATGATGAGGGAGAAAATAAAGAGAATACTGGCTTTCAGTTTTTGCAAAGTGCTTTTGAAAGCAGCAAGTATAGCAAAGGCTTTGAGGCCAGGCCACAGATGATATGGAAGTAGGAGACATTATCAGGGTTGTACGGTGTGGCTGAAGAGGATTGTTTACCTACATCTGGATGATCGTGTGCCTGCACCTGCCACAAACACGATATAGTGAGATGGCATCTTCCAGCTGAAAAATTGGCATGACTTGGCCTTTATTTCAGATACATGGGTGCTGCAAAATTCTGTTATCCTTCTATCCTTTTATTTTGGAATGCAACCTCTCACTGACACAGACACTAAACAAAATGTGAGTTACTGCTGGCTGGCAGAGGAATGATTTGATACCTGTCTTGTCACATGCAGCAGTGCTTCATTGTGTGCAAGATTTTTTTTCTTCTCTTTTAAGCTAAGCAAGATCATCCCAAGCCATTTCTTGGACAGAAGAATGCTGCCATCAGAGTTGGGGAGGTACTGTAGGGATCAGTGCTGGTGTTACTGGGCTCCCACACCAGTTCAGTGAGATGCTGAGTTGCTTGAAGTACTAAGTAGTTTGTTGGATTTTTTTTTTTTAATTTGGCATCCTGATTGCACAGCATAGGCACTTGTTTTTTGTTTTTCTAACAAGTGGTAAGTGAGAATGTAGGGAATCATATCAGTTCTGTCTGCTGGAACTCTTGTTGCATCACAAATGAGTTAAATTAGTACAAAATGCATGTTTTCTCATTCCTGTCCAAATCTTTTGGGTAGCATTTCTGTGAAGGGTATAACAGCTGTGCCATGCCACCTTACAGATGGATGAGACAGTCTTTCCAGTTCATAGCTACTGTTACCAAAACACACTGAGATCCTTAGGAGTTATTGGACAGGTGCCATGCAGCTTGTGGCTTTTTATTTCTGTGATCCTAAGTTCCCTTAACAGCATCCCATTGATCAGTGGGAAGATAAGCTTTATCTTTGTGATGAAGCCTGTAGAGGGATTGTTTTGTATTACCTAGAAGATTTTCAGGAAACAAAATATATTTAAAACAGTTTAAGCCTTGCAACAAGTGGTATATTGAGATGCTCATGAGAACGTATAGTGTAGTCTCACTGGATTATGAGATACAGGGATGTACGTTACATTACCTATACAGGCAATTGCTGTTCTGCTGAGCAATTTGTATGTACTCTGGTTACATAGCCATGATGGAAAAGATTTTGAAACTGAGTAGCACTACAAATGCTTACGGATTTGCTACAAAAGAAAAATTATATCTAGGGGGCAGCAAAATATTTATGAAACTAACCTGATTTTCTCCCCTTCAGATTATTCACAGGTTCATTGTCATTCCCTTTTTAAATATTCTTCTTTTGTATCAAATCTGAGAAGAAACTCTGTGAAGTGTAAAGACATATGATACAGTATAAACATTCTAATTGAGGTGGTGAAAAAGAAGCCAAAACAGGAGTTGGAAGCCTATGAACACAAAAGCCTCTTTGCCTTTTTCATCTGTTTTGGCTAGTCTAATGACAGACACCACCTCCTCCCTGTAGTCTTGCTCTCTGATCCCACAGCATGGACCTGCAACGCCAAACAGCTGAAGGGTTCCTCTGGCACAAGCCGCTTGTGTGGTTCGCACTTCTGGTGTATCACCGGCAGAGCCAGTGCTTTTACCCAGCACAAAACAAACTAGGACTGGTTGCATGCTCCCCAGGTCTCCACAGGCATTTTCTCTGAGCCCTTCAGTGCTTACCAGAGTGACAAATCCCCTGCTAATGCTCACCGACATTGTGATTACAGGACATAAACGCTTCAATGACGAACAGCACGGTGACAAGCAAACCGCCCGTAACACTGCGGCTCGTCGTCCCGGCAAGTCAGTGTGGATCCCTTATAGGAAAAGGAGGTTCCAAAATCAAAGAAATCAGGGAGGTAAGTAGGTCTTGGGATGTCTGCAGGGGACACTGGCTAGCTCAGCACTGTACTGCAGTGTGCCCTGCCAGCATCACTCACTGCACTTTGCTCTTCACGCCAGCATGAGCATGTGCTGAGTGGAAAATCTGTAAAAACCTTGCTGTAGGAGAAGCAGCAGGTCCAGCACAGCTGGACCCTCGTACGTTCCTTGACACTAAAGACCATGTGTGAAATAGAAAAACAGCTTTACAATATGTAAAGTCCTTGATGCACAATTAAGCAAAACAACAGGGACAGAAATGGATCTTCAAGTTTCTCTTTAGGCACAGGCCCTTCCTCAGCAGTACTCAGGTTATCCAAGTCAGAGAGTTGCAGCCATTTCCAAATTAGTTACCACACCTGCAGACAGAGAAAGGCCCAGGTAGCACTGGAAAGTCCAAGTTAGTAGATATACTTCTTAGAAAAATAGGGTTTTCATGCTCCTGTTCTGTTTCTGCCTCATGTTAGTGTGCCACAGGTGGTTTCTTGTATTCCAAATACATACTGTTTTATATTCAATCCAAATTTTAGCTAAGGTATTCACTTTATGTGCTAGCAGCCACTTTTTCCTCTAACCAAAAAATGCAAAAATCATCATACTGTGCCAGTTTTAATTCTTCCTTGCATGACTGTAACGATATGGTACATGCCAAACCAAAGATTTGGTATTTGTCATCAGATATACAAGAAAAATAGGAACATGCTTAGTTATATAGAGAAAATCTGAATAGGAAATTTTAGAAAAGTGGCTTATTATTCTGAAGACAGTGACGGTATTCCATCTAAGTTTGTATTCATTCCAACAGGGGATGAAGTGTTGAATATTAAGATAGCATGTTGATCCATTTTTTTTATTTGCCTGTGTCAAAAAAAAATTTGACAGGCTTTACCAAGTTGAAACTTCCATTTTTATCTAAAAATGTAGATTCAAGGCAGTAGGTTTTATGGAGCTTTAAGTTGATTTTTAGTTGTATTAAAATTGGAGCAGACGTGAGTGTGAACTATGTGCTAGTGAGTACTTAGCTCTAGGTTTTGCAGCTTGGATTTTATTTTAGTATGAGTAACTCCATTGAGAGTACTGAAAGAATGCATTTAGAACATAGGATTTTAAAGGTAAGATTGGTCTGTTGGTTAAATTAAATGACTGAAGTGCTTATCCTGGTGAGCATAGTGTCATAAGCAATTACCTTTAGTCTGTACAAGGAAGGAAAAGGATAGTGTTTGGCCACATAGGTGTTTTGATAAGGCTTATGTAGCAAGAAGTCACACTGCACATTTTCTGAAGCATAATGGACAAAATATTACTCATTTTTTTGTTGCTGACACATAATGAAAGTCATAGAATAAACAAGACTGGCACTAGAAGCAAATGCATAAATGACTCTGGTATTTGACAGTCTTTTGTGCTAGATGTACAGATACCCAGAAACGCATCTCTAAAATGCAAATACAATCAAACAGGGAAAAAAACGGAGCTTCCAGCCCAAGATGTGGTCTAATTTCATCATCACAAAGCACACAGAATGGCAGTTCCGCGAGGAATGGTCTTTTGTGTTCAGTCGTGCATCCAGAAACAACATGTAGGGTTGCAGTACTATTTTCAAGATAAGATTACAAAAACAAAAAGAAAAGAAAAGAAAGGCATGATGATTGATCAAATTATGGCAAAATTCCAAAGCCTGTTACAGAGCAAGGAATTGATATTTTGGCTTTAAAAAGCAGTGGTGAACAGAAGATGCAATCAGTAATTTAATCAGTCTTTGGAAAGAAGAAGAACATGTATTGTGTGTAACCAGCAGGAAAACAAATTAACTCCTTGCTGACTGACATGAAGTCAGTGGTTACTGAAATTATTTTTTTTAGAAGCCCCAGATACTGCATTACAATAACAGTCAGGAATAGATCTTTTTTGAATATGTGAAAGGCCTAACTCAGTATCAAATGCCTGGGTTTTTCTGTATGAATTGAAAAGGTCTTCCATGTTTGTGAAATAATGTCAGGGTTTGTTTTGGCCTCCAGTATGCTTTTCTTTCTTTGGGTTTGTTTTTTGGTTTTGTTTTTTTTTGGTTAACTAACACACATTAATGCCAAGATCAAATTTTAAAAAATAAAAAACCGCAAAAGTGGCTCATTACCTCCTTGGGTTCATTAATGAGCTAAAAGTTGATGATATGCATATATTTAATCAACACTAATTATAATTTAGAAGTGGTTCTGTACCATCCTGAAATATAGCATAAGGCAGCCTCAGATTTCAACAAGTCAGCCATCAATAGATTAAAGAGCCATTGATCTGAGACTCATTTGATTACTGAGCCTTCTTCAGTTATTGATATTTTTTTCCTTTCATTATTTTATTATTGAAAAGTACTTCATTTCACCTTTTTAATTTTTTAGACAGCATTGCAACTGTCTGTCTTCAAGAGGGTTAAAAGACTTCTCCTGAAATTCAGGTCGCAGTTTGTTTCATTAGCAGCTGCTGAGGACTAATCCTCCTAGGATGGGAGTGCTGGCAAATTGGCTTGAACAGGCAAATCCATGTCCTGCCAGACCCCAGCTGCCCTGTGTGGGGATGAGTTTACATACACGCTCTACCACGTGTCTAGCAAAGAAAAGACAAAAAGTTCAGAGGTGAATGACTGGGTTTGGAGAGGTGCTGTTTCCCTGTGGTGACACTCCCTTTGCTTTGTCTCTGCTCAAGTCCACAGGAGCCCAGGTGCAGGTAGCGGGGGACATGCTGCCCAACTCGACGGAGCGCGCAGTGACTATCTCGGGCACTCCCGACGCCATCATCCAGTGTGTGAAACAGATATGCGTGGTTATGCTGGAGGTGAGCGAGCTCTTGGCGTTTCACTTCTCTCTCGGGAGGTGCTCAAACACAAGTGTTAACAATTTTCAATGGGCTCCCCTGGGGTACTGCCTGCCCTTCCTGTGCCGGGAATTTCCAGCGGGCTCTGTTAGACTGTGCCTTTCCAGGTGTTTGAGAGCCTCTCGCAGCAGGGATTAGCAATCAAAGATCAAGGCTGTCATGTCACTGTCAAACAACACCCAGGTCCAGCACGGAGCTGCAAATTTCTGAGGGAAACGCATTTTATTCTGATGCAGAATAGGGAAGAAAAAACCTAGGTCTTAAATAGAAATAAATCTGACTAGTCAGGACTTTCCTTAGCATCACGTCATTGCATAAGGCCAGAATGTTTCATTTTGATGGCAGTTTTTTTAGCTCTTAGATTAAATGATACAAAATCAATTTATGTAAAAATCCCCTTGCTGAAAATGCCCATAATTTCATGCAAGTACATTTCTCAACTGAATGGAAATTTGTAAAAGAAAATTTTAGCAAATCAAAATTAAGTATTTTGACCTAGTAATTTTTGAGAATGGATGTGAAACATCTCTGCTTTTTATCACACTTTCCACTGAAAAATTTTCTGCTTTTTTTAGGTTTGGTTTGCTCTTTACATAAGTCTAGTCAAGGGCTGTCTCATGGTGACCTCTGACACCCTACTGTTTTGTTATTCTTTAAAGAAGGGAGAAACAGTGGAGTGTATGAGACAGCACTACAGCTATTGGCTGTTCAGAAGTATGCAGTGCATCAAAATGATATAGAGCCTTTGCATCAAAATGTCATACAGCCTAAATGCAAATAAAAGCATAAAACCTAATATATCCACAGTGTTTTCCTGGGGAAAACTGACTCTTCCTTCATTTTTTTGCTGGATTACTGTGAGGAAGCCATTTCTGTATAAAAATGCAAGAGAATAGAACCTAATATTAAGAAATAATTTTAGTTTCTTAGAAATCTCTTACATGAAGGTAACAGTTATCAACTTCGTAAGTGCTGAGTGTAGTCTGTTGTCTAAGTGACATTGGTGTAATAAATAGTTATTTAGTAAAGAAGAAGAGAGAAGCCACTTCTCAAAATCAGAGAGACACAATCCTATTTCCCTACAGGTAGAGCCACTTCTTAAATAGCCGGTTTTCACTTAAGAGTACTTAATTTTAGGGTTAGGCGAATAGCAAGCATCACACTGGCTTAACTGCAATTTTCTGCTTGAAACATTTGAGAACACATATGTGCTCTAATTTACAGCACATATTTACTTTGGCAACAAGCACTTTCATTGACACGCTAATTATATGATACCAATTAATGGACACATAAATTGTTGTAACCTTCTCTAGTTGTAGTCAGCACACTGAATTCTGGGTACCATTCTGCTAGGTGTTCCACAGATAGCTTGAAGCCTTTTTTACAGAAACATGTTTCTGCTTTACTTACAAGGAGAAAGTTACCCTCAGACAGGGGTTTCCCTTTGGGTTCTTGCCTAAAAGGGAACAGGTCCCCTTTTGATGCATTATGAAGGCTGTGGTTATACTCCTGGTGAAGGTGAGAGAATTTTCTCCAACCTTCCAGCTCAGTCAGACAAAAGGCAGCATCAGGCTGGTCATTTGCAATGGAACAGCTGACTTAACTGAGCTGTTAAACAAGAAACCTTGATATGTAAGCAGTGTGGGAAAGAACGATAAGCAGGAGATGGGCTCTGTGTTAGCAAAGCAAGAGGCCAGGCTGGACTCTTCCAAAATATTGACAAATTTCAAAATTGTGCCTGTGTTTCCTGAAATGCCTTGACATGCTTAATTAAGCTTCATAGCTTCATCTGACAGTGGCAGTAATGAAACACAAGTGTCAGCACTGCCTGTTTTGGCTGTGCAGTCGGTCCTCAACTCTTCCCCTCGAAGCCCAGACAGGAGGCCTCTGGCATTCTTTTGGTCTGATGGGGTGGAGGGCACGGTGGGCTAGGGTGGGCTGGGTTAGCTGCATGCCTTGTTGTCTGAGGTGACCAAGATAAAGAGAGATTTTATTAGTACAAGATCTGCTTCATTCTGCATTTTGATTGCTTTGTGTTTTTGTCTGCAGTCCCCACCCAAAGGTGCCACCATCCCCTACCGTCCCAAACCTGCCTCTGCACCTATCATTTTTGCAGGTGGCCAGGTAAGAGCAGACACCATTTTGGCTTCAGCTGGAAACCACACCGTCTTGGCCCAACCTCAGCCAGCGCCTGTTAGTTTTCAACTTTTACTCTTTCTTGCCTGGTATAGTATTGATGTGCTTCGTCTACTCTGTGTGCTTACAGTTTGCGGGACAGGAGAACACTGCATTGCAAACTTCATGCAAAATGTGATGACTGGTAGTTTACCAAGATTTGAAATTGAATTCTGTAATTAAGAAGAGTTTGCCCTTCTGTGAATTGAGAGGTGTCCAAATCAGATGCTCGTTGAGTGGGACAACTCTCCTTATTGTATTTTTAACTCTTCATTTGTAGCTCCACTAGCAGTATAAGCAGTTTTATCAGTTTTCAGAGATAATCAAACAGCAGGACATCTCTGCTCATGAAAGGCGTAATTTTTCTCTCACAGTTTTCATGCTTTTTGGGACCAAATAGTGCATTTTGCAGTAAAATTTACACACACATAATTTCTGCAGTTTGTAGTCCCTTGTGGGACCAAGTAGAAATGGGATTCTGAGGTTGCAGGAACTACCAACATGCAAGTGTAGACCTTACCAACCACAGCATGCAACAGCCTGGTTGATAATGTAAGAACAGTGTCCCTGTTTCTTTTTTTAACGCAAGGAAGTTTTGATGATTCCCCCTTCATGTTAAGCTATATCAGTCAGGGTTCTCCTCTGCCTTTAGAAACCCATGTGCAGTGTGATTCTTTTGTGTCTTTTGGTAATACTGTGAAATGAGTCTTCAACATGTGGCTGAGACATAGCAGAAATTTCTCTGCCATCATCCATTGCAGGGGGAATGCAGCTGTAGTCACTGATAAGCCAGTGATGAGCACAGTTGAAAAGTACTCTGAAAACAGCATGGGAGGCTCACAAGGGGAGCTATGAGCAATGGTGGAGCAGTGAAATGCTGCAAGCCCTGTCCAACTCAAGGGGAAATTACTCCCCTAAACCTAGCCTAGAGGAAGGCAGGCATCTCTCTATGCAGGATTCACATACGTAAAGCCTCTCTGGCAGTAAGGCACCCCCACCCTGCCAAATCTTTTCCCCACAGTGACATCAAGGCCTCTTTTTAAGCAGTTACCCAGTTACTCACCTACATGGTGGAACATCTGCAAGCAGGTTCCTCCTCCCATCCCGTCAGCCCATCTCAGGTCATCATCCTGTTGTGGGGTGTGAGCTGCTGTGACAGCAGCCCTAGAGAGTGTGTCCCACCCCAGACAATTTAGAAATCATATGAGAAGCTGGACACTGGGTTCATGGTGGGGCCAAGGGCACAAGGTGCTGCTGGTATTGTTGGTATGCTGACTTGTGCCACCACAATCTGCTTGTATAAGGAAGCTCCTGCACCTCTCAAGCAAACACCAAAACACCATTACTTCTGACAAGCATTCATCATGAGCTTTCTCTGAATTTTTTTGTCTCAGAGTTTTACTTTCTAGTTTGTAAGGGTACATTGTGATGTCTGTGCAGCTTTTTGTAACCTGGATGTAGTATCTTTCCTCATGTTCAAACCTGCCACTCCTAGTTGTCTTCAAAATAAGGAACCTGCTTCCTTAGTGACCAAAGTTGAATTGAAATTTAAAATAACTTGCCAGAAATTGGTCTATGACTGAAAGTTCAGAATAATTTACGCCATATATATGTTTACACTGCAGTGCTTTCCTTTAAGAAATATGTGTATATGTATGCAGCAGCCCATTCTACCAGTATTGTAATTGCCACCGCCATCAAAGACTGTGTATATGACTACTCAGAAGTATTGAAACTGTTTGCTAGAGTGCTCCAAGCAGTTTATATAAATAATTGAAAGTGTCCTGTTTTCCATTCTTAATAGCTCTTGTCATCTCCAGTTTTATCAGTTAAAAGAATGTTCTCACTTTTCTAATGCAACCTTGTTGATGTAAGAAAGAGTGTAAGAGACAGACACTTTCTGTGTGCTTTGAATTTCTGTGTGCTCTGGCTAAGGAGACTTTTTAAGAAAATGCTTAAGGTGTGTTTGGACATCAGTATGGAAAGACATTTTAACTGTGTTTCATAAGTGGAAATTAACACTGAAAATAAAATTTTATCAGCACTGTTAATTACATTGAACCTTTTAGCTACATTACCAGAAGTTATTTTTCAGTTCTAAATTACACCATGACTGTCTCAAAAGGTTTTGGTTTCTTTAATACTTGTATATCAAGCAACCTTAGCAAAATAAAACATTTAGTTTTCTTTAACAAATTGGGGTTCCTCCACTTCAAGTATTGTTTTTAATTCTCTTGTGCTTCTTTGATACTGTATTGCATAAAAAAAACTAAAAGGAAATTGAACACTGCCCTGCTCTGCCCCTTTACCAATACTTAGCATGTGCAGTGGTTAAACTGGAAATTTCTACCCGGTGTGCTACACTGGTGTTCAGATGGGTACTCGCAGGGTGCAGCTTTGCTTTATGTCCCATAGCAGTTTTATGGTTTAAATTGAGGAAGATTTGAAGACCAGGTCATCTCTGCTGTTACTTACATCAGTAGGAAAGTTACCCTTGACTTTGATAGAAGCAAAGATCCATAGCTCATGTCTCAGTGAAATGTTATAGGACAGATGTCTCAGCAGCCTCTCCCACGCTTGTGCTCAGTATGCCTCAGTCCCAGAAACACGTGGTTCCCCTGCCAAGAGGTAAAGCTGTCCAAGACTTTTTTCTCAATCTAAATAAAACAAATGACCTTTTGGGAGCCTAAGAAATTAAGAACTCTCTTTTTTTTCCCCTTTTTTTTTTTTTTTTTTTTTTTAGTGGGAAATAAAATTCAAGACCCATTTTGTCCATGCTGCTATGATGGTTTTCATTGACAACCAAAGCAACCAAGTAAACCTAGTCCAAGCACTGAATGTTTTTGTTATTTCTCCGGTCTGTTTCCTTTCTTGTATGTGTACGTGGAAGTATGAGGGAACAGAACACTGAGATAAGGGCTGACTTTCAGTAGGTTCACTGGTGATTTCTTTGTGAGGGGTTCTTGCTGTTTTGTGGACCACTGCTTGGGAAACAGCCATGTGAAAGATGTTCTCTCAGCTGGGTTAGAAGTGAAGCTGAGACCAGAAAGGACACTTGTGATCTAGCACAAAGGGTCAGACACCAAAGCATGGTTTCCAAACCCACTGCTGCTCATGGACCCAGTGCCATTTCCAGCTGTAATCTCCCTGAGGCTGCTCCTGTGCTTGGCTAAGCACAGAGCCCCCACTCAGGTTGTCCTCATTTGGTAAAACAGTTAAAAATGTTTTGTTTGCTTGAACACATGCTTCCTTTACACCCACTGATGGCAGTGATCACCTGTTTTGGTGGACTGGAAGCTTGTCTTCTGATACATAAACCCTCACTGATGGCCATCCCCCGTAGATGCACGTAAATATGTTTGCCCATGAACATCCCACTGAGGCCCACACTTCTGCCTGAAAACTGCTCTTGTGCATAATGTTTGCCAGATTATGGCCTGGCTTTATAACTAATTTAAAAACTAAATGAAATGTTTCTTCTCCAGAAGGGAAATTCTGCAGCAGAAATGTGCATCACGCAGTTGAGACATTAAAGGTTTTAATATCCAAACTCCATTAAATGAATTGTTTGATCATTTGCAGAGGATTCATTACTTTCTAAGAGGCCTTTTGTCAAATAAGAGTTTTGCAAACTAAGCTAATCAGCTCTGTTCCTGTTTATAATTCTCCCACTACAAATATTTATGTTACAATTTGTCCTTCTGCTTTCCTGCCTGTCTAAGCACAAGCACATTAAAATTTTTCTGGCATGCCATACCTTTCAGATATAATAAAAAATCATACACTCTCTGTAGTTTGTAGGCCACTACAGAGAGCTGAACAGAACCAGCAGAAGAGACAAAGGACTTTGTTGTCTGGTGCCAGGCGTGCTGTCATTTCCCTCCTCTCTCATGTGCTTTTTTGCCTCCCCCGCCTCACCCCAGTGCTGCCAGAACTGATGGCAGAAACTATCTCCCATGCACTGTTCTTGTGGTGCAGAGTGGCTGGATTTGGAGGGAGGATATTTGGCTTTTTGTGGAAGATAAGGACCACCATGCTGGGGGTCTCCATCATGCTCCTATCTCCAAGCTGGCCCTGTGTCCAGGCAGTGCAGGACAGGCTGCCATCCAGCACATGTACTCTGATAACCCCTGGCACGGCAGCCTGGGGCGCAAGACCCATGAGGTGCCCCAGGGCAAATGGTTGCTGGCACTCGGCGTCTGTGGCTGTGGATAGCCAGAGGAGGTGGGTCAGAGCTGACTGGCATGTGTCCCTGCTCACACATGGCTGTCAGGAGCTGCAGGGCAGGGCAGGGCATCCCCTGGGCATGTGTGCCCCCTCTTCGCTGTGCCCCTTGCTGCTTCAGCAACAGCATCTCCCTATGTGCACTGGTGTCACTGGGCAGATGGAGTAGCAGGGAGGGGAAGTGGCTACCCCCGTGCTCCTTGACCCCCTCAGTGTCCTCAGCATTGAGGTCCTGAGGGTCAGGGTTATCAGAGCTTAGGCAGCGGCACTGGGCATCCTCTGCTTGCAAGGGGTACACGGGCAGCCTGACAGAGACCTCTCTGTTCTGTGCCAAGAGTTACCAAGCAGCACAAGACAATTAAACTTCACTCAGTGTTGAAAGCAATGCATTTACCTAAGGGGCCAGGAGAAGCTTTTTTGATGAGAACAGGAACGCTGCTTGTCCCACCTGACTAACCTGTGTCTTAACTGTGCTTGTTTTCAGGCATTCACGATT
Source organism: Platyrinchus mystaceus (assembly GCA_035041135.1). Taxonomy (NCBI): domain Eukaryota; kingdom Metazoa; phylum Chordata; class Aves; order Passeriformes; family Tyrannidae; genus Platyrinchus; species Platyrinchus mystaceus. The sequence goes on from JAWWLV010000088.1 coordinate 87,388,718, forward strand.
CAGGGGCAGTATGCCATCCCTCATCCAGACGTGAGTCCAGCACATGTAAATTACTCCCTTTTTGTTCCTCTCCCTCTTATTTGTTCTGGGCAGCATTTGCTTTCTACAGTTAGTAATAAAGACACGGCCTAAGGACACCTTTCCTGAACAACACACTGTATAGCCAAGTGTTAGCTCAGCTGCAACTCTTGCCTTGTGTAATAATTGCTAGAAAGTACAATGGCCCAGGAACAAATTACAGTTATCTTGGTCTTTTTTTGCATGTGATATATTTGAGTTCTTTTAATATGTAATTCTACAGTTATTAGTTAATATTAACAATAGCCATTACATGTAATAACAGTAGAGATGTCATTTATAACCAGTTTGGTTTTTTTTTTTTCCTCTACGGTAGACTAGAATGAATTATTAAACCTTTTTTTTTTCAATATAATTTTAATTAATCCAATTTTAGAACACGTAAGATGGTTTCTCTGCTCTGAAATAATTCCATTTGATTGGTTAGTTCTAATTTCCCATCCTGCCCTGCAGTTGACCAAGCTTCACCAGTTGGCTATGCAGCATCCCCCCTTTACTCCCCTTGGGCAGACCACCCCTGGTTTCCCTGGTACGTACCCATGACCCCCTGGGGATGTCCTTCTTCTTAACAGCTTTGTTTCCCGTGGTCATTACATCATTTTAATAATAAATGTGGTCAATGACCAGCAATCCTTCTGTTTTTATACATTAACCTCTCTTCTTCCCCCTCCATACCTCCGTTACAGTTCCTGTCATCTCTACTAAAACGTGCTTTGTTTGTTACTTTTGTTAATCACCACTGCTTCATTTGTGCCATTGGCTAAAACCCCTGGTTTTCTTTTGTTCAGTCCTCATAAAGTTATTATGGACCATACAGTATGTACCAGTTGCTTACGAGTGAAGTACTTGGGCATGCTCCTTGTCCAGTTTAGTAACATGATTCAGAAAGAAGTAACATGGGAAAACAGCATGTATTCATGGTACTGAAATACCAATTATAGAAATTATGGCATGCTGAAACTTGAACTCCTGTAGAGCCAAATGTCTTGAGAGCATCTGTAATCATCACTGCTGGGACAAGTGCCTCACTTCCTACTAGATAACACATATATAGCTACAAAGTGCAGTGGCAGTCTAGCTAGGGACTACAAATTTGTTCTAAATAAAGCTGAGGCTGAATTCTTGATTCAAGAGTGAGAAGTCACTTAACCCTGCAAATAAACATTTTTACTGTGCTTCACAACATTCATGCTTGGTACCTAAAAACTTCAGAGAACAGAAGTGCATATGTACTGGTACATGCTTAGTATGGCAAATAACATTTTATCACATACATCAAATTCTGTGAGCAACTTGTTTGATATTTTTGTAAAATGTGACATAAGCATATGCAACTCGTAATTGAATGTAAACATCAGTAAAATGTAGGCAAGTCACTTTTCTGTAGAGTATTTATTTTCCATCTTTTCCAGTTGAAAATGAGTATTTTTGGCATGTCTTTGCAGCTAATACAATAAACACCAAAAAAGAGAAAATAAGAGAAAGATACATGGCATCCAAAACATACTTTTGTTTCTTTATGATGTATCTGATAAAATACCTACAAGTAATACTAAATTGCCTTTCCTAGCTTTGTATTTTCCTTATTCCTGTCATTAACATGCTGCTCCCCAATCTTTTCCTGGTTATATTTGTGAGATGTACGTTTCTGTAATGTTACTGTGTGTTAGAGCAGTAGTTCCATTTTTCCTCAGCATTTTCCTTTTGTCCACCCAATTTACAAACAAACATATGGAGCTTAGAGTATTTTGTCCATTTCCCTTCCAAAATTACCCTTCCCGATGTTTCTTCAGCAACTAATCCCACATATATAATTTCCAAATTTTCCTAGGTTAATTTCCTTGTCCCTACTTTAATTTGTTGTTTTTTATATTTTTCATATCTATGTATTTTATTCTGCTAATTGTTCATTTGACATCCACTTTAATTTTCCATATTCTAGAACTCCTGGTAGACAGGTCAAATTTCAGCCATCCATTAATTTCTCGATGTGTTTAGAACAAACTTTGGAGACTATTTTTAGGGGAAACCCTTCATTGTCTAGAAGCTTTTTATGACCCTGTGGAATCTCATGTGACATTTGTTGCTTTGGTGGGTTAAAGTTAATTAAAATAAGACTCATTTACAATTAGTCCAGCCCTCAGAGTTTTGCATCCTTTGCTTTCTTCTCTGTTTCACTTGCAGTTCTTTTTTTCTTTGCTCCTCTCTTCTCTTTTTTTTTTTTCTCTCCTTCCTTCTGTATGTTTTCTTCTTTAAAATTTCATTTGTTGTGTCTTGCCCTTCTTGCAAACAGCTGGCGTAACATTTTCCCTCTGTCCCCTGAATAGGACTGGATGCCACTACTCCAACCAGTTCCCATGAACTTACTATTCCCAATGATGTAAGTGGACCAATAGTCCGTATCTCTTTCTCTTCTCTCGCTCCTCTGCCACCAGAGGGGAAACCTCTCATCTTTGGCTGATCTGTAAACAAGTAGCCTCCAGAATAAACTGTATAGCATTTAGTCGGTTGGGGAGGGGGTGCTTAGGGGTTAGTGAAATGCGGGATGGAAGCAGCAGAAGTGACTGTCCCCTCTCGTGTCAGGTCTCCAGCAGTGCTGGCTTGGTTGCCTGATGGTGCTGGTGCTGAGGTGCTTCACCAGCTTCATTAAAGCCTGGGTGCCTGGTGCTTTCCTAGATGAGTTCCTAAAACTTATCTCTCAGGTGGCAGCAGCACGGGTGGTCTCAGCAGAAGGGCTAAAGGGGGTGGAGGAACTTGCAGCCCCATGTGCTGTGTGTTGGGCTGGAGTCCTCTGTGCCAGGGGGTGTAAAGCTTGCACCACAGTGGCTTGTACTGTACACCACTGCACCTGCACTTATCCAAGGCATCATTTTCCCTCAGCAAAAAAAGCTAATTTCGTTATGTGAAGGTCCAATATAAAGGGTTATTTGAAAAATCAAGGGTTAGAAACACTCCTGCTTCAGCTACTGGGCTGGCTGTGATCTACAGGCCCAGTCTCCATGAGCAACATGGTGCTGAATCTTAAAACAGCTACTCAAAATGCCCAGCTGATACACTGCGTGTCACATAAAAATGCCTTCCCCTATTACTCAATTTCATTGCAAACTGGGTTGGGTGGTTTTTTTCAGTTTTCATTGCAAATGAGTCACTTGGAAAATGGAAGTTTTCCCCTCCAGTAAAGAAAGCTTTCAAGCATAAGTGGGAACACAAATAGCAATTATACTACTTAAGGAGATACTTACAATATTGTGCAAGCCCTATTAAACTCAGTGGCAATGATTTACAGTAAGAAAAAGATAGAGAATAACAAAGAAGCAAAGGTGCGAGTGCTGTGACTTCATAAGCTTTCTGTTACTTAAAGGATGCCATTTATCAGTACCTGCTTTACAACCCAATTTATTGTATGTTGAGAATTTTATAGGAACACCCTATTTGTCCTTACAGTGCAAGTTTTTTTAATCTCGCTTTCAGGCAGATATTGTTCTTGCCATCAGAGATATAAACCCAAGGTCACTCTTTTGACTTCTTTCGGGGTTCATAGCAGAGAAAGAAAAGGAGGAAGTTGGCCTTGGGTCCTGTAGTGGAGTAGAAAATTTTAAAAACCCATCAGTTTCTCATGCAGGAGGTGTGAAATTCCCCGGCTCAGCACTGTCAGTGAAAAGCAAACACACATCTATGCGTTGCCTCAGACAGAAGATTTTTATGGCAACGCAGTGCGTGTCTTGCTGTTGTTGCTAAAGGAGCAAAGTCAAGGCCAAAAGTGGGTTAGGCTTAGAAGCAGCCTGAACAGACTGGTGAGAGGGAGTTCTGATGTTCATGTGGTGCCAAGGTATGCATTAAAGGACCAAAGGGCATTAGTGCTGCCCACCAGTGCTCCGTGTCTGTGTGCGCACACTCGGTGTTGCAGTGCCAGCACAGAGGGGAGAAAAGGCTCCCATGTCCCATCAGGCATCTGGAGCTGCTTGGGAATTTTGCAGGGGGAAAAATAGTTTCCCTGTGCATTTCCCCAAGGCATTTGCTCTCTCTGTGCCCCAGCCTGTCAGAGGTGTCTTGCCAGTCTGTGCTTGAGCTGCAGCAGCAAGAGGGTACCTTCCCTGTTGTCACTCATTTATACCGGTGTCCCATGTCCCCATCACAGCTGCAGTAATGCTGCTCTCCAGGCAGCCCAGTGCCAAAAATGTATTTCTTTGTATCAGAAATGGTGTGGCCAGCAGGACCAGGGCAGAGATTGTCCCCCTGTACTCAGCACTGGTGAGGCCACACCTTAAATCCTGCGTTGAGTTTTGTGTCCTTCAGTTCAGGGAAGACATTGAGGTGCTGGAGCGTGTCCAGAGAAGGTCAAGGAAGCCAGGTGAAGGGTCTGAGCACCAGTCCCATGAGGAGCTGTTGAGGGAGCTGGGGTTGTTTAGCCTGGAGAGGGGAGGCTCAGGAAGGACTTCGTTGCTCTCTACAACTATTTGAAAGAAGGGTGTAGCCAGGTGGAAGTACTTACTTGCCCCGCAAGTAAGAAGTGATAGGACAAGAGAAAATGGCCTCAGGTTGTGCCAGGAGAGGTTTAGATTGGATATCAGGAAAAATTTCTTCACTGAAAGGGTGGTCAAACATGGGAACAGGCTGTCCAGGGAAGTTGGTGGAATCACCACCCCTGGAAGTGTTCAAAAGGTCAAAAGAGGGAGATCAGGGCAGCAGCAGTTGTGCAGCAAAGCCTGCATGGGTAATTTGACCTTGCTTTCCCACTAAGCATCTCCTAGTCCCGGTTTTGATAGACAGGCCATCAGTGTGGTACAGTGGTTATTTATCTGGTTGAAGGTGAAGGAAGCTGCAGGCCCTGGCATAGGGCTGTAGTGCAGCCCCGAAGTTGCCCATGGCCAGTCTCCTGCCTGCCCCAGCTCCAGGGATTCCCTGTGCTGCACGAGTCCCACAGCTTTCTTACTGTATGTGATGATTTGTGCAGAAGTCCAGCACACATGAGAACAACATGAGACTTGCAAATACATGCTTTGCAGCTACCAGAGAAGTCAGTGTATATCTACATGAGCTACAACATACTCTTTAAAACCACGATAATGATAAGCACATAAAGCCAAAGCCTCAGTGAGAATAAGGAGCTGAGAATTTAGCCTAGTCTACAGCAAATAGATATTAATAGCTATTTACAAATTACCTAGCTTCATATTAAAATAAATTTTCTTCATTCCCTCTGGCATTAAGGATGTGACAGAAATTTTTTTTTATGTTATTAATAATTTCTGTAACAACAGTATGCTGCTGTCTTCATGCAGTATGCTGACAGTTGCAGCTAACCTGTTGCTTGATAGCAAAGAGATTCTGGAGAATTTTAAAAAGTGTTTTACAGAAGGTTATTTTCCACATGCTGAAAGCTGAGGCTTCCTCTACAAATAATGAACTCAGAAGATTTGACTTTCTAGATTTTTTCATAACTTCTGTGTAACTCCAAAAAGAGAACGGAAAGGACATTTTTCTTGGTCCCTCTCAGAAGTCACGTTGATCCTTACCTAGTGTCTCCTTTTGCTCATCAAAACCTCTTACAGGGCCATTTGGTTGCCTTTTTTTCCTTGCTGTGATCTTGATTGTCCTATCACTGCTGCCCAAGTTACTCAGTACAAGTGTGTTTCACCTAAATCCCAGAAAAAAGTGGCGTTAACAGTGGCAGGTCCTTAAAAGAATGGAAGAAATGGCATCCATGGTTGTAGGGGATTGGACACAGATAACAGATGTCTTAAGATTTCATGATTCGATCTTCCAAAATGCCCATCAACAGTAAATGAACAAACCAATAAAAACTAAACAATTTTTCTCATTAAAAATTGGGCATATTTTGCATATTATATGTGGGAGAGACAGGGACAAGTAACGGGAAAGCAACTTACCCCTCAGAAAACAACAAGAAATTTTAAGATCAGTATTCCATAGACAAAAATGCTAGTTCATCCCAGTTGGATATGGCACACTTGAAGAACTGCCTCTGTTTTGCCGTGGTGCCTTAAATACTTCCCTGCAAATAACAAAGGGGGACCCACATGAGCAAAATTTTCTTGGAACAGCGCACAGTGATACCCAGTATCAGCTCCACAGGCAGTATGTGGCACTGCCTCTTCCACCAGCAGTCCCTGGAGGACTGAGCTCTCATCTTAGCAGATCCCCAGTTCACTGCCTGTAATGGGGAGAATGGGCACAAGCCATTGAGAACAACATTAGGGCAGCATCCAACCCTAGCTGTGACTTCCAGTGGGGCCACACACTGCCAACATGTTACAGGAAAAGTGCAGCCCTCCCTACAGCCCTCTTCCAGAAAAGTCCTGAGAACAAGTGCCACGTTTCTACAAAACTAAAATGCTGGCTAAGTCCATCCCTGGCTCAGAAACTTTCCAGTTTTATGAGAGGATTTAAAATCAATGGTTAGGTGAAGACTTAATAATCCATACAAGATGTGCCGGGAAAGGTTCTGCAGTAGTGTAAGTCAGAGCACTTCTACTGAAGGCAAGGGATTTCTGGATTCAACCTCAATAAATTTACCTTACTGCTGACAGTTTCCCATGTAGTAGAGAAATAATGCTCAGAGGAAAAATACAGAATTAACCAGATTCTGTCAGTTAGCAAAGTTTATGAGGATAGTTTTTGCAATTTTTTATATGTTTGCACATGGCCTGATTTGCATCTCCCCTTAATCCAAGAAAATGGCATTGGATTCCTCAAGTAGACCTGTCAAAATGAGCTCAAGAATCAGTAGAATGATTTTGCAGACTTAATATGTATCAGAGGCAAAGTGAAACCGTTTGTGGGATAAGACACTGTTTAGCATTGAAAGTAATTTCCCCCAGAACCACCTATTGCTCACTTTAGGGAATGGCATGGAAACCGGTGTTGGGCCCTCAATAAATTGCAATGCACACAAATCTGCAGCAACAATTATTGGGTTATAAAACCCAATAAGTAATAAGAAGGCTCATTTCTGAACATGGGTTCTCAGTTTTCTATATGTCTTCTTGCAAAGTCTGTGAAATTATTATAATCCAGATTTTGCATTATCCTAGCAAGGAAAGTGACATTTCTTACCGTTATTAATGTTTTTAAGAGGTACAGAGTATTTAAACATCTTTTTTCAGGCCCTGCTGTAAGTCTGTAAAGAACTATAATCAAACCTGAAGACATTATTTCTCCCTATAGAGTTCTATGCCCCGGACATTCTAATTAAAAAAACACAAAACAAAACAACTCCAACCTGAAGCTAGGTAAGCTTGTATATCTTTCTGAAAAGTGATTGATGAGTCTCACTGATGATGCTCAACTAATGAAGAGGCTTTGCCAAAGCAAGTGGACTTGTTCCATGTTGGCAGAGGAGAACCAAGGGAAACCATGCGTACCTGTGGACAGGTATGGTCAGCTGCTCCAGACAGCAGATACCAAGTTGCAGAGGCTAATTCTTGGCCCTTTTTACAAGCACTACATTATAAGAAAGGCAAACGGATTTTTTTTACCAGTATTTAAAAGGAAAGTGATCTCCATGCCACTTCCTGTGGCATTCAATGTTCTGCAGCATTGGACTGTTATTAGGCTCTGTCAGTTCTTAAGCATTACAGGAAAGATACAGACATACATATATAGCATTTATATTTACCATTGTGGAGAAGAAAAAAAAGTGAGACATAAACCAGAGATGACATAGCCTATTGGGAGAAAATGTCAGGATCAAGAGTTTGAGAGGAATCACAGCAGACTTTTGCGTCCCACCCATTAAGAGTCCAGACTTCTGATTCAGTCCAGTTTGCACTGGTACCAGCGGAACTTTACTGAAGGACAGAGTAAAGCTAGAAAAAGGCAAAAAGCAGAACCTCTGTTTTACTGTTGATTGGTTTGGAGTTTTTTTGGCATGAGGAGAAACTGGGGGTGGGGGAAGACAGATGGAAGTGGTAAGTGAAGTGAAGTGAAAAGGAAACCATTTTTACCTGGTGTTCACAGTCCAAGAAGGAGAGTACATCAGCTGAAATTTTGAGTTGTGCAAAGGTGATACAACACACGAGCAAGCTCTGCAGGTCACTGTCATGGCCCTTGGGCAGCAAAAGGAGAAATAAGTTCACAGAGAAATTGTCAGACATGTGGACTATGGAGCATAAAGGCAGAGATACCAGGAGCTGCTCAGGTATGTAAGCCTTAGGTGGGAATTTGGAATACCAGTGGTAACTTTGTTTTATACTTCACACTGGTTCTGTCTTTTTTTTTTGTAAGGGTGTGCTACTGCCACAGTCTGCTGGGCTTGGTGCACATCTGATCTGAGCTCTTCCAGTCACTTCTTGAAAAAATTAAAATACATATGGATATACATGTACATATATTGTGTGTGTGTGTGCGCATATTATATATTTATAATATATGCATTCACAGAATCACAGAATGGGTCAGGTTGGAAAGGACCACAGTGGGCCATATGTGCCAACCTCCCTGCTCAAGCAGGGTCATCCTAAAGCACATGGCACAGGATTGTGTCCAGGCAGTTCTTGACTGTTTCCAGTCAGGAAGACTCCACAGCCGCTCTGTCACCCACACAGTAAAGAAGTTCTTCCTCATGTTTGAGGTGGAATTTTCTGTGCATCAGTTTCTGCCCGTTGCCTCTTGTCCTGTTCCTTGGCACCACCAAGAAGAGCCTGGCTCCATCCTCTTTCCCCCCCTTTTTCAGATACCTCTAGACATTGATGAGATCCCCTCTCAGTTGTCTCTTCTCAAGGATGAACTGGCCCAGCTCCCTCAGCTTTCCTCATAATCATCTTTGTGGCCCTCCTCTGGACCTGCTTCAGGAGCTCCATGTCTCTCTTGTCCTGAGGAGCCCAGAACTGGACACAGCACTCCAGATGTGGCCTCACCAGGGCAGAGCAGAGGGGCAGGATCACCTCCCTTGACCTGCTGGCAATGCTCTTGCTAATGCACCCCAGGATACCATTGGCCTTCTTGGCCTCCAAGGCACACAGCTGGCTCATGGACAGCTTGTTGTCCACCAGGACCCCCAGGTCCTTCTTAGCAGGTCAGCCCACAGCCTGTACTGGTGCTTGGGGTTATTCTTCCCCAGGTGTGCAGAACCCTGCACTTGCCTTTGTTGAATTTCAGAAGGTTCCTCTCTACCCATCTCTCCAACCTATCAAGGTTGGAGATACCCTGATACCTCTGGGGTATCAGCCACTCCTCCCAGCTTTGTGTCAACAGTGAACTTGCTGAGGAGGGATCTGCCCCTTCATCCAGGTCACTGATGAATAAGTTAAACAATACTGGGCCCAGTATTGAACCCTGGGGAACACCACTAGTGACAGGCCTCCAGCTCGACCCTGTGCCACTGATTACTATATTAATAAATACAGTATTATACTACAGTGTATAGTGGGCTTGGTAAATTCCATAGTAGATTTGGCTCCTCTCCCACATGGGCCAGAGATAGGTGTTTGGATGCAATTTGACATGGTTTTATCTCAAAGCAAGGCTAGGCAGGTATTTTTATGCAAAACCAAATGTTCGTGGCCTGATTGATCAAAGGTTTTTAGATGAAAACCAGTCCCTTGAACTTCTTCAAGAACACATCAGCCCTTGAATATTCAGGTACTGCACAAATTGCAGTATAATTAACATGTAATAGGAAAGGCTCCCCAGAGAGACCCCCAGCACTACTGTCCTTCCTGCATGGCAAATGGAGTAGTGTATTCTGCATGAGCTGCAGGTCGTGTCATGGCTTGCAGAGTGTGTTTAAGCAGCCTGGTGTCACAGCAACAGAGGATGACTTTGGAGAGCTTCAGACAGAAGGTTACCAAACCTTTCTTCCAAATGCTTGCATCACCAGTATCCATGACTGGTCTGGACTGAATCCTCACTCCCTAACTCAAAGTCAGCTAGGAGATTGCAAATCCTTTGCACTGGCCCACCTGGGTTACAAGCTGGGGGTCACTGGAGGACCTCCAGCACATACAAGTGGCAACTTCCTGAATGACTCATGAAGTGCCTTCTCTGTGCTCTGGTTGCTCTCTTGTCCTGTGTCACCTTCACTGCCTGCAGACCGTGGAGGGCAATGAGAGTGAGGTGTAGGAAGCGGAGGCTTAGGGATCCCTGTTCTGCCAACAGCTGGCCAATGCAGGCACATTTGTGTGCACAGACAGGCTGGAGGCTTCCTGATGAAGCTCAGATCAGTCCTCTGCACTGGCACATGCAGTCACACTCTAAGACAGGTCCTCGGGATAAGGACAGGAAGCTCAGCAAAGCCCTCCTGTTGTAACAGGAGGGGAAATCCTCTGTGCGTTTCCTGCTACCCCATTTCCCCTCCCTCGTGGTTGCTCCTCTTGTGCTTGGTCTTTGTTTCGGCTACCCAGGTACCCACTTTGGCTTTCTGTTTGTCCCTGAGTGTGAAGCAAGGATTGCGTTGGGAGGTTTTTCTTCTTTTGATAAAATGTCTGGACAATGTGAATCTGTTTCTGGCAAGTTACTTCAAATACTACAGTACCAGAAAGGGGAACATGTCAGGGCCTGAAGCAGCAGGAAGGGTTGGAGGGGAAGGCAGGGTCTGCATCTTGGTACATCCTTCTGCAAAATTGGCAGGAACAGTCCAGTGTCAACAGACATGTAGAGCAAAGTTTCTGTTTTCTACCCATTCTGGCCATTGCTGAGCTTAGAACATCTCAGCCCCAGCTGCTGGCTCAGTGCCTTCTTGCTGGAGGAGCAACACCCTGATACACACGTGCATACATAACACACAACTCAGGCTCAGTTTTATTCACAATATATGAGTTTTGTTAAGTGTCTGTAAAGGAAAACAGATAAATTTCAGTCTCTTCCTATGCCTGCTTCTGCCTGCAGTTACAGAGCTGTAAATCCCACTGACTTTAATCGCACAGTACCTGGCCAAGCAAGAACCACATGTTCCCAGGGAGGTCTAGGACTAGCAGCGCGCTGGAAGGGTACAGAGCTGCACGTGGCAGCTTTGGATCGTCAGCCTGACTCCCAGCTGGTGTTCTTGGCTTGCTGCTGCCACTGGCAAGTCAGCTGTGTTTTGTTTGCCTCAGCACCACGGCACACTGCCATTTTCTGCCATGGGAGGCAGCGAAATAGTCTGACTTAATAATGACCACATAGCAGCAGAGCTGGATCTAGAGCTATGGAGCCAATAGGCTGCACCAGTTAACCCTTCCAAACAGCACAGCAAAAATCTGTTTTGCTACTGAGCTTTTCTTCACCATGTTTTTAGCAGTACTACAGATTGCAGTTAAGTGGTTTTTGCTTGTGTCTGTGGCACTAATCTCGGTCTTTGTCCCGCTCCAGTTAATAGGCTGCATTATTGGCAGACAAGGCAGTAAGATAAATGAAATCAGGCAGATGTCAGGAGCGCAGATCAAGATTGCTAATGCCACAGAAGGCTCCGCAGAACGACAAGTTACAATCACAGGATCCCCTGCAAACATCAGCTTAGCACAGTACCTCATTAATGCAAGGTAAGTTTGCTTTGTAAGTGATCATGCTTCTGCGAGGTTGCTCTGTCTGCTCTCCAGCAAATGTCTGTCCTGGGTAGATCCAGAAAGTTGCTTTGCAGTGTCCATTTCACATAGTATTACTCAATTCTTAATGGTTTGTAAAGCCTGTATCATTAGAAGCTGTGTTTGCTGTTGGTTTATATGGAAAGGAGCTTAATCTGGTGCAATTCCAGGTACATGTTGAATGACAAAAGCTGCAAAATCTGAATACTCATATTAGCATCCACCTAAAATATAGGTGGATAAATTAAATTAAATGGCAATCATAAATGCTTTGGAAGAAAATACTTTTCACAGACCCATATTACTGTCCTAAATGGCAAATATAGTGAAACAGATTGCAAAACAGATTTAATTTACCAAGTGGAAATTGCCACTCAGAGTTGATATCAAACTGACGTTTGGTTGCTGAAAAGGCATGGGATTTATTTTTTCAGAGACAGCACCACAAATTTATAAGAAGCATTCCCTAGTGAGACAGGGTGAGACTCCCTGCTTCTTCGCTTCTCGGTCCCAGAATTGTTGAAAGCACTGGCTGTTTAGCTAAGCCACGACGATGGCTTAAGTCTCTAACAGTTTTTATATGATTATATAGAAAAAATATTAAAATTGATACCACCTTTATTTGCAATTATCCAGAGGAGAAAGTGCAATGGATATAGTGCTGTCTCATAGATCTACTTGCAAACAGTGGACTGAGACAATATATTGTGGGGGAGGGGGAGTATCTATGTATTTTATGGCTTTTTTTCTTTTATTTTCTTTTTTCCCCCAAAAAAAATACTGTGATATGAATCAAGCTTTGTGTTTAACTATGTTTGCTGTTAAGGTAGTACAAAGCATGTGATTTATGTGGGGGCTGTAGTCATAGCAGGTCTGCAGCTTCCTATGGTCCAGCTTCCTCTCCATCCCAGTTCTGTAGTGCACCAGTGCAAAACTACTGTAAATGGAGTGGAGGACAAGGATGTTTGTGCAGCTCTGTGTTACAGCAAACAAAAATACTACTTTTTATAATTCAGTCTGAAAGCAGCTTCCTAGGGAAAAATATATTGAGGGGTGGCGCTGTGAAAACTAAGATAAGCCGTTTCCAGAATCTTAAAACAACCTACAGCTCTTTTGATTTATATTCTTTGTAGCAAATATAAGTCACTTCCGTAAGCCCTGTAATCAAATAAAAATGTGTTCCCTCCTTTAACCCTTAAGGATATGTTCTTCTCTTGGTGTTCAGGGATTCCCCACACATCGAGACGAGAATAGACCCCTTCATTTTTAGTTGCACAAACACCATATGGCATGCATCTGGATCTCGGAAGATAACAATTTAAGATCTTCAAGACAGCTAAAGCATGCAAATAAAGTAATGCACTTATTAATGGAGTTGCAGTGAGCTGCTCACCAGAGACAAACTCTAGTGAACAAAACTGTTTGACTCACTTTAGAAAAGCCTGTGAACTCTCACACTTCTGTTGATTACTGTCTAATGATTCTTTTGATGGAATGGGATCCATATGAGGTCTTTTAACATACTTTCGCAAAGAAGAAAGCTTCTCAGCAGTCATATACCACGGATACTCAATACCCTGTGAAACCAGAAACAAAATATTTTCTTCTTGTTAAATTTCTAGATAGAAGTCATTTGTTACCATCGTCTACAATAAACCATCATATATTATTATGTACCATGTGTTGAAACTGTATTTAGATGAAGTGACTTCATTTGTAAATGAAGACTCTTAAAGTAATGTATAATAAACTAAGCTGTAAGGTAACATAGGAAATTAAGGTGGCTTTTTCATTTTAAAAACTGACACTGTTCCAGATCTCTCCTTTCGCAAGAGACACTCCTGTCCAGCCAGGTGCCACCACAGCAGCAGTGCTAGATGGCAGTTGCACTGGAGGAAGGTCTGAGAAACTGTCAGGCAAGTGGGAGGTTTGCTCTAGCTGGGGTTTAGGTGCTCAGGCAGGTGTCTGAGGGGCAGAGCCAGGCTGCTGCTGCTACTGCTTTTGCTGCCTCTGCATGCTGGGAGTGTCTCAGTGTATGTCAGTCTTAAACCTGCCACAAGTGTTGCCTTCTCTTTTAAAGATGATGGCATAAAACAGCTTTGGGGAAGATATGAGTACAGTACCTACGCTGCCCAAAGTATAGGCTGGTATGGGAAAATAATAATTATAAGAAAGAAAAGCCATATAAGCATTCAGTGTAAGGTAGACTTTTTCTTTTTTCTCCTGGACAAGATCTGTCATTTATGGAAATTTGGGTTCCAGGGCCAGTATTTCTGCATAAACCAGTGTCTTTCAGCAGCATAAGATGTAAAAAATCCAAACTAATCTACCCACAGTATTCCTGAAACATTCTCTCTGTATCTTTAAACTATCCTTCAACCAAAGTTGCTATCTATAGAATAATTTATCGACTTGCTTTAAGACTTTTATTGCAATCTAGTGTTGGATATGTACATAGAGTATACTCTAAATTATAGATATATAAATATATTGATACAATATCAAGACAGAGATATAAATCTTTCTAAAGTATTGTTTTGATTCTGTGTTGGTTATCTGAGTGCTGACCTCTGTATGAGTAGAATGTGTCCTAGTTTGTTTGCAGTAGAACTGTCTTATTTCCTGTAAAACTTTCTGTCTCTTAACTGATCTCCACTGTAGTAACTGGTTTTTCACTACCCAATTCCATCTTCTAGCTTTTATTAAGAATGAACCGCAGTTTAGTTTTCCTGTGTAAGACTCGACTTTGGATTATAAATGAACAGTAGCCAGCAGCACTTGCTCCTTGTTGAAGGGCAGTTTCCTGAAAGGTATTTTTTTACTGCCGTTTTGTCGAGGGGTTCATTCATAGAGCTAATAGAACTGCCAAAGCCACACCCGAGCTCTGTTCTTTTCAACAGTTTTGGGCGACGCAGGATGTGGCCTTCAGTGTATATATTCAGAAAGTGTAGCTCTTCAAAGGGACAGTGTAAAATTGGCGCCATGAAATTTTGTATGAAGGCTGCCTCATCCACTTTTGCATTTAATTTTGTTGCATCCACAACTGGTTTGGGAAACTGCCACGGGACAACTGATAGTTAACCTGATGAACTTTCCCCTTATGTGTTGCCCTTATGTTTCCAGTAACAAATGGGAAGCAGGGCAAATTACTGCTACAGTCGTACCTGTGTGAGTACACCAGAGACAGGGAGTTTGAATGGCTGCTACCAACAGCAGCATTTGGCCTGTGGGATCTATTCTCCCTGCTGGTGCAGGAAAAATCTCTGGCTCAAACACCTTCCCATATCAGTAAAGATTTTTTTTGTTTCTGTTAAATGCACAGTAGGTAAATTTGGAGTCACTGAAACACTGAGTCCTCCATTATCTTTCTATATCCCTCCCTCCCAGAATAATGCTGAGTCATATTAAAAAATCCAACTGTATAAACTGAGTTTTTCAAAACATACAGGGTATCACATATACCTCCTACACCCCCAAATCGAGGATGTACACTGGAGTTGGATTCACTGATTCAGTGGTCTTGATGTAAATCTCCCAGTCTGAGTAGACTACAAGCAGCACGTGCTGACAGCACAAGGATGCTCTTCTCTCTGCAAAGAGCAACTCTGCTGCGAGGGTTAGAAAAATTCTGAGTTGCTCATCCATGGGGACAGATAAAGACCACCAGGGAGGAAAATAAAAACTTAACCTCCCACAAAGCAGTCTGCATTTCATGCACTCACCCTCCTCCCCTCCCAGCTCCTCTCAGCTAATGCGCACCTTCAAACTTTGCAGCAAAAGCCGCCGAGGAGTTAATACTCCAAGAGCCCTCTTTTACCAGAAAGAGAGGAGCTCAGTGCTTAAGCTCTCCCTCTCTTCTCCATTTTCCTCTCCCCATCTCAGACCCACTCCAAGTATCCTTTACCTGCCCTCAGCAGCAGTGCTTTGGGAAGCTCTAGTCCCATATCCCCATTCCCTGTGTAGCGCTGGTTGATCGCTTACATCCTTGCATGAACCTTTCTCTGGCTGTCAGTAGCCCAGGGGTTGTTACTCTCAAAACTTCGTGTAAGTCTAAGGTGAGAAAAAGCGAGGCTCTTTCAAGCCCTGTGTAGGGTGACCGTGCTCCCCTCACAGCCTGTAGCCTGGCTACAGCTGCTGTGCAGGCCTGCACACCCACTCCCCAACAGGGACCAGCTGGGTCAAACCCAACGCTGGTAAGCCTTGAAGGGCCTGATGTGGTTTGATAAGAAAGCTGCAGGTCCTCTGCACAGACAGCCAGCAGCTCATTTGCACTCCACCTAAGGAGAAAGCCCAGGAGCCTGACAAGTTAGTAATTACCAAAAAGAAAACCCCAGACTTAACAGGAATACACATGTAACTGTAGCTAGCAAAGATTTCCTAACCCATAGTCCTATTTATATGTTAGGCTGCCATAGCTCACAGCTGGTCACCTGCAAAATGCATCCTGAAATTAGTACTTACATTATTTGCTGACCCAAAAGCCAGTGCACAAGCTGCAACAAACAAACAGCAAAGGGAGGATTTATTTAGGCAAACATTTTGTCATCTGAAAAAAAAAAGATGTGTCCTTGGAAATAATGTCTAAAAATGTACAGAAAAGCAGGAGTACGTGAGCCAAACTCATCTCACCCACTGATGGGTGGAGTTAGGCTAAAGTGAAGGTGGTTTGATACCTACATCCTCCAAAAAGAGCCCATTGCTGCCTTGGGCTCGGAGGTTGGGTCAGTCTTGAACTTCCTCGTGCTGTTGGGGTCTGTCTGAGGATGTGTATGTTGTATCCATGTAGTACCTTGTCTGTCAGCTGGTAAGCTTTTTCATGTTCACTGTAACCACTGCCACAAGCTCAGAAAGGATACCACTGCTGTGGAAGTCAGGGTGTTTTTCAGTGTTCCTTTTTTACTAATTAACTTACAATTAAATCGCACAAATATTTTGTTGTGATATAAAAAAAAGTCTGGGGGAAGTACAAACCGAAGTGAACACACTGGCTAATCTGGTTTGTTTTATATGAAAAATGCACACTGACCTCACAGTGAATGAAATGAAAAACTAACTTGCTTAAAAAAAAAAAAAAACCAAAAAAAACACACCCCAACCAAAACTTTATGCCTTAAATGGAAGCAACAAATTGTTGCTGTCTCCTCTCATCTTAGCAAAATGACAAAGGGTACTATTTATGTCACAAAACTGACAAAATGAAAAAATTACCAAAACCCCCCGCGACCCCGTTTCAAAAATACCCTAATTATGAAAAGCAAAATTCACCATATCAGTGCTGGGGAGTAAACTTCATAGTTATTTTTGAGTTTTCTTTTAAGTTTCGTTTTTTCCATCTTTTTGCCATTACCTGCATTCCTTAGATTTCTTTTTTCATGCGTAAAATGAACTAGCAACCCCCCCACCCTCCTTTTTTTTTTTTTCTGTTCCAAAAGAACTTTTAAGTCTCAGTAATGTTTTCACCATCGAATCATGGAAAACCCTTTTGTTATTTCTCTTCTTTAACACATAACATGTTCCTCCTTTGACCCTCATTTTCCCTTTTTTTCTCTCTCTCCTCCCCCTTCTCCCTCCCACTCGTCTGTCCCCCTCGTCCACCGATCTAATCCTGCCCTTTCGTGGTTGCTGTCCTTCCCTCCCTCCTTCTCTCCCTCCCTCCTCCTCCTCCTTTTCCTCCTCCCGGCCCCACCGCCCTGGCTGAACCCTCCCAACCTGTTTGTTCCTCTTCCTCTCTTCGTTTGCAGCTTAGAGATGGCTAAAGTCAGCACCCAGACCGCTTCCGTCACGACCCCTGTTGACCTCAACATGAACCTCTCTCAGTCTGCCACCCCTACCTCCACCCCCACCTCCATGGCCGTGCTGGCGGCCGCCTCCGCCGTTACCGTCAGTACCCCCCCTCCCCTACCAACTCTGCCAACCACCCACTATGCCGTTCCTGTCTCCAGTCTGCTTGGCATGAAAACTGTCCCACTCCTGGCACTAAATGCCGCGGCCGCCACGGGGGCCACGGGGAGTTTGTCCGCTTACACTGCCAAAATTCCTTCGACGAGCGGGGTTAAGAAATCTGACCGCCAGAAGTTTGCTCCATATTGAAGGGATGAGACACACAATGCAAGCTTTGCCAGCTCTACCAAGAGTCTGTGGTAGATCCTAGTTATCAAGGAAACAATACGGCATCTTTTATTTTCTGTTAAATTTGCTAGTGTTAACTGTTGCCGACTCAAGTCGTCTTCCGCTCTCCATAACGACTAACACCCAGGCACCACCTACCAACTAGTTCCAACAGCGAGCAGACTCCAGCCCGGGCTCCTTTTCCCACTGTCCCCACAGCCAGGCAGGGTTGCCCCCACCCCAGCAAGGAGAAATGTGAAAGAGACAGAAGAAACATAAATGAGGCAAAATTTTGACAGCCGGGTCCTGCTCCAGCAATACTGCCCGGCATATAAATACACTTATTTGCAGGGATCCCTCCAACTCCAGAACAGTTCCTTATGGCAAACTGGCACCTTCGATGAATTTTTCTATTGCTAGGACCTGAAAATCTGGCACTTCTGATGATCACTAGCGCCCCTGAAATCCCACATGAAGTGCTGCTGGCCTCCTCAATCATCCTGCTGCTCCCAGTAGGCCTGAAAAGCCCTGACCCCCTGCCCTGAGACCTGCCTGTGAGCAGGAGAGGGAGGCTACAAAGTACCAAACCTCAGGTACTTCTGCGTATCAAAAAAAAAAAAAAAAGTACAGATGAAGCTTTCTGGTCTGACAAAAACTGCTAAATTAAAATGATTGGAAAACAACAAGGAAAAAGATATCAGGCACCTGTGCCTTTCCACTTCATTCTTTTAAAGGGTGCAACAATTTTTCTCTGCTTTGGAAAAACATAATTTTAGGGACAGCTTTAGGGACAGAGAGTGGGAGGGAGAGCAGCCTCGTTTTGCGGTCAGAGGTTTTATACATACCAACAAAGTACTTATTTCTGTAAGTACTGAAGAGCAGATGAAAATCAGATATGCAGTCACTGTGCTGGTACCTCCTCCCATGTATATTTTATTCAGCCAAAATGACCTTTTTTTTTTGTTAGGTTTCTGTACAAAAGACATCCCTATCTAACTCACCACCAGTTATGCAGTCAGGTTGTATTGTAATCATGAAAATGATGTAGCAGTTATCAAAGGTCATTCAGAAGTTGCTGCTTGGACAGATACCATCCCTTTAACAAGAACTTAAGGATGTTCAGATTCCAGACACCTAATTGCAACCAAAGCCAAGAGAGCTGGGGAATGGAGTGGCTGGTTGCTAGCTGTTGGAATTAGTTCTTAACCTCATTTTCTGTTTGTCCATCCACCTTCCTTTTAATTTCTGTTGCATAACTCAGTAATGCAATATTGTTTTCCTCACCACTTCCAAATCCAGAATCCTATTAGCCCGCCATGTTCATCCACTTTGCACTCCTTGGACACAAAGCTTTAACAATTGAACTGTATTCAGTGCATTTTAATATAAACTAAAAACACAATGCAAATGCAATACTTTTTAAAACATGGTATTTCAAAGTGTGTTATTGTATAGGGCTAAGTACTATCTCAGTATTTTGTGTCATTTCTGTATTTTGTGGGCTTTTCTTCACCTTAGCACCTTTGCACTAAGTTTTGTCACTGTAACCATTTGTAGAACTGCCATTGTTACAGTTTGCACTTAACCAAATGGGGTTTTTGGTTGGTTTTGTTGGGGGTTTTTTGTTTTGGTTTTTTGTTTGTTTTGGGCCTTCTTTTTTTTTTTTTTTGGTTGTATATAATGAAGGAAAAACTGGACATAATGTCAAGGTACCACAGCTATTCAAAAGCTCTAGAAAACTGCTGTAAAACTGTTCTGGGCTATTGTAACTGTTTCAGTAATTGACATTTAAGAAAAAACAAACCACCAACCTGTGTCAGAAAACTTGCCTGCACTGAAATGCTGTTCTATGCTGGTTGTATTCAAGTGGTATTTTTTTAATAGTGAGAAGATTTTTTCTTTTTTTGCCTTTTTTTTTTTATTTTCTTCGTTTTTGTTCCTACATTTTAGGCTGTCTTCAGAAGTTACTGGCCTGGGGGCTCTGTAATGTATCTCTTCATGCCCTAGTGCATTAGCCACCAGACAGGACTTTTCCAAAGCCCCATGAGACAATGCTTTCTATGGACTAATCTACAGAGGAGTTTCTGCCATTTCTAACTTTCTTATTATTCTGAGACATCAAAAGAAAATACTTCTTTACTCTTTAAGCAACTGTGCTTCCTAACTCTTGTGTTGCTTTCATTACTGTTCCAGTTTTAACTCTGTTGTGGCTCATAACATAAAGCAAAGACAAGTTATTTTCGGGGGTTAATTTTTATTGATGTTCATGCTTTGGCTAATCTGTATAAAAGCATGGGCTGTTAGTGTTCTAAGCCACTGTATTCAGCTAGAGACTTGACAGTAAATTAAATGAGACGTTTTTATAAATAAATTTTTTTCCTGATTAAACAAAAAAAAAAAAAAAAAGAAAAAAAAGACGTGGTAGCTTTGTGCATACAACTGTTGTGTTGTTTAAATTTTGTTCTTTGTAACCAAGTTGCTAATTTGTCATTTAAGAAGCGCTATTTTATGGATTGTCAAACTAAGATCACAGACAAATTGCTTGTTTTCATTAATGATTAAACGTTTCATATCATCACGCTTAAGGTCCCACTGCTCATTGGGAAAGAGTGTAACACCGGTGCAAAACTGGCAACGTTAGAAAGGACGTTAGCCCGTTGTCAGGGATGATGAGGCTTTTCAGGAGTAGATGGAGCCAGATTATGTAATTAGTAGAGTAAGCAGTATTTCTGGTAAACTTTATTTGGTTTTTAACGAAGTTGCTCTTTGAGAACCTCTCACAGTGAACAGAAAAGACAAATTTGGCTTCTTGTTACTGGTTTGTATCTCCGGTGTTCTCCCAAACTGATTTATAGATCAGATACTCAGGACAGAAAAACAAGAACAAAAGAATGAACTGGGGTACTGAGTACAGTATTGCTAAGACCCTTCCTTCTTACCCATTCCCAGCAGCATTGTTGAGTGAGGCTTCTAGACAGCACCTTCCATCCTGCCAGGATACTAGCCCAGCAGCTGGGAAGAGCATGGCAGTTTGCATTAGAAGAGGAAGAATGGAGAGCTGAGCAGGCCAGGGGACTGTCTCATTCTGCCCTGCTGGGGCAGTTCAGGTTCTCCTTTAGATCTGCTGAAGCACTGCAGTCACAGCCTCGAGTCCTCTCTTCAGACACAAGCAAAAGAAAGGGGCTGGCCCAGAGCTGCTGTGCAGTCCAGCACCTCTGGCTGCACTCTGTGGCCACCTCTCCTCTTAGGGCACTGGCAGTACTTCCACATTTACTGCTTGCTCTATCCTCATGAGAAAAGCAGAGTTTTCTAGAAGTGCAAGTGAGTAGCATCCTTAATGATGTGAGCCTGATGCTACAACCTCCATCTATTAAGGTTTCTATGTGCTTCTGGGAATTTAGTTTGGGGTCCCACTTCCCTTCCCTGCCCCAGCTGAACCTGTGGGGCATACCACTATTATTTTACATGGTCTCCAGGGTACAGACAGCTCTAAAGGGTCTGGGTCTTGAGTCTGAGCCTGGAACTATATGACCAAGATGTACATACAGACTTGGGAGACCTGTGAAAGTCAACAGCTTTTCCAGTGCAGATGCAGCCACAGAGCAATTCTTGACAGCAAAGGCTGCCAAGGAAGATTACAGAAAGGCTCATTGCACCCCAGCATCCAGGAAGCCTTATCCAGTGTTGACAATTAGCTATTTCAACCCTTAGGTTAGAAGAACTATAGGCTGTAGTACTAACCTTGGTAAAATTCTCTGTTATTATTACTTAAAATATATTTATATTACTTAGAATGTATTTAACTTCTTACTCTTGAAAGGAGAGCTGAAGCTGCTTTTACAGCAGAGACCTCCATAGTCTTCATTTTCTCAACAGCAAAATCTATTTCTGTGGCTAGCCTGGCTAGTGTAAATGAAAAAAAAAAAAAAAAAAAAAAAAAAAGAGAACATTATTGCAGCTCAACACTAAGTAGGTCAAGGCTTTGCTCTCCCAGTAAAGCTGCCAGGCAAAGGGCAGCAGCAGCTCTGTGGTGTGTAGTATCTTTCACATTAATAATTCACATGTGCCTTGCAGAATTGGCTAGAGAAGAGTGAGATTTAAACAAACTAGTGCAGGGGCACGTTTGTATATGGAATGAGGAGAGGTAAAAGGACAAAGGAAGAAAAAGAAGTCTTTTGAGAGGGTTTTTGCAAAAAAATACAGGCACAAGTGTGATAAACTCTAGGCTCATTTTAATTTCATTGTTTTAGTTGGAAAATATTTCTGAATGGCAAGAAAAAGCTCCTGAATAGTTTTAATATATAAACCGGGCAAACAAAACACAACGTACGTCTGGAGGGGGAAAAAAATGTAAAAAAATAGTACTACCCAAGACAGAAATCTAAACCACTCATGCCAAAGGTAGAAAAGAGGAAACATGTACCCAGTGTGAAAAGGTCACTGCCCACAGAACTGTGAGTTTCCACATGAAAGACAGCACAAGTTCTGCAGCTTTTGCGTCATCAAATTGCTGTTAGGTTTCTGGAAACATCTCAAATGAATTCAAGCAGCTCTGTTGTGTTTCTCGAGTGAAAAAATTGAAATTATGAATGCTGTCTGGAACAGTCCAACAGAAGGAAAACAAACAAAGTTAGTCCACTGCTAATATGCAGTGCTTTCTGTTCTCAGGCATAGCCAGAGGGCCTGTGGGCCCCAAGGTTCATATTTGTGCCAGTCAAAGCTCCTAGGAAGCTAACAGCATAAATCTCACTGGTGCCATCAGTGCAGGCACCTGGTAAGCGCCTCAGCCTCAGAAGGCTGCATGGACACGGTGGTGTTTGTCAGGTTTCACAAGACAGTGTTAAAGCGTGTGCTGACCCTTTCCCACCCAAAGCAGGCAAAAATGGAAACTTGCCATTGCTTTCATTTTTAAATACCCAACAGCATGAAAAAAAGAGTGCTTCTCTGAGATGGGGAAGATCCAAACCCAGTTTCTTCCACAGCCTCAGTATCAGCTGACTGTATTTCAGCACTATTTATGCACTTGGAACAGGACCTTCCCCTTCTTGGGTGAGTGCCATGATTATCTAACAAGAAAACTCACATACGCTCACTAATTCAGTCATTTTACAGCGGCACGGCTTCTCCAGGAAAGACTGAAATTGTTAGACTGCTCAACTAGGTCACACAAAGTAGATGTTCAAAGGACAACATTGAAAGGAGGGATTTGAACAGAGATCTCTTGTATCCTCCGTAACTGCTGTAACCATCAATGGTGCAAGGCATTAGTCTCTTCACTGTATTTTTGGAAAAAAAGACCTGGTTTAGATGTCTGCACACAGGAGATGCTCACATTCCTTTTCCCAGCTATCAGGCCAGGATAGTTGTAACTGAAGTGATGAACAGAAGATCAGATGAAGGCAGATACTGAAAAACTGCTTCACACCTAAAATTTCCAACTCTTGGCCTGAGCAATACTTCTTTCTAGGGATACAAGTACACACCGCCCTTCCTGGAACTTGAAGTGTACTTGATCAATTCCTTGGTTCCAGGAAGGAACGTGGGAATGTTGATTAAAGTAGTCTCTGCATCAATGCATGTGTCCTGTCACACTGCAGACTGGCATGTATCTTAAGACAGTAACTGAAATGAAAGAGAAGTGTCAAATTCATTTGATGGTACCTAACAAAAGGGAATTTCTTTAACATTATATACTCGCATTAAGGTTTCTAATGGCTGAATGTCTGATTTTCTAATGCAAGATTTCTGAATTATAAGAAAAAAATTCAGAAAATAGTGAAATACTTTAAAATATTTGAATATGACTTCTTAGAGCTATTTCTAGCTCAGAGTTTTAAAGATGATAAAAGGCAGAGAATCTAATTATAGTGGCATGAAGTAAACAGAATCTGTCTCTCCCTGAATTGAAATTATTGGCAGACGGCCTGGCAAAAGCTAATGCTAGTGTTCTTTTTAATCAGTATTTGCAATTCTGAAGCAAATTTTAAAATTAAATTCTGTGGTAGAGGAATAACAATCATGTTAGCAAATGAGAACATTGTATGCTTTGTTGTTATTTCAGTTTGGTTGTTTCTGCACGGTCGCTTTTGGCCTTTTTCCACAATCTATTTTCCAAATACAGACCTTTTCCCACATCTGCTGTTGAGTCATGACAGCAGCAGCAGCAGCAGCAGCTTACTTCTTCCAGGGCAGGAGAGAAGGTAGCACACGAATTACCATTTGTGACCGACGGCACTCACCTGCCAGAGGAGAGCTGACCACGAGCAGCTGTAGCTGCGGTAGCTGCGCCTGCAGAGCTGCTGCCTGGAACTCCATTTCAAACATTCATGCACCTACAGGCACACACATCCTGGCCCTGCAAGGCACTTACCAGTTTCACAACCACCGAGCTGGGGCTACTCAACTACTTTCTGGTGGCATGAAATTCCACAGTTCTTAAGTTTGGACAACGATCTCCATTATTATTATCGATAAATAAGGGTTACAAATGTTAAGCGCCTTCCCACTTAATTCTGATTCTTCAGTTTTCTGGAAGTCCTGGAGATCAGAGAATTAAAATAGTCTTCTCAATTCCAATCAAAATTTCATTTTTAATAGACAAAGCTATTTTATGGACAAAGCTAGTTATTAGGACTACTTTAATCTTTATTGTTTAAAAATAGAATTCAAGTTAAGAAATGAGAAAGAAATTAAGGAAGTACACATTTTTATAACAATTACTTTGATTAATAATCAATCTAGCTGAATAGCTCATCAGAAGCACATAAAATTATTTTCTAAAGCTGAAGATATATTTAGATTATAAATTGATTATGCCTACGTTTTTCTAAGACACAGGAAATTATTTACCTTGATAAATTAGCCTGACTACTGAGTAAGGTTAGGATACATCCCTCTTCTCCCTTATAGCCATGCTACTTCCGTTGCTAAAAAGCTGGATGATTTCTTGCCTTCGTGACATTAATAGCACACGTACATCAGTGGTAACAAAGGGCAAAGTCAGTACTCCCACCATCTTCACAAAGCTCTGTAAAAGCTTTGTTCCACATGCTGTACACAGCAGTAAGCTGGGTGAAACTTGGATACAACACTATTTGTAGATCTCTGAGATTTCTCCAAGTAAAAGAGTGTCAACCCCTCAACAAGAAGCAACCAAGAGGGACCAGTGCTGTTACTTCCCCAGCAATGCGTACACCCATTGGCCGGTCCATCATCTTTACTCTTTCAAAAAGTTGTGCAAGGATAATGAATAGAATGATGAGTGATCTGGTGTTTATTCCTGCCATCTCTTTCTAATAATAACAATGGGCTGCACTGGTTTGGATTTCAAAGTACAAGCTCCATGCTCTGTAACTAAACTCCCTGCCTTTAGCTCGTTACTACAATATAACCCTAAAGATGAGGGCAACTGAACTAAAACAGCTGAACTGTTTTGATGCTCAGTTCATTTTCTGTTCATCTGCAGGTGAAACCATGATTTGCAGGTTCAGGTACAAGATGAAAGTAAAATTACAGAAAAATATACAAAAAAGAGATGTCGATTATAAACTCAAGAGAGAAACGTTTTTATACTGTCAAAACATGTAAGCCCATGATGCTCAGTGTAATCTGACATTAATCACATCCTGTTTCTCTGATGATAAGCCAAAGGAAGAGTGGTTCTAAAGTTCAGTGTTAACAACCTAGGATGCTTTTGGTGAGTGGGGTCAGTGAAAAGCAAATATAAATAGAACAGTTAGAAACTGAGCTTAGCTCTTCTCAGAAGGAAAGTGGGGGTTCGTCTTTCGTTTTGTTTTGAAAAGGACTGTCCATCTCTTAAGACTGTAGCAGTCTCTGAGCTCAAAGTTCTCTTTACAGTGATAAATGGATCTAGAGATCTTCCACTGCAGTGTGACAGGCACCTTAGACATCAACATTCAAGTGTTTCACACTATAAAAGGAAGTTGTATTTCAGTTTTGGTCCAACTAAGTTTCCTCCAACTTGTCCAAACATTCATTATTTATTTGGATATTCTCCGAATGTTTATTCTGTATTTCAGTACTCTCTGAATATTGCTATTTTAATGACAGTACTAATTCATGTAAGATTGCAGTGTTTCATTAAACATTTTAGCAGCAACAGCTACTTACACTTAGGGTTATTAAATCAACCAAGACGCAATGGCAGTAATCCAGCACATGTGAGCAGGAATAAATGGATGCAATAAACTGCTAAGGACCATTGCTTGAATTTTGACAGCTTTATAAATATAAAGAGCTGAACCCAAGCATCGTGGAAATCGGGAGTGATAAAAAAGCATCTCTATCACTATATGGAAAGGGCTTCCACCATATCAGATCTTTTCTCCAAAACAGGCAAATCGAATATCTAACTTTAGTTTTAATCTTTATTGCTTGGTTCGTAAACATCCTTGAGACAAGTAACGAGAATGCCCTCATGAGAGTTAAGCTCGTTTTCTCCCTTTAAAATCTAGTTTTGAAACTAGAATCTTAAACGAAAATGTTGAACTGTTCCTTCACAACTTTACTTTTTGATACAAATCAAGCCACACATCTCTCCTATTTTTTCCAAGTGCTCAACAAATTTGAAATGTTTTAAGATTTGCTTCATTAAAAAAATAAAAAAAGCGACACTTACCAATGCTTAAGGTAGGTCTGCTTTTCATGTCCCACTCTTGTCAAGTTTGTTGGTTCTTCATGTTACTTAATCTGTGTTTATCAGAACAGAAATCAAATTTAGATGGTCTCTATGCCTAAGATAATATTTGAAGAAAATTTCCAGTATTTACAGCTAGAGAAATTATTTTACCTCCTCAGTGTCCAGTGCAGTACCTTCCTCTCTTGGCATTTTGTCGCCCTTTCATTTAGTTATGCAGATATGTAACCACTGTATTCTCATCCCTCTGGTTCAGGAAATGTGAGGTACGCTACATGATGGCTGCACTAAGCAAAACAGGATACTATAAAGAAAAATATTCAGCACTGCCTATGGCACATCACAGAGTAGACACTGTGGAGAAGCTGCAGCTCAGCATTTCTGAGCTAGTCCTTATATACACAGAGAAACTGTAACAGATCCTGAAAAAAAATGTACATATTTTATTGGGAGCTGGGGCAATGGACAGAAGAGCATTTAAAAATTTTAAGAAAACATAAATGTATAATATTTTCCCTAACCCTCCAGTCTGGATAAACTCCATAAGCTATTCAAATCCTTTACTTCTACACAATAGACCAAGTCTCAAAATTACCAAATATAGCTAATGCTTCCAAAAGTTTAGAGATTCTTTGTAGACTTACTAATGTCACTAAAATACTTCTGGTAAGAAACCAATAATTTTAATAGGAAAGGTGCATTCAATATTGTAAAACATTTGCAATGTACAGTTTTTACAACAAGTAATACACCACTTAGATCTACAAAGATTTTTTTAAACACTTGGCTCTTTACCATCTCACAATCCTCTTTAAATAAATATTTAACAAATGTGTCTCACTTCTAACAATGGAAGTAATATTACAGATAAAAAGAGTATCACCCATGTTGCAGAAATGCTACAACAAAGCCCCTTTCACCCGCCAGTCTTGAGACAGCAAATCCTGCAGTTCTTCTTCATCTTCACTACCAATATCCTCATCCTCTTTCTCTTGTGTTCCTCTTAATCTCATGGCTTCCTTTAGCTTCTCCTTCATCTCGTCCTGGCGGTTACGCAAAAGCTCGACACGCCGATAACATTCACTGTTGAAAAGTAAACCACCTATTAAACACTCGTGGCCTTTTCACAGTAATTTGACTGTCTACAGTGCTGGATTTTGCTTCTCCAACTTTGGATAAAGAAGCTTTACAGCTTCCCATCAATTGAAAAAATTAGCTTTCAAGATGCTACTGCGCCTCCTCTGTGTTGATCAGGTGGAAAGAGACCAGAGGAGAGCAGCAGTGTGGTCAGTCTCTAGCAATGAGATCTAATCTAAATATTTAGCAGCTGCAATACCACCACAAATCATTTTTTAAAGAGCACTGAACCAATATCTACTTCCACACAAGAAGATACACCATTCTTTGCTCAACTTATGGTTTTCATATGTGGTAGAAAGGTGAGACATCAATTGGTTATCAATTTTGACAGCTTAGAAGTGGCATCTCTGAAAATAAAAAAGCAGCAAAAGTGTTCAGATTCTTTATCTGCTTCCTATGTGCTATAGCAGAACATTTTAAGTAAACATAATCCAAAAGTTTCAGTTTTCCATTTACTTAAAAAGTTCTGTCCTTGAAATATGTTCTGTAACAATTATTCTAGCTATTTTAAACAGGGTATTTTGTTGAAAATGCCAACTGGTATCAGCCTGATTTAAATACATCTTTGCTAAGAAGAACCACCAAGGAAAGACTGCAATTTAGATCCTGTTTCCCCTTGTATATCTCAAATACAATTACTTAGAGGCAGTCATAGCTGAAAATTTGAAGGCTAAGGAAAACATTAGTGTCTCTGGAATTATTTTGATTTTCAATTTAATTTGAAATAGCCTGCATTTAAATACAGTCAGAAGACAAAACTACAAAAAGTCTAAAAATATATTTGTAACTTTTATTTTGGGGAAAAATAATTTCAGTAACAAACTTGAAATTCTCTACAAATTTCTGAATTTGGTTCCATGTACTATAGCATCCTTAGCTACTGAGAAAAGTGAATCCTCAGAGAGAGGCACGTTTGGCTTTCCACAGCCCTCTGCAGAATTAGGTGAACACTGTGAAGAGACATTTCTGTAATACCAAAGCTCAGTTTGAACCCAATGCTATTGTTATTATACGCTGATTATGTGTAGCGTGTAAATCTGCCCAGATGTCTTAAGTGTTGCTTTAATTTTTTGTGTCTTCTTTTTGTTGCAAGGTTCATTAAAATCAGAATTCATCTTTTCCTTTTCAGTTGCTACTACTGCCATTATCACTATTAATCAGTGTGTTAAGCTACATGATAATGGTAACAAACTGTTCCACAAAGCTGTATTTCAGGTTACTTGAGTTTAAAGTAATGCTTATCCAACCACCACATCTACCATTTCAGCAACACAAAACAAGCCACTTCATTTAATGTAGTACATCATTCAACATAACCTTTAAGTAAAACTTTTACTAGAAACAAGCAGAGCTGGTCACAGAATAGGACATTTTCAGTACAGCAAATACTTTGAAAAAATGTGCAAATAAATACTGGAGAAATACAAATTAAGACATTTGACAAGGGAAAGGGGGACAGTTTGTTCCAAGAGTTTGCCTTCTGTACTTTCAGTGATTCACATGTGTTTTTTCTTTGGAGAAAGTTATGTAACTTTGCACCGGAACTCATGTCTTTATTAGGTATGATTCTGCAATTTGAGGGAGTCTGTCCTTCAAATATTCAGGTGATTAATGAAAGATAGTATCACAGATTAAAAATGTTTTTATCACGCTAGTCAAATAGAAATCCGTTATTGCTGGAGAACAGAGAGTTTGAGGAAAAATTGATCTACTTACATCTGCTCATCAATTTCTCCAATCTGGCGATCTAGTCGTCCCTCCTCATCATCTTCTGCCACTATTGCTTCTGAAATCTAAGTCAGAAAAGCACCAAGAAAATTCACCTTCATCCTGAATTCCACTTTCGTTCCTTTATGATGTCTGTCTTTCCCTCCTCCCCCTCTACCTCAAGTTAGTGTCAATCTCCTATATGTATATTCCCACTTTCACAAGGGCAAATATAGAAAAAAAAAATGGTCTGGTTTAATTTGAAATGGAAATTTTTTTTCTTAAAAGCAGAAGTAGATTGGCTGCTTTGGGGTTAATCTTTCGAATTTTTCAATACACTGCAATTTGAAACTGAGCATAAACAAACTACACACATCCAAAGTCTGAGGCTGAAACAGGAGCTATATCCCAGTGCTTAGGACTCAATTACACACACTTATTGAACATATTGCTTAAATATTCCCACTAGATCCCGAAGTGTTTCTAACCTGTTATTTTTTTCAGCATATACTTTCTCAAATCTGAATGTCTGGGAGATGCTATGCAATCAATGGTCCACGCATAACTGAGAAGATTCCTCCTAAGCTGAAGAATATCTGAATGGCTTATGCTAGCAAAATGTATCCACCACCGCTTTTGTATGAACATTCGCTCTGTTTATAGTGCTGATGGCTTTAAAATGAGCAATGACAAATTTTTCTGCACCACTTTTCTTAGCAGTTGACAGATGAGTAATTATTTACAATTAAAATAATTTAAAAAATAGCTAATATTCTAGGGGAAGACTGAGAACACCAGGTATTCTTTAGTACAGTTTTATATTGTACAAAAGGGCAGATAAAAAACCTGCTGTGGGAAGACTTTCCATGCAATGCTAAACAGTAAAAAATGGAAGTACAGAAAAACTGTGGCCAATTCATGTGTCTCACACACAAACTCTTTTGTCACTTTCCCAAATTTTGGGGTTCCTTTCCAATACGTTTAAATTAACCATGAAACCCAGGTTACCTATACTTTATAGATACTTTTTGAAAAAGGCAAGGGTGTCTTTTGTCCTGTGTTTTTAAAGGTTAAAATATACATATATCTCTAGATGTAAAGAAGAGTCCACAATCATGTCCTGTTTGGATACAGGACACTGATCTGAGGTATATGTTATCTAAACAGTATTTAAATAAAATACAATTTAACAAACGTAACTAGATACACACTGATGACTGGATCCTGATCAAAAATTTTCCAACTTAATGTCCTTTAAGTGGAAAATAGAAGGAACCCTTTGCTCATTTATACAGTGCATTTAACCACACATTGCATTGAAACAAACAGCTGACAAATGCAGATGTCAATCATTCTGCAGAGCTGCATGAAACTGTTGTTTTCTTTATTGTGTATAGTATTTAGAATTAATAAAAATAGATTCCATTACTTACTGTGTTGACCTGTCGCATTGCCTTTTGAAATTCATCCCATTCTTTGTCCATCTGATCCTTTGGAGCATCAACTTTTCTCACCTAAGGAACATGAAAATTTATAAGTTAATTTATGTCTAGTGACTCCTTGGGGCACTGTAAAAAATCAGGAGAAGTAGGAAAAATTATGCTGTGTTATCAGAAAAGTCTGGTCAATGTACTTCAGTTTACATAATGCATATGAGTAAGAGAGTGCACCTGCACAATGGTTTTGGAGGAAAAATCTGACTCTGCTCCTGGATTAAAACAACATCAGTGACTGTAGCATTAAAGAATAATTAAGAATGGCTGGTGTGGAATGTCTGGAGTAAGAAAAGTGACAAGTCTGTTAATTTGATGGTCTGGAATTTCACTGTGTCAGGTGATAACTTCTAAATTCTTCTGTAAACTGCCTGTTCAATAGCATACAGTAGGCATTTCACAAGCCAAAAAGCAGTAAATTATTTGCCTTTGGCATAACATAGAACATCAGCTTTTTCAGTCGCTATTCTGTTGTTAGATAGTCTGACTGTATTTCAAATGTAGTCTAATTTTGTTGGCTAACAGAAGAAACTGTACAGCTAAAAACCAATTTTAATGGCACGTAAAGCTTTTTATTCTGTGGTAGATGGCATTAGTTACTAAGACATGAAGTCTGAAAAAGCAGTAGCTGTAAGAACATGTTTAAGATCTACGACTAAGGTAATCAAAACCAGATTGTGCTTTTAATGCAAATAAATAAACAAGATAATCTACCTGTGTAATCAAAACTTTCACAACTCAAGACTGGAAGATGTGGCATATAACACATTAGATGACAGATTATGCCTGACTCAGGACTGGGTAGAAATTATATAGCTTGGAGAACTAAGCAGTTTGAACATAGTAATTCATGACACCATCTTTTTGCATTAGTTTTATTTTTCCTTTATTCATTCTGCTCTTTTGGTGACACATCAGTCATCACCACAGTAAAGAAAACAGTTTGGTACATTTTGTTCCTGAGTAATTATACAAAATCTAGTAGTATGAATTAAGTTTATAGAATAAATTAGAAGCTTCCAAGCAAACTCATACTGGGAAGTAATAGTCATCATTTCATTTTTCTGTTCTGTGATTATTTCTATCATATGTGTATGTACTGTGTTATTATGCATTGTGGTTGTCTTTTGTAATTCATAATTATTTGTATTTCTTACAATAAATTTAAACACTAAAGTTATTTTTTCTTGAAATATTTATCTAATCCAGAATTTATACTCTTTACCCAATGTAAACAACAAACATTTTTGATGCCCATGATCTCCCTTCCAAATGCTCAGTTAACTTTTAAAATAATTATTTTAAATATGATTCCAAAACAGGACCACTGCAGCCATTTCAATTTAAGTGATGTCACAAACATTTTCCTTCCTCTGAGTATTAGCTATACTCAGAAAGGGATGATTAAAAGGAGGAGCATCTGCAACCAGTTCCAGGAAGAGCTTGTCAGAACAAGTAACCACTTATAAATTTTATCAGTTGAGGCAATACCTACAACAAAGATCACTAACCGGTGTCCTCACAGATATAAGCAGATTCTCCTCTGCCTGCTAGGTATTCCCAGCTTTGTACAAGCTTCCCAACTCATGGCAAAACGAATATTTGAAAAATTTAACACTTAAATTAGTCATACATGAAAAAAACAAAAACACTTCCCCCCCAAAAAAAACCCCAAAAAACCAAAACCAAACAAACAAACCCATGAAAACCAAACAACCAAAGCAAGCAGAAAAAAAAAAGTGGCTTTTCAGCTACGTATTTCAATATTCAGAACATCATTATTGAAAAACTATTCACATATGGCAACATGTGGGCATGAGTGGTGCTAAAAGAATCTTGTCAGAGTAAGTAAGACACCTAAGCTTGTTAGCTGAGACAGTGGGACTAACTGAACATGAAGAAGCATTATTTGGAAAGTCTCCAAATTAGAAATCATGACTGGACCTCACAATGCAATTTAAATACAACAGTAGCCTTCCACAGTGCGAACAGGGAAATATACTCATGGAAAATAAAAAAGACTTGACCCTACAGTGCTATTATTTCAATACAGACAGCAAGAAAGTCATCAAATCTGTGGCAAATTTTACAAAACAAAACAACAAGGCTGGTGTTTGAAATATCAGTGTTTGTTTTGGTCGTTTGGCACTGTGCATGTTGAATGAAGTGTGAGGGTGGAACAGGCTTCCTGCAGAGGGCATCAATGCCCCGAGTCAGTCAGTGCTCAAGAGGCATTTGGACAATGCCCTCAATATCATGCTGTACCTTTTGGTCAGCCCTGAAGTGGTCAGGCAGTTGGACTAGATGGTTGCTGTAGGTCCCTTCCAACTGAAATAGTCTATTCTATTCTAAATAGTTCAGTCATTTTCTTTTATTCTGGTATGACTGATTATCTGGAAAAGCAACTACTCAGAAAATTATTACAACTGGCAGAAATAAATCCTGCAGCATAAAAAGAGTAGATCACTTACTTTTGCATCCACTTCAGGATCATCAAAGAAACCTTCTGGCAAAGCTTCAGCAGTGTTTTCTTTCCTGAAATATTTGATTACTATAAGCCCAGGTTAACGCTTTACAACCTGATTTACTGTAGAGTTAAAGAGTCAAGAACAGAATACATAATCCTTTATAAAAGTACCTAGAAATAGATCATGTTTTTTAAGACCTGAATTTTACCTACAGTCATCAGAACTTCCTTCTTTAGCTTGGTCTTGCCTCACTTACAAGGAACTGCACGGAAGGGTTTAAATGTCACTGTGAAAACAAGCACTACAGCTTATGCTTCTTAAGTATTCTTTCCACTGTGCTGAGCACCCAAACATTTTAACAGCACAGTCACTACTTCTGAAAGACTAAACCACTGTCTAAAAGTGCTCAAGTGAGCTGAACCATTACTACAGAACAAGCAGTTTCTACAGAACAAGCAGTTACAAGCAGTGGTTGACATTAAGCTTCCACAGCACCCCGTGTTAAAATTTGCAAATAGAGATGTCTAACAGATACTGTGTGGCATTCCTCCATCTCTTACTCTGTCCCTAGGGTGCAAAATACCTGTCTGAAATAATGCCAGAGGCTGACATATGTACAACCTCTTCTGAATGCAGCTTAACAATATGACAGATTTCTAAGTGATCATGATCTGTATTTCCTGGAAGAATAATGTTTATTTACAACTCCTAAAACTACCAATATTTGGGTTGACTGCTTACCTTTTCACTATCTTCTCTTGTACCTCTGCTTTCTGTATGGATCCTGAATGGGAAACTACAGGAGCAGCAGGAGTTTTGCTGTCAAAGAAGTCTATAGGGAAGGACAGAAGTCTGTGACAAAAAGAAGAGCTATTCAAGCAGTTTCTAAAATTCTGACTAGACAGGAATATCAATTAATACCTTACTGAATCAAGGGAAGAACAGCCAGACATTAATTCACTTGACAGCCTCAAACAATTAGAACATAAAATCAATAAGCATACTGACAAACCACCACACAATAACTAACTACCAAAGAATCTCCTTCCTCTAATTCCAGTATTACCCACCCTAACCAGCTAATGGCAATAATTAGAAAAATAAATGAAAAACCCTTCATCATCAGTTAAAACACAGCTTCTCCTTACTGAATCACTTACTATTTCAGTCAGCATTACCTGCAGGCAGAGAATTAGCTATTGCTTCTTGAGTTGGAGGTGGAATGTCAGTTTTATGCATAATGGAAGATTTGCTTGATTGTTCTTGTTCCTCTTCATCATCATCATCGTCATCATAATTTCCTGACAATAAACTGGGACCTGGACCCTTGGAAAGCTGTACATTTGCACTGTCTTGCTCCGCTTCATCAAAAAAATCTGATGGCAGCCTAGTAAAGAGCCCACAACAGAACTATTTCAAACTTCATGAGAGTCAGTTCCAGTCTAGCACTTGAAGCCTGGTCACTCTGCGAGCTGTCAGATATTGTACAATACCCTGAGCTGCACAGCTGCCAACACAGACACTGTCCAAAGGCAGCACACACTTGTGACTCTCATTTTAAGTTCCCCAGAAATGCTCAGGTTAATTCTAAAAACCCGAATTTCAGGTTTCAGAAATTGTAAATTTCAGTTCCATTTCTCTAGCTGAATATCTAATATCAAAAACATTAACAAAAACAACCCATAACAAATTGTATTTCGAGGAATGATGGCTTAAGTAATTCTGCATAGTAATGTGCATCACTATACCTGCTGTGAACATATTAAATACAAAATTAACAGTGGTCATACTAATGTCACATAAACCTTGATAACTATGTGTAACACAGCTACTTATTTTGGGTACCTACTGCTGCCCAGAACTGCAGCTTAGAAAAGCCACACAGGCTCAGCAGTAAGAAAACCCAGATTTGCTTAGAATAGCTGCAGGCCTCTAAGCCAAACAATTTTCCATGTTATATTTTCAACTAATCCCACAGATAAGTTCAGAAATCAACAAACCTCTCAAATGTTAATTTTGCACACAAACTCAAAACTTTTACAAGGTAACTGTACATAATATCCATGCAAGATAATAATAATAATAATTTAGCCTCATAATAATATAAAGTTAGCCTCTATAATAATAGACCCTCAGGTCTCATCTCATGTGACATCTACCAACCCTGCAAAGATGTCCAAATACCACCAGAAATTTTTAGTGGCAGTAAAGGTGCTTAACCCACTCCCTTGAAATCCTTTATTTGTTAGAGTTCAACTGCAGGATATGCTCTTACATGAATTTTAAGTGACAGAAACCATCTTAACGAAGATCTAGATGACATTTTTTAGTTGTTTTTGTAAATATTTAATTATACATTCAAAATTTGTGTTAATTTCAGACTACCACCTCTTCTGTAGTATGCTAGTGTTAAAGATCAGAATGCATGCCACAATCTAGTTACATTCATTCTAGCAAACTGTGTAATATCACATGTTAGACCCTAAAAGTCTGATAGTGACAATAAAACAATTCCTATATTCTCAGAGACTCTAGAGAGTAGATAGGGACTTTCTCATCTGCGCTGAGGAAGATGCTGCCACATTCAGGAATATACAACCCTGTTAGAAAATGAGCAGAAGCAGGGATCTGCTGACACTCTGAACCTTTACCCTTGGCTAGGAAGGGGTGACAAGAGAACTGGGCGAGAATGCAGCTGTTGGTAGTTACGAAGAAATCATATGTAATAAGATCTACTTACCCAGCTGTAGACGTATGTGGCTTTTCGTCTGTACCTGTACAACAGCCAAGAGTCACTCCTTAAAATTCATGCTTTTAAAAGAAACAACCCTCAGACTCCTACTAGAGCGGCAAGTTCACAAATGCACGCTTTGGTGTATTTCAAGGGTTTACATGTCTAGTAACACCAAGGGAAAAAAAAATTAACTGTCTTTCCTCTAGCAAGAACTTTGAGGCATGGTTTGAAGTAAAACAGTGGCTTGATCCCACTGAAAAGGAGTGACACCACTTCTGGGCAGGCGCTTCTACTGCTTAGCTTATAATGCTTATTGGTTCTGTTTGGGCCAAGCCCTCAGTTCCATGACATAATTTAACCCAAAAACCCGGAAGAAAACTACCAAAGGCATTGTTTTTTTCCTGACAGTGATCTCACAGAGAAAGACAGACTTCTTCCCTTTCTAGCCACAATGGACTGACATTAACTTAACAGTCTTGTGTATTCACACTCACTTACAAAGGAAAAAAAAATCAAAAACATTCAAGATGTAAAATGGCTGGATTCTGGCAGGTACTTGATAAGTATTTTTCTCTCTCCTCACCTTTTACTCTCTTTAGCTCTGTATTTTCCGTGTCAACAGTTTTTCTCTTGACAGGATGAGACGATGTGCCAGCAGCTGAACCAGTCACCGTCTGCTTTGTACCTTTTAATTCCGCAACTCTCTGTAAAGAAGAAAAAATTCAGCACACTTTCCTAGCAGTAACTTCTGGATTGCATCTTAAAATACAATGCTTTTAGAACAGCTTATTAAAGTGAGCTAATATCTTTCTAGAACAGGATCACTGAAACAGACATCATGGATATCCAAACAAAGACTGTCAACCTCTGGAATAATGTGACATGGGGTCAGGCACCTGCACAAGGGAGGCTGTATGAGAAAGAAAGGAAAGGCTAAGATCAGTGACACTGACAGCAGTAAGGCACTGGAGGAGAAAGCAGGAAGGCTGGACTCATTCTAAGGTCCTGGGATATTAAGTGTTTTAAAATTAAAACACAGCACTAGTATTAAAGACATGTCACCGTGTCTTGCCAGGGTCACCTAGTCTGAATGGAGGCAATGACCTAGGAACCCCTCAGTTCCTTTGGTCTTTTCCTCGGTATTTGTAAAAGTAAGCACAATCTCTGTGGCAGAACTTAAAGGATTAAAACCCCTCCCCCAGATTTAAGGCCGCATCCAAATTACAAGCTCCTGGAATCATTTTATAAATTCTTCATCTTTACTGCTAAATTACAAAAAAAAAAAAAAAAAGGTATATTTTTTTAACATATTTTCCTAAGCTGTCCCTTGACAGCACACAGGTACCAGAATAACCCCCAGACGGGTTTCACAGCCTGAGCTTCAGACAAGTGACAGCCAAAAGCTGTGGCTTACGTGGGAACCGCTTCACCTTAAGGGCGGACCCCTTGAAAGACACAAGACACCCCACCCCACCCCCCTTTTAAGCGCTGGCCTTTCAATCCCTGCACAGCTTTTAAG
Source organism: Platyrinchus mystaceus (assembly GCA_035041135.1). Lineage (NCBI taxonomy): Eukaryota > Metazoa > Chordata > Aves > Passeriformes > Tyrannidae > Platyrinchus > Platyrinchus mystaceus. Next base: position 87,426,143 of record JAWWLV010000088.1, read on the forward strand.
AAAACAAAAAGCGTACGAACCAACCAGGCTTGTTTTCACACTCCTCCCGCATCCCGGAGGGAGCTGCGCTGCTCCCATTACCGCGAGCCCTCGGGAGCAGCGAGCCCCCAGCCCCCGCTCCGGCGGGGGGACCTTTCCCCAATCCCTCCCGCTCTGACGTGCTGCCCCGGTACTCCCGCACGGCAAAGCCCCAGACAACGCCGGCCCGTATCCCCCGCACCCCCGGGACCAGCGGGGCACCGCCGCCGCCCGGCAAACCCCGCTCACCTCCCGGTGCTGCTTGCCCAGGACGTGGGTCTGCCACAGCAGCTCGCCCTTCACCGGCGCGTTGCACAGGGAGCAGCTCAGGTGCCCCAGGCTGTTGTACGTGGCGGCCGCGTTAAGGGAAGAAGCAGCGTCCGCGCCCCGTACCCATCCATCCATCTCTTCCTCCCTCCCTCCCTCCGTCCCTCCCAACAGCCCCCGAGCCGAGCGCTGGGGGAGCCCGGCGCCGAGGATATTTGGCGAAGGGCGAGTCGATCCGCTTCTTCCCCGCGTTCTGGCGCTGCTTCTCCCGCATGAGGCGCCGCAGCTCCTCCTGCCGCACCTGCTTCCGCCCCGCGCCAGCCCCGGCCGCCGCCATCTTCCTTCGCCCGGCGCCCGCCGTGACGCGCCCGGGAGGCGCCGGCGGAGGAGGAGGAGGAGGGGGAGGATGGGATTCTCCGCCCTCGTCGGGCTGTGCCTCGGTGCGGCCTTTGGACGCACTAATGGAGCTGTGGGATGTGTCTCTATTGAATAAATTCCCTAAAACGTATCGGCCCCCCCGCCTCCCGCCCCACCTCCCCCCCCCCCCCCGCGATAAGTAAAAAATAATAAACGTCCCGTACATCCACATCCAGAAATCAGAGTGGGTCCAGTGGGAAGGGTGAGTCCTCTGGTCCAACCTCCCAGCTCAAGGCAGGGTCATCCTAGAGCACCTCGAACAGGATTCTGTCCACTGGATATCTCCAGTGAGGGAGACTCCACAGCCTCTCCGGGCAACCTGTGCCAGACCCCCGGTGCACAACACGGCTGTGAAAAGTGCTTTAAAAGAAACAAAACAAAACAAAACAAAACCACCACCACAAAAACCCACAGCTTTTCTTTAAGCTTTGGCTCACTGCCAATCCTGGGAACATTCCAGGCCCTGGATCACTGTGCCCTTCAGAAGGCCCCCCACACCCCGTGGCTGCTCCCAATGCCAACACTGAGAGCAAGTGCACCTTCCCCACGAAAAAACAGCCCACCTACAGAATTTAGAGACCACAACATGACCGAGGACAGCAGAGAACTTTCCTTATTTTATTTTCACCTTTTCATTTATAATAGTAGATAGTACAATAAAGTAAGTTAACAAAAAAAGAATCTAGTGCCAAGTTCCACGGTGTCAAGTACTCCACTCCAAACCACGAGTGTCCATTAGAAGTCAAAAAGTGTTGCTCCAGGTTTACAGCGACATTAGAAGACTTGGTCATAGAGGATGCCACTAATTTTATGCTGTTTCCAGAGAGCAACCCGTCCCATGGCTCAAGACTCCACAGCTCCCTGAATGTTGGATTTGGTTCATCTCACACCAGCCCATGGGATCTGGGGAAGGAAACGGGCCAAGGGAGTCTGTAATTTGATTTCCATTTTCATAAAAGACAAACCTTGTAGTACATTTTGCCCAGATGGCAAGTCCAAGGTGTGTAAACACAGCCAGAGCAACACAGCAACTGGAGGAAGACGATGGGTAAGTGCAACTAAGGCAAAAGGGAGCAACTTCTGTTTTGACATGATCAGGGCAGGTGGCTGGGGTGAGGAAATGATTCAGTAGCAAAACAGGTATCACGGTACACCTGGACTACAGAATCAGTGAGAATATAGCTTAAGCTTGATTGAGATCTATATTTACAAATTCTAAAGAATATTTAAAATCTCCTATTCCTTCCCCTTCCTCCCACAGTTGTAGTCTGCTGCACTTTTCAAAAGCACAGATGCTTGCTTTTACTAAAATTTAAGGCTATTATGACAAAAAAGTGTAGGACTCCTCTTCCAAAACTAACTATAAAAGTCAATCCACTCTAGAATGTCCCAGATAACTCTAAATATCTGTTTTCCAAAACAAATCAACTCATTTTTATACTTGGAAGACAAAAAAATTTATACTGCAGAAGTTGGTCTTCATACACATTCTTTTGTCCTAGAAATCAAATGGACGCCAGGAGTTACCACTGTAAGGTAAGTTCAGCCCAGGACACTCACTCTCTGCTGAACACAAATGTGCTGGTGGGAGAGGTTCACCATCACTCTCTTTGCCTTCAAGTACCAGATCATCAAAAGATTTGCTACAGAATATCCTAAAATTAATTCACCTTGCTTTGAGACAGGCTGTGGATGTACTCACATAAGCACATCTTGAGAAGCAGCAGCTTCTGGGAAGAAGTGCTGGAAAGATGATGTCTGCCTGCAGCCCTAAGTGTTCTCGCCTGAGAGAGAAATACAAAGGAACAGCAGAAATGGACACAGTCCTAGCCATGACCACAGCTCCCAGTTCTCTTTGTGGGCACAAAAGGATTATTTTGCTTATTATACATGCACCTGTGAAGGCTCAATGCATTAGAGAACCTACAGCTGGGAGTGTGAGGATCCTTTCCACCACAGGAAAGTGGATGATGTTGCATTCCCTGAATTAGGCAAGTGTTGCTGGTGGTTTAAGAGTCAGCTGAATCTGTTCCAGAAGCAGCAACAGGCTAGGCAGGGCTTCACAAAAATGGCTACAACCAACACTTCTTCCTCTTAACCTTAAAGTGCTGGGAAAAATGCAGCATGACCAGACTAGTAGCCTAGGAAAATAGCTCCACAGTCCTACAGTACCATTTCCTAACATGACAGATAAGGTTCCTAGGAGTTTAGACCATGAAATCGTCCACAGATGCTGATAAGAGAATTTCATAAGGAAAAAGTACAAGCTTGAAATAACTGGTAAATAGTAAAGAACATGGGAACTCAAATCTTGGTGTGGTCAACCAGCATTTTTAGAATACAAGTGACTCTTTCTAATGCAGGACTATCACCTCACTTGTCCAATGGCATTTTTCTCTTAAAAAAAATTGCTCCTCCAATTACAAACATCAAAGACAATACTTTAATAATAACACTTTAGGCATTGTTTAAGTTTTATAACTTATTAGAAGTTAAGATCTTTTTACATACATTTCCTATTTTTATCTTGAAAGGACAGCTAACATTAAAACATACAGTTAAAGGCTCACTACCTAAGGGCCATTTCTAAACATTCTCAGTCTGACTCATTTGGGATGAAAGAGCTTTATTTTTCCCACAGAAAGAGGCTCCTTAGCAGTCACTACTTCACCAGCAGCTATGTGTATGACTGACCTACCAACCAGAAGCATCAGTGAAAAAGCAACTCCTACTACAGTTGTGTTAGCTACAGGCGAACACCTACAGTATGGTCAGAGGCTCTGACCGTAAGCTATGGCCTCTGACCAACAACTGCAAAGTTGGCTGCACTCACTCAAAAGTTCCTATCTCTAGCAGAAAGCTTATTTTTCACCTAACAGAGAAGGTTAAGCACGGCACGTATCTGACTGCGAGAATCAGTCATAACGCTCAGAGAGACGGCATTGCTAAAATAAAGCTGTGTCACTTTGCAACGTGTTATAAAAATTCACTGATTGCCTTAACATACTAGAAATAATCACTGCATTTTTCCATTAAATATAGCATCATGAATTCAGTAAAATCAGAAAAAAGTATAAAAAACCCTTTCAAAATAGCTCCTTAATTATACCTTGCTTGAACTCAACCCTTGGTATTTGAGCAGCACGAGTAATCTCATTTCATTTCCCAACATAATTCAAGACAGAACACAAATAATAAAAATACAAATAATCTATAAAAACCACAGTACTTCAGAAATCTATGTAAAAAACATACATCTGTATCAGGGAGCTCAGTAACAACTTAAAGCACCACTCAAAATTAAGTACCATACATGTTACAGTACATTCCATTTATTATGACAATTTAAGGCTAAAATAGGTACAACTCCCTTATAGTCAAGCTTTCTTATATTTATAAATGCATACAAACATTAAGTAGATACAAATGCGTAGGGTTTTTTATTGCTCTGAACTGTCAACTAGAATGTTCAGCTTTCCTGGATGTTGTCTCAGTTTGCCTTTTTCAATCAAGCTGAAGTCCTACAACTGCAACTTACGGCACTTGTACGATTGTACACCTTCTTTGATTTGAGCTGTAAATAAATTCAAAGATACATCAGACAAAATTGCCCAGCATCAAAAACTTCATAACTTAGTTAACTAAACATTCATCCATAAGATACATAATTCATCACAAAGACTAGTTCTGCCATTCTTCAGGAAGGATTTTCTTTTCTAAATAATATTTCTAACCAAGCGGCAAACAAGACAACCAGCAAGAAATGATTGACTGGTACCAGTCTAACAGACTGGATTTAAAAAAGAAAAAAAAAAAAGGAAGCTGGATATGTGCTCCAAAACAAAGAGCAAACTTTTCTTCTTGCTCATAGAGCAATTATGTTTCCTAATTATGTAAGGCGAAGCCTCATTCTGCCAATGCCAAATTCTTTGACTGTAGCTTGTCCATTTCTTGACCAATATTTCCTTCGATGGTATCACACTGGGCAAGAAAAACCTAAGAATAAGAAACAAACAAATGTCACTGGATATGCAATTTAGCAATGGAAGGTGCCTCTTAAGAACAGAAAGTTCCTATCCTGAATCTGAAGATGCCAACTCAATAACCACCTTCCAACTGTTTTTATAATAGCTTATTCACAACTGCATTTACCCAGAACCCAAAAGAAACATAACATTTGATAAGGCAATAGCTTGGCTGCCCATCCTCACCAGTTCTGCCACTGAAGTACTTTCATAAACAACAATGAGAAACGTAAAGGTTCAGATAAGTTAGTGCTTCATTCAGTTTGGAGCATGACTTTTAAGCTCCTTTCCAAAACACATACTTCAGAGGCCAAAGGGTGGGAATGACAAACCTACTCAGTCAAACCTAAAATGAGCTTTCATTAAACCAAGACCTCTTCTATTTCTCCGAACTGCAGGGCACCACTGAACTTTCATCTTTATCAGTAAGAAGCATTTAAGCCAATAAACGATTTTAGGCCAATCCTGAGGTATGCGAGTACACTGCAGTTTCTGAGAAGATTCTCCCATTAGCTATTCATGTCTTGCATTTGGTTTTGCTATGTCTGCACCAGACTCTAACAGTCAAACCAGATATTTCACATGATTTACATTAAAATGACACTAAGAATCCTCTTTCCGTCTAGAGCAGCAAACTGTTGTGCCAGGTGAGTGTTTCTCAACCATCACACTGTTTCCAACCAATCCAATCCCTTGAGCCGTCATCAACTCATGTCATTAAGGACTTGAGGGATGAAAAAGTCAAGGTGATAACTGCTGCTGCTGGCTGCATTTTATACTTATTTCCCCGTCCTGGAAGAAATATGACTGCCAGCAGTAGAAGGCAGTTAACAGCTCCCCCTTGCTTCCATGAATACTTAAGAGTAATAAGCATAACTTGCCACTGTTTTCCTGTTCTTGCTCTGGAAAAACAAACTGTTGTAGACTGCTCTGGTCTGAAACCCCTAAAGATTCTTCTGCAGTCCTCAAAGGGTTCATAACCTACAGTTGTAGAAACTACCTATAAAAGCACATCAATAACTCTGATCTCTGCTCAACAGTCTGTTTTATGCTTTAACAGCAGTTCTTATACAAAGCCCCACATATTTCTGCTGTAATTTCAGCCAGGAGTGGAGGTCTAGTAGCTTGCCACAAAGTTTACAGCCATCAGTCCATGCTGCTTTGGTTAGGCATATGGCATCAAGAGCATGTTCAGAGCCCCATATAACACAGCTATTCCAGCAACCACCTTCATTCCAATTTGCATTGTCTAAACTTACCTCAGTAACTGAGTACAAATGCTTTGTCCCTAAAGCTTTAACTAAAACCATATCTACTACAAAGTGCTTCTTCGTAGGCCTTCCTCTAAAATAGATGGCTGTTCTAAAAAACTTGTGAAACATCAATGGGTTACAGTAAAAGACAGAATCTTTCAACTCCATATATGAATGCAAGGTGCTTCTGCAATTAATTTTTAGAAGTCTAACTCCTGAAATATTCATTCTTGGGAAGGAAGGTAGCACAATACAAATAGAACCAGTAATACAAGTAGCATTACCATTTATTTATGTAAGTTTGACTGGAGGGGGCTGAATTCCAGTACTTATTAACAAACCTTCAGTTCAAGGTCTCTAAGCAAACAATGCCAAGGAATTTATAAGCATCATACAACAGCAAAGCAACTTAACTCCCCCAACCCCAGCTGCTCTTCTGTACAGATTTTATTTTAAAGACCGACTCTCCACAGAAATTTGGTACATTGCAATAGTAGCTAAATTTTCCAAAAGAACACCTCTGGCAAGGTCAGGAGTAGATCAGCAGGAGTTACAACTGACTGCATCCTTGTGTCCAGATCTCAGTCATTACTCCAGTCCACCAAGATGCAAAAAAAGAAGGAATGATCAATCCTGTTTTCCTTACTAGTTATCAAAATTACTTAACATTATCACACAGCAATAAGGCCAACCATTAATGTAAATGGCAAACATTATCTAAAACCAGTATGAACAATGAAAATCTGTTTTGTTGTATGCTGTTCTATAAAGTATTAAATACCTCTCAAAGGGAGGTCATAAGAAATATCAACGTAAGACCAAACACTGAGAAAATCTAAACAGCTCATTTTCACAAACTCTTGTGTACAAGTGCCCAGCATTAATGGAAAAAAAAAGGAAAAAAACCCACCACCAAAAACAAACCAAGAAAACTCACCTGAACCCTCTTCACCAACCCCTTCTTTTTCAGTTTGCAATCACTGAAATTCTCTGGCAGATTCTGCAGTAAAATAAACAAACAAGTTGATGAAGCTTAATGGTGAAATTAACATATTAGCAAAAACTGAAATTATCAAAGAATCCTCTGAACAGGCATCCTGAATGCCATACCTGCTCAGTGAGGATGATTACACAAGAAAGAATTTATAAGAAAAAGTAATAAAAAAAAGTCAGGGATGAGCCATGCTGACTGCAAAGAACGGAGCTAGCACATCTACCACTTGTCTTTAGGTAATATACAGCAATAAACTACATAATACATTAACTCAATCACTTGCCATCATTAGAATGTATCATCAGTAATGCAGACATTGACAGTCTGTTAAAGCTGTTTGTCTGATCATCTCTGCAATGTACTCATGGAAGGCAACAGATGTGAGGGGTT
>JAWWLV010000088.1:87433606-87445211 GCA_035041135.1 Platyrinchus mystaceus
GTCACCTTCCTAGAGCAATACTCCTTAAACCCTTTGAGGTATCTCACTGGTGTTTCCCTCTTGGTTCCTAACAGCACTGTGGCTGAAGTAGAAAGCTACAACGTAGTTTTCATTACTGAAACTTGGTGGGACAAATCCATGACTGGAGTCATGAGATGGCATTGCAGGGAGGTTGGACGGCAGCAGATAACATATTCAACTGTGGAGAACCATGAGGGGGTCTCTCTTATGCTGTTGGTGTGTGTCCCTGAATCTTTCCTGGGGTGCCAACAGACTAGTTAAAGGTGTGAAGTCCCAGGAGGGTTTCTTTCTTGTCTACATGTAACCCTGAACAGGTTAGCTGAACCACCCAATCCAGAGCACTGCTCAGTGAAGGGTCCCCATAATGGGACACCGCAGACACATTGGTTGGGCACAAGAGTCTTGGCTAAACGGAGCAATGACAGATTAATCAAAGGGTTTGAGAAAATCTTCCCTTTCACATGGCGATGTTCCTTGAGCTTTAAAAAAATTTTCTTCTGAAGATTTAATTTTATGTTTATGATCCATGCTAAGGGATTGAAGGATTATACTAAGAAAAGCTTATCAAATATTTATTGATCCAGATAAATTCAAAAGTTTAGTAGTACGTTCTCATCTTATTGTAAGTGGCAAAACTTCCCAGAAGTGGCAAAACTTCCCAAATGTTTGCTACAGGCAAAATGATGGCTTTTTTCAGAATACTTCTTTCTTTTAATCCTTTAAATGTTAATTTGGTATAGATTTACCAGATGAAAAGTATAGCAGGGACAAGGAGACAGTTAAGTTTAATCAGAACAGCACAGTAATTTAAGTAAGTTCTAAAGAGGAACTGTAACCCAAAAAAATCCTCAAGAAAGGAGGATGGGCCACCAGAGCATAATTGTGAGTCAGTAACGCTATCAGTGTCCTCTCTACTGATACATGCAATTTGACAGATTTGTCATGAACTTATGTAAACAAAATCAGTGACTGGTATTTCAGAAGAGCCAGCTTTTTTTTCAATGGTTAGAACGACCTGTTCTCTGCCGTATTGTCCTTCTAGATTACAAATCTGTCATTTAATAAAAAAACATCATGGGAACAAAGTAAATGCTCAGATACCAATACTGATGACAGCGTTCATGTAAATTGGAGCAGACTCAACAAGTACATACTGCCATGACTGTGAATTTCAATTTTCCTACTGATCTCAGAAAAACTTTTTTTCCTTGGAAAAGCCTTTCTGTTATTTAAAAACCTGTGCCAGATGATCAATTCAAGCATTCTCTGTGTTCTACTCACCAAGATTTGTAATAGGTAGTGTATTTTGACTTTTACTCCTGGACAAATGTTTTAACTAATGAAATAAACAGCACTTCTGGTAATGCACACACACAAATCTTCAACTGTCGAACAAGACACAACTTTATTCCTCTCGAAGAAAACTTCAAGGACCTGTGGCTTCTGTCAATGTCTGACTCTGTCACAACATTAAAAATCTGTAAGATGCTCCTAACATCCCTCCACCTTTCCTGCGGTGGAAGCAGTAGCTATTTCAACATGTTTAATGTTAAAATGTTTAAGTTACAGCTAAAAAGCATTCCTTCAAGACTTTTCTTTCACACCTCTGGCAGTGATGACGTATTTTTTCTCTCACATCCCAATACTGTAACACTACAAACTTACTTCTCCACTTCCCAAATCCCTTCTTTTAAATTCACAGTTGTTGAACACACAGAGACTAGTAAAAATGAGTATTAGTTCTAAACTCTAACTAATGCCTCTAATTAATGAGCTTGCCTGCTAACAGTAAGAGTCAAACAATATGCAGGATTCCTCATCCCTAGCTCTCTGTAACCATCCAAATCTCATTTTGTATCAAGCTACATAGTTTTGAGTTATCTAAATAACACACAACAGCCAAGACACTTGAATAAGCTTTCAGAATGATTCTGCCAAAGAAAAAAACTAGAACATTTACAGTGTGAGCTTGCTGGTGTGTTCCACTTTTACAATGCTTCATCCATTCTTCTCAGTCAGTCACATTTTCCTCCTTTTAATTTTTTAACATGCCGTTGATTGAATCAATAGCATCTCTACGTATTCAATAGCATTTAACAGATTTGTCTGAACTTTTGCTTTTTCCTTGGCTACCAGTTCTAAGACACATATAAAGCCCTTTCTGGAAGCTTTACACTTTACTGCTTTGCATTTCTGTTTACCACTTTCTACTTCAGTGGAACCCATTTATTGTTCCTATACATACCTCATTACCATTCCATACCGCTGCCTCCGTATGTTGCACACCTGCAGTACAGCCAAGTACCACCTCAGAAGGCTGGTGGCCTGTTCATCTGATCTGGTGTAATACCAGATGAGAACAATGAACACCTACATTTTAAGATTCCACCCACCTACATGTATCTCATCTGCAAGATTTCACAGAAGTCCAGTTTTCATGACAAACCCCACAGCTAGCTTTGTATATTAAAACAAATAAGTATGCAACTGCAATCAGTGACAATGAAAACTCTCACTTGTTTCTTTTTAAAAAATGAGGTTTTATCAATTCATAGGCTCTTATACAACAAAGTAACAAACATCTATTACAAATTTTGAAGGACGCTAATTTTAATTATTGGCTGCTCCACTTTCACAAGAAATACCCTGGTAATGAATGACAATCTTCTATTTACCTCTGCACAAGTCCCTTATTCTCATCCAGCTCTCAGCTACTACATGATACAGGAAGATATATATAATACTCTGGAAATGTTAAGGTTATGATCCATTAATGACTGTGAAGCATTTGGATATAACCCCAGTACATTCCAAAGAAATAATCCAGTCCTCGATATGTAGGCATCTCAGATAAAAGTACAGTCAGTCCACATGCGACTGACCAGAAAATTCTTCAGCCTGCAGGACCTCCTTTTTCCTGTGTGATATAGAATATGGAAGGTATCTCACTGGTTTTTTCCCCCCCAGACCTTTACTGCTACCAGGAAAGTTCGCAAAGACAAACTAAAAGGGCATAGCTTGAGTAAAGGATACCCATTTCATGTAGCCTTAACAGGCTGCTGCCCCAAATGAAGCTCTTCTACAGAATGGAAATGTATACACAGGCATTAATGTCACCAGTTAGAAACAGAGGCTGCCAAATAATCTTTTAAAGGCATATACAGCCAAGAAGTGGATATTAAAGAAAAAAATGAGCAAAAGAATTAACTAATTTTCAAAACCAAACTAAAATTTTTAGTATATTAAAATATCAAATAAATTATTATTATATAAAGATATTCTTAACAGCAACTTTCTGTTGGGATTTGACCCTCTTCTGTGGTTAGTTACTTACAATGGCATCAATCTGTTCCAGGGTCTTCATGAACTGCTCTGCAGTTCCTTTTATCCTCTTGTCCAGCTGTTTTAGTGCTTCTGCATGGAGATCCTTTGCTAAAAATCCCTGAGGAAGGAACAACAAAATCATCCCATACCCTACCGAACACTCATCTTAGAAGACCTGCCAATCCACAACACCAGAAAACATCATCTACTATTTCTGTAGTTTCAAGCACGGTAGGGACTCCAATCTCAATCTGTGTTCTATCAATTCTTGACACAGTAAATGTAAGATCTGCTAGGTTTACTTAAAGGATAAACAAGTAACAGATATTCTCCTTTGGACTTTAAGAGAATTCTTTAATGTTTTTCCAGATATGAAGAATATAATTATCACATATGAAACAAAATTTACCTTTTTCCGAACAGTGCCATGTCTCTATTTTGCAAACTCATAAATGGCATTTGAAATTCAGTAAGAGTTATACAGGACCCTTAGACAGTTAGGAGGGGCAGCCTATTACTGACTAGTCAAAACCTTTAAACTGTTTTGGTTTAGGTTTTTTTAATACATATACCTAGAAAACTGTTTTGCAATGATATGAAGTGATACAAAACTGGCATACCTTCTGGATACTTGTGAACTCTTTATTAACTTCCTCTAATTTATTAGCTATTTGCTCCACTGACTTCTCCAAATCTTTTAACTTCTTTAATTCAGCCTCTTCTTCTGGACTATTCTGTGTATTCAAAAGTACAACATTCACAACTATGGAACAAACGGATACACGATGCAGCCAAAAAGCAGCAGCAGTGGCGATACAGACATAAAGGCTTCTGTTGGTTTACATACTACAGTGTGGCTGTTCTTTTCATATTTGAGAATATGAAAATTCTCATGAATAAGCTTCTTCCAAGAAGAATATTAGAAGATATTAGATATTTCCAAGAAGAAATATTAGAAGAGCAAGGTATAGAAACACACTAAATGAGATTAAATTGAAGGGAAAAAGGAAAAGTGCAAACTTTTTTTTTTCTTATTGTTAACTTAGCATTTTTAAAGTAGAGGTGGCATTTACATCACAAGATTATTACCCTGTCCTCTACTTGGCAAAGCCAGCCACAAGTTCTTCCACCAGAAATAACCCAGCAGAATCAGTAGCTACAGTTGGGGGAGTTTTTTTTAAACCAGAAAAATAAGATGAGCAGATAAGGTCATCGATGCACAGAAGGTTCGTGAGCACTGACAACAGATTATGCAAAGTCTTGTCAATAACGTAAAGCAGAAGCCAGTCAATAATGTAATTTCAGAAATGTACAAATTGCAGTTATTTGCAGGGTAACATGAGATTGAATTCAATTCTGTGGATAGGTATGCAAAATTAGGTTAATGCTGTAACCTGTTTCTGTCTTCAGCACCTGACTTACTGACAAAAATTACAATAATTTAAGGAAAAAAAAAAGGTCCCAAGGCAACGCTTACCCTTTTCCCAATCAGCATGACTTTGCAACCATTTTTAACACCAAGTGCTGATAATGGTTGTTCCAGTTCTTTCAGAGACTTTCCTAAATGAAAATCAAGAGAGGGGAAAAAAAAAAGCTAAAGTACAGTTAGTGGCATAAGAATGTCTTTTGGAAGACATTCAAAACATGGACACCTGAAAGTGACTAAGATGAAAGCTTATCATCTATAACAAATGTTGCAGATTCATAAGTTACCTTTGTATATCAGTTTCTGAAAGGGAACTGGAACTCCAGTGACTTGTTCAATAAGTACAGCCATGTCTTGTAGTGTAGGTTCACCGTCTTCTTGTTGAGAAGCAACCTGAATACTGTGTTTTTCGTTACCTAACAGAAAAACAGAGTAACAGTAATACTTATTGTTACCCAGAAAACATTACAGAAAACCCATTTCTGGTATTTATTTCCATTAATGCAGAAAGTTCTCAAACCACTGATTTTCATGTACAACCATAATTTTCAATCCTTCCTCTTGGAGTGACTGACCTCAGCTGAAAATTCTGGATTACCTTGTAATAATCTGAAGAGTTTGATCGGGTGTATTTTACTGGCATAATGCTCCTGCTAAATATTACTCCCTATCTTTTTTTAAGAGTACAGAAGGTGTCCAGACATCCCACAAGCTGAAGCATGAAAGCCCACACCTTCCTATTGTATCCCATTTCCTACTTGTAGGAACTTTTAATGGCATGAGTCTTGGTATCTGAGATGATTTATCAGTTCCTTTGCTTCCCACTCCTCGTACATGAGAAACAAGCAATCAGTGTCTACCCTGTGTTGCCTCCACACCAATCAGAGAGAATTCTCACAGTCCAAAAACTATTTCTCCCCATAATACTACTGATAAGCAGCCTTTGAGCAGTCCCAGCTTATCTGTCACAATCCACTTACGGAGCATCCTATTCAGACTCCCTAAGATTACTTGCATGCAGTAAGAAGGAAGTTCTTAGGAAGAAGGGAGTATGCCTATTAATCTCTGCTTTAGAACGGACCCTTTCTAGAACCCTCTGCTCCCACGCATTTAAGATCTGTCAATCTAAAAGCAACCACAGGAAACAACCACCACTGGATGCACGGGAAATCAAGACAGGCATTTTTAACTCTGCAGGAAAAGTCCTGAGCAAATACCAGAAATGAAACTATTCTCATGCCACTAATTTTAAGTGCTTGTATCTTTGACAAAGAAGAGTGTTAGAAACGTTGATTTGAAAATATTCCAGCCTCCCACAATCACATGAAAGGTGACACTGTGACCTCAAAACTTCAAAGCTCCAACAATACTTTTTAAATCTAAGACATTTTTAAGCTTAAAATTACACTATGCCCCTCTCACCAAAGCATTTTCCATGAACAGAACTTCTTCCCAATTTGTTGGGGGGAAAAAAAAAAATCCCACAAAGCACAATCTCAATATATTTCAAAAAGTTGTTTTGATATATACGACTGCTTTGCATAAGGGCTGTGCCTATGAACAGTTGCGAAAAAAAAAAGCATTAACTGAGGAAAAGAAGAGATGAAGCTTGTCTGACAAGAGAACCAGTTTAATTAGAAATTATAAGTACCACTTTGGGCAGACTGTAAAAAAAAAAATTACTGTAAATTCACTACAGAGGTCCTCAGTGGAGCAGAGATCCAGCTGCAGCCTGTGGAGAAGATGCACACCAGAGCAGGTGAATGCCCAAAGGAGGCTCTGACCCCTTTGGGAAGCCTGCACTGGAGCTGGCTCCTGGCAGGACCTGTGGCCCCCTGAAGAGAGGAGCCCACACTGGAGCTGATTTGCTGGCAGGGCTTGTGACCCTGTGGGGAACCCACATTGGAGCAGCCTGTTCCTGTAGGACTGCAATCAATGGGAGGGACCCATATGCTGGAGCAAGGGAAGAGTGTGAGGACTCCTCCCGCTGAGGAAGAAGGAGCAGCAGAGACAGAGTGTGATGAACTGATCACAGCCTCCATTCCCCTGCACTGCTCAGGGGGTAGGAGTAAAAGAATTTGGGAAAAAAGTTAAGCCCGAGAAGAAGGGAGGGGTGGAGGAAGGTGGGGTTTTATCTTTTAGTTCTCATTATTGTACTCTGATTTGAGTGTTAATAAAGTACATTTCCCCAAGCCGAGTCTGTTTTGCCCGTGACAGTATGTGGTAAGTGATCTCCCCCTGCCTTTATCTCAGCCCACGAGCCTTTCCTTATATTTTCTCTCCCCCACCCAGCTAAGGAGGGGAGTGACAGAGCGGCCTTGGTGGGCACCTGGAGTCCAGCCAGGGTCAACCCTCCATACTTGCAGATTGGGAAGTGATGCATGTGGGTCCGCTGCCGTCCTGTTTCTCAACCCTAATGTGCATCTTTCCCCACTTTCACTCATGCATGCAAAACTTTACTAAAAGCATTTGTGCTAAGTATTAAACCAGCATCTGACAGCAGCAGGTGTAAATCAGACAGCTGAAGCCCAAGGTGAACAATGGCTTCTATTTGCTATTTATTAATGACAAAGTAATTAGCAGGTAAGAAAACAATAGGAAAGATAAAAACTTTCTCACATAAGATGACTGTTGGCGAAGAGCAAGATGCTGGAATTATAAATATGTCAATATCATTAAGTTATTGACATCTTTGCAAATGAAAACCTCTCAGACCAAATGAAGCTCTCTGAAGGCATAAACGAGCACATGAATCATGACAATTATTCCACAAAGTTCCTCACCAAGGACTCTGAAATAAAACTACCAGGTGATAAAGAAAACATTTTAACAAAATAACATAACGATTTGAAAACGTGAATGAGCAAGCAGAAAGTCAAAAGATGGAAAGAACATCACCAGCATAGTGCAAAAGGAACACAAGCAGAATTTATTACTCAATAATTTTTAAAAATAATAAAAAAAAATAACAAGTTTTGCTAACAAAAATCAGCAGAATGCCTTGCTGACCTAATACCTTACTATCCACCTCATTCCTCCTACTGTCTCACTTCACCAAAATTTAACCCTGGTATTTCCATCTCATTTTTAAGAACTGTGGAGTCAGGGCTATTCTCACCTCTTCACACTAACATTTTATATTTATTTGCAGATATAAGCCCATCTTCCCTTGCACCTTCCTCTCCATCCTCCTATTTCTCTTTCTGAGGAAAAAAACCTCAACTGTGTCAGCCAGCCTTTGAGTGACCCATTCCAGCAGATCAGCACCCATCAGTCACACTGAAGAAACCACACTCTCTGTTGCAGTCTTGCAGCCCTTTAGCTGCAAACATCCAAGCATTTTTCAACAAACAAGAAGAAAGCCAAATGGGTAGCACCTGCCTTTAACACGCAGTGCTGACTTCAGCAATACATTGCATCTAAATGAAGATTACTACCAAACAACAGAATCACAGAATGGGTCAGGCTGGACGGGACCACAGTGGGTCAGCTGGTCCAAACCTCCCTGCCCCAGCAGGGCCATCCTAGACCACATGGGACAGGATTGTGTCCAGATGACTTCTAAATATTTTCAGAAAAAAACACTGCACAGCGTCTCTGGGCAATCTCTTCCAATGCTTGGTCACACTCACAGTAAAGAAGTTCTTCCTCGTATGCAGGTGGAACTTCCTGTGCATCAGTTTCTGCCCACTGCTTCTTGTCCTATTGCTTGACACCACCGAGAAGAGCCTGGATCCATCCTCTTGGCATCCCCCCTTTACCCATTTGTACACACTGACAAGGCTCCCTCTCGGCTGTCTCTCCTCGGTGGCCGAACAGGCCCAGCTCCCTCAGCCTTTCCCCCTAAGAGAGATGCTCCAGCTCCCCGACGGTCCCTCCTGCCCCACACCGACCCCAGCTCTGCGCTCCCTGGCAAAGGCCGCCCTGTCCCCTGCTCCCAGTATCCCCCTCCCAGCAGATCTACGCCTGCGATCAGCCGGAGAGAGACACTGAGAAGAAGCGAAACTTCAGGGCAGCAGCCGGGATGGAGAGCGGGCCGAGCGGGGACGAGCCGGCCGCTCCCCGAGGGCAGCCGCGGCCTGCCCGCCCCGCCCATGGAAACGCCCGGCCGGAGCCTCCGCCGCCGGAGCCGAGCCCGCCCGGGCCGCTGCCCTGCCCCGGGGCTCTTACTGTAAGTGACGGTGACGGTCACCGGCGCTCCGGGCGCCGCCATCTCGCCCCGGCACAGGGAAGCGTCTGCGGCGCCTCCCGGGGCGCGCCCCGAGCACGTCACTTCCGCACCAGGAAAACGGGAATGCTGCCTTCCCGCTGCGCTGTTATTGCTTCTCCCCCCCCACCCCCCCCAAGACAGCAGCAAACGGGACGGGGTTTTTTTTTGCCACCCCCGATGCTGCCTTTGGGATCAGATCCAGGCCCCGCCTGTGGCAAATCCTGCGCTCGTGCCACACACGGCGCTGCTAACCTGCCCCCGCCCCGTCTGTGGGACCAAATCGGTCACCAAAAACACCACACGGAGGGATCTGCTCGTCTACGTGGTTTTATGTCTCCATAGAATACATAGAGTTAACGACAACCCGATTTGGTACAGTTTTCTAGAAGGTTACAAGTACAACCGCATAAAAGTCTCGAGACTGCAGTAGTTTAAAAATTGCTTTGATTTATCAAATAAGCATAGTAATAAGGGAGCTATTTTACAGAGAGTAAGCAGCAAGGTACAGTCTTAGTCTCAAGAAAGAGAAACATAATACAAAGTCAGAATAAACCTCAGCTATCAACAGCCACCACTACTGTTCACGTTTTACTTTGTCCATAAGACACGGAAATCAAAACCTGTAAGACTGCTTCCACCGAAGGGAATTGTGACGAGTTTTCCATTAACAGAGAAGTCAGTAGTAGAACAACTTTCTTCAAAGAAAGAACACAACCAGCCATTCATATTGCATTCTAGGATGTAGTGATATTAAGGTTACACTGGAAGGACAAGCTCTCCAGGATTTAATAAAAAAAAAAGGTTCTTAAAACAATTTGTAAAGTATAGTTCATTATATCCATTGTGCTTTTGAAATATTTATGTTGCAGGGATCTTTGGCAATCCAAATTCATCCACCAATACACCATCCTGTAAGAAAGAAGAAGAATGGGTTAACAATTCTCTACCAACTAGAATGTTTCACAAATGTTTCCTTACCATTTCTATACAGTTTCTATATCTGCAGTTGCCACTGTGGGACAGCTGGAATCAAAGTGTACTTCCTCTGTACAGAACTCTATTAAAGCCCCAAAAGCAAACATAGAGAAGACTCTCTTATGGTTTTAAGAATAACAATTACCAGAGGTGTAACAGTACACTTAAATTATATTTGCAGTCTGAAAATGTTTGATAGGAGTTACAAAATGCCATTTTAGTTCTTTTCTTTAAATATAATTAAGAGCATTCTGTACCCTGTATTCCATAATATGTAGTATCCAAAATACATAAAACATTAAGCGCATTTTTTTGTTCAAAGTATTAAGCGTCCCAAATATAAAGCAACCAACACAAATGTGATTAATTCAAAACAAACAAACAAAAATGTAATTTGCTTTTAAAAAGCAAAGGACTCACTTTGTTTTTTGTGTCTGTAGGAGTGACCTCTGGGATTGCTGGAGCAGATGCGGCTTCATCTAAGTAAGAGTTGTCTTCATCAGCTAAAAGCTCATCACCTAACGCATCCAGTTCTGAAAGTGAATTATGCTGGTTGAAAAATTATGCAAGGAATTCCTTTTGCAAACGAAAAGCTGTTCTTACAAAGAAACAAGGTTCATAGTGAATGCTTACATTCAGACTCATTTAGCATTAGTCATCGATAGGAAATACACACACACACACACACACACACACACTAGAGAGAACTTCCTTCCCTGCCTTGCAGCATTCCATTGGTATCTCGTGTTTGTCTCATGCTCTTGTTACTGCTCTTAAAGGAAATGCAGCTTTAATGTTTAAAAAAGCAATTTTTTAAAAACACACTTAAAGACTTATTAAATTAAAACTCACTGTATGATAGTATGATGATTTTTACATTCAATAATCATTCTTTCCTCACCTGCTTCCAAATCATCTTCATCAATATCTGGTGTTCCATAGCTACGACTCAGTGCCTCCTGGACTTCATTGGCTTCTTCCATCATATCCTCCAATTGATCTTGTATGTCCTGAAGCAACAATCAATTTCAATTGGTCCATATTTAATCAAATTCTGTTTAGTAATTCCAACACACAAAACACTCAATTCTTTTAATGCATAAACCATTTTTTGAAGCAGCATTAATACAAGTCAAGGCACATGCATTCAGTGCTAATGTGGCTTTAACTACTATTAGAATTATAATGTATGAGGTAGAAAAAGAGAAACCTTGAAACATCTCTGCAAAATCCTTTTGTTTGAAGTATTCTTCAGGGAAAACTAAAAACCTCTAATAAATTACCCAGTCCACCATTATCTTGAAAAGTAGAAAAGGTATGATATCTAGATAAATTAAATCTACCATCTGGAAAATAAGCAGTAAGCTAACTTGTGCCACAGCAAAATTTAGAAGACAGCACATTTATTGGCACTGTACTTGGGTACAAGCCAGGAGAAAATAGTTGCCTAAAGATTTACAATGCAGGCCACATAACAGCACAGGAAAGAGAACTTGAAGGAATTCTGCATTGGCATTGGATAAGAGTTTAAGTGCAGTATATTTGAAATTATATTTAAAGACCTTATCGGCAGGATATGCATTTTCTGAAGTCAGGGCCAGGCCTTGCTGACCTCTTGAAATGACATTTTTTGTTTGATTAGTGGCTTT
>JAWWLV010000088.1:87452547-87465129 GCA_035041135.1 Platyrinchus mystaceus
ACACAGACACACACACACACACACACAGTGCCCCCCCCAGCCGTGCCCCCAGACACACACACACACACACACACACACACACACACACACACACACAGAGACACACACGCCTGTGCACAGGTGCCGTCACACGGCCGCCCCCGCCGCTCCCGCCCCTCCCGAGGCGGCGGCCGGGCCGTGCAGCGCCCGGGCGGCCGCGGCCCCCGGCGGGTGCCCCGGGGCGGGCACTCACCGTCCCGATGCAGTCGGTGAGGCTGGGCGGGGGCGCCTTCGGCTTCGCCTTGCCGAAGAAGCGGTTCATGGCGGCGGCGGTGCCTCGGAGTCGCTCCCGGTCCCGGCCTCGCTCCCGGCAGCGGCGGCAGCGCTCCCCGCCGACCCGGAACCCCACGGCCGGCTCCGCCCCGCGGAGGAAGGAAGGCGGGAAGCAGGAAGCAGGAAGCGCTCTCCCGGCGGCGCGTCCCTGAGTTCCCGCCCCCCTCCGCCGGCTGGCAGGAGGCGGCGGTGGCCCTCGGGGCCACAGGGAAGCACGGCTGTTCCGCACACGGAGACTGCTTTTCTCCTTCAGCACATCCCGTGTAACCAACTGCTGGGCTCGCACCGCCTGCTCGGAGCGTAGTATCATCCCCCTAAGGTCAGTCGATCTGACCTGTTACAAACGCCATGAAAACGTGAAACAAAAGCGTTATCGCAGAAGTGACTGTCCCCCTGTACTCGGCACTGGTGAGGCCACACAACAGTTCCGGGCCCCTCAGTTTAGGAAGGACACTGAGGTGCTGGAGCGGGTCCAGAGAAGGGCAACAGAGCTGATGAAGGATCTGGAGTGCATACCCTATGAGGAGGAGCTGAAGGCGCCGGGGGTGTTTAAGCTGGAGAAAAGGAGGCTCAGGGGAGACCCTGTCACTCTCTACAACCACCTTAAAGGAGGGTGTAGCCAGGTGGGGGTTGGTCTCTTCTCCCAGGCAACTAGTGACAGGACAACCAGACATAGTCTTAAGCCGCACCAGGGCGGTTTAGGCTGGACGTCAGGAAGAATTTCTTCACTGAAAGCGTGATCAGACATGGGAATGGACAGCCCAGGGAGATGGTCGACTCACTGTCCTTGAGGTGTTTAAGAAATAACTGGATGTGGCACGTGGTACCATGGTCTAGTTGACAGGGTGGTGTTGGGTCATAGGTTGGACTTGATAATCTCAAGAGGTCTTTTCCAACCTAATTGATTCCGTGATTCTGTGATACCATATTTGTTTTATTTTTTTAATATTAAGAACACTTTTTTTATTTTGTACAGGAGTTACTGAGGACCTAACATATCTTTAGGCTTCACCCACTGATCAAACTGGTCTGATGTAAGGAACCCCAGCTTTATAGCAGCTTCTTTTAATGTTGTCCCTTCTTTGTGCGCAGTTTTGGCAATCTTAGCTGCTTTATCATATCCTGTAACAAAACAAAAGCAACAAGTTAGACATTTGCAGTGTCAATGATTCATTAAAGGTGAGAGAAAAGTGGGACACTTGGTCTTTGGAGAATTATTTGCCGGGCATTGCTATTACTATTTAACTCAATTTGCAGTAAGTGCACACCAAAGGTTTACACCAACTCCTTATTTAAAGTGAAGGTAAATTCTGTTATCCTGGTCTTAAATTCACTTAGGTCAAAGATTTATGGAACCTTCTCCTTAAAAAAAAAACAAACTCATGCATAATCTTTCACTTATCATTATTAGTGGTCAGTTCAGGAGAACAGGTTCACAAATTCTCCCAATCCCCTTCTGATTCTAATCAGAGTTATTTTTCTAATGCACTGGTATGGCCACTGCAAGGAGGACACAATGTCTGCAACAGTAACAGCAACTGGTGATGTTGAAGTAAATTAACTTTTTTTGACCAGAGCCATGACTTGGTCTCCTAAACATCGTGACAATACAAATAGCGTGTGAAAAATAATGTTGCCACAAAATATTTCAGTATAATTTTTTGAGAACTTTCTGAGCCTTAAACCTACCTATATGTGGGTTCAGTGCTGTAACCAACATCAAAGATTCATTCATCAGTTTGTTGATCCTGTCCGTATTGGCTTGAATTCCTACTACACAGTTGTCAGTGAAAGAAACACACACATCTCCAAGAAGTCTTGCAGAGTTTAAAACATTTTTAATCTAACAAGACAAAGAAAAAAATACCAGTTACTTCATTCAGATGTTACTAGTTGCACATTCTGGCACATTTGTTCATAACCAGTGCCCCCCTTTCAATATCAAATTATTTAACAGGCTGTTTTCCTTCCAATATCTGAAGATTGTCTACAGGAAAGCCAAAGAGGGACTCTTCATCAGGAATTGTAGTGATAGGACAAGGAGTAATGGGTACAAACTGAAAGAGGGGAAATTTATGCTAGATATTAGGAAGAAACTCTTTACTGTGAAGGTGATGAGACACTGGAACAGGTTGCCCAGGGAGGCTGTGAATGCCCCAACCCTGGCAGTGTTCAAGGCCAGGCTGGATAAGGCCGTGAGCGATCTGGTCTAGTGGGAGGTGTCCCTGCCCTCGGCAGCAGGGGTTGGGACTAGATGGTCCCTTCCGACCCCTTAACAGGAGTACAGTACATAGTACAACCTCTTTCTTTTTCCCTCCTATTTAAATTAATTTGTGAGAAGCAGAACTCCTGCATAAAAACAACCACAGTATGTGTAATCATTTTGTTATACCAGTTCACAAATAATCAAGTAAAAAATACAAGAGGGCATTTGATTTGTTGTCATTTTCCCCCTCGGGTACCAATCACGAGAACACATCTAAAAATCTTAAGGACAATGTCTGGCATTAGTTGTCTTCTTTGACAATCCATAACATGCCACTTTTTTTTTGGGGGGGGGAGAGGTGACTGTTCCTATCAAATTTATCTTCCGACAGGTACACCTCTTGGCTGTTCAATATAATTTTTTTCCTCTTCAAAACTAGGCACTATATGCTTAGAATAAATATATTCAGATTGGCAGAAAAAAAAATTACTCTAAGCAGACAGTAATGAAGAAACGAAAAACGCTTTTATTGTAAAATTTAAATTTTCTTTCAATCATTTCTAAAAAGGATAATAAAAATGCAGCATCAGTCAGTATAGGCTGTGCAGAAAAATGACATGCTGCTTCCTTTGTGCCTCTTATTTTTAACAAGACAACAAAACTTCAAAAGCTTTCTTTTTATTTATATTTAGTATCTTTTCTGAAAGTCACCTTAATTCTTTTAAAACTACCACACCCCTACCTTAACCTCTATGACATTCTTTCAACGTCTTAGACACAGTTCTCCACAATCTTCTAATTTGGTGCTTTTGTTTATATTCTTGTCCTCAATTTCTCCTCTGTTTAGTTTTCCTTCTCAGTTTTAAGGAATAAAAAACCAAGAAAAAAGCCCCAAACAAACCCAAAATAGATACTCCAAAGAAAAAAGTAAGAATTATGACTTGGTGTCAAAACATACAAATTTCAGTACAAGGTGATTTGTAACACTCCACTAACTTGACTTTTTAAAATTAAATATACAAAAGCAGCAGCATGTATCTTGGTATATAATGCTCACACTGTAGAAGGCAGACATTATTTTAAATACTGAAGTGTAAGACTAATCATTTACAATTTTACATGCCTCACTTGCCAAAACCATGTAAACCTTTGGTATTCAGCAGTAGCAGAAATAAGTAACAGATAGCTGCTAAACAACAACAAAAAAATCCTTGCTTTTAGCTAAAATACCAAATTCATTTTGGCTTTGTACAAAAAACTTGCCTCGTTTTGTGTCTCTGCCTACTTCCTTAGGCTGATGATACACATACATCATTAAGGTAGAAGCTTATCTGCATAAGATAGTTTCATGTAAAAAAGATTCTCAGCTCCCCATCAAAATAACAAGGGCTTGCCATACAAAAGAATCAAGTTCGTTCTCACAATTTATTAGCTTCTCTGGTGCTTGTATTGACCAATTATTCACTGAGGGGCTTTCTGCCCATAAATTATCTGACTATACAAACCATTACTGAAAAAGTCCTAAATATTTAAAACTTTATGAACTTACCATCATGGGCTTAAAGACATTCAGTTCAAAGTGTCCATTGCTTCCTCCTACAGTAACAGCAACGTGGTTTCCCATAACTTGGGCTGCCACCATGGTTACAGCTTCACACTGGGTAGGGTTCACTTTTCCTGGTTATGAAAGGGAGAGAAAAAGGTTACCAAGGAGGAAGAAGAAAAGAGAAAAACAAACCAACCAACCAACCATCACCAGGCAGAAACCAATGGTTTCCTCATCTACCAAATCACATTGAATAGAAAATGATTTTTAAGAGGTAACAAGTCTTAATCATCTGTATCTGTACACCACAGAAGAAAAAGTATTTCCATAAATGATATTAAATTGACTGTGCTATTCCAGTATCTCAGCTAGGATTTTTAAAACAGCTCTGGCTGCTTTAGCAATCTACCAACACTTCAAGAGCTTGCTCAAATGTGCATGAGCTAAGCAGCTGTTCATTATCACAGTTCTTAATAGTCAAGAGATTATATAACCTTCCTTACCAACATACAGCTGTGCAAGCAGGTGTTTTTATAAATGCAAATTCTGGTATAATAGATAAGAACTGACAGAAGGATTGAATCATGGACTTACTGACACCTGTCATCACAGAGTCATAAGATATACTGAGTAGGAAGTGACCCATCAGGATCATTGAGATGGTGTTTGGTAAACATTTGTTAAGAGACAGTGGTCCAAAACAAAAGAAACAGGCAGTTTTTCTCTTTGTTTTCTCTGTACCTGGCATGATGCTGCTTCCTGGTTCGTTTTCAGGCAGGATGAGTTCTCCTAGTCCAGAGCGTGGTCCAGAACCCAGGAAACGAATGTCATTAGCTATTTTCATCAGACTACACGCCACCGTGTTCATGGCTCCACTGAGTTCAACTAGAGCATCGTGGGCCGCAAGAGCTTCAAACTTATTTGGAGCAGTGACAAAAGGCAAACCTGCATGGAGGAGGGGGAAGTATTAAACCAGTGAGGCACTTCCATGCAGACATAATAAACCAGATAATCAAACACGTGATTAGCTTAATAAAAAATAAAAATTAACAACACTATAACATCACCTCTCTTCTCTACAGCTTACTTCGCAAACATAGTTCTTAAACTAATTGAAGTCAATACGAAAGACACAATAAAAGTCATTAAAATACAGAAGAATATGAAATTTTAGCATCTACCAACAACAAAGGCACAAATGTCAAGCTTTCATTCCATGTTATATTGTTCTTGCACCACAGTATTGTCAAAGTGAATGTCAAAAATCTTTCAGAATTTAGCCCAAACTTATGTATTTCTTCCATTAAATCAAGTTAGATAATGTAGATTGTCAATTGCTTTGATGTCAGTTGTTCTCAGTTATAAAAATAGATGGTTTTGCAGCACAATGCAGGCATTAAGGTGAATAA
The DNA here is from genome assembly GCA_035041135.1 of Platyrinchus mystaceus. Taxonomy (NCBI): domain Eukaryota; kingdom Metazoa; phylum Chordata; class Aves; order Passeriformes; family Tyrannidae; genus Platyrinchus; species Platyrinchus mystaceus. The sequence continues at coordinate 87,458,021 of JAWWLV010000088.1, forward strand.
GAAGTAATCACAATAGATTTAGCTACTTAAAAAGATGCACCTGAGCACCAGCAGGAGGGGAACAACACACCACTCAGAACATGTGAAAGCTGATTCAGACTTAGGAGGATGCCTGCCAACAGCAAAAGCACAGCAGCAATGGAAGTAACAGCTCTGTTTATATTAATTAAATGCCTGAAGATTTAAGCCTAGGTTCCGTAATGAAAAACATTTCTTCAGGACTTTGCCCTGGAAGGAAAGTCGAGCGGAATGCTATTAGTGGGAACAGATATCCTTAGGGACTGACTGTGGGCTGGACTTCTGCCCCACAGAACTACTGATCATCCCATTTTTCATCACCCATTCAAAGAGGAGCAGCATAACCTCCCTAATTTCTTGTGTTTGGCAGCCCCTGACAAACAGCAAATCCCACCCAATCTGCATGAGCTTCTAAATTGCACAGCTGCCTTCTCAGTTGCAGAGATCCATCCAAACTTTTCCTCTTGTCCTGGCTAATAAACATCCTCTATAAGAACATGTGGAACTTCAGGAGTCTGCCCTACTTGTTTTAAACTTGTACAACCTCCCATCTCTCAGATGGGAGAGCTTCATAACACTACCAAAACATGCCCTGTACTGCTCCTAGCAGCTGTTGTTTACAAGAAGTTACTTCTTCCCTCTCACGGTACAAGAAAGTATTGACCCTCTACAAGACAGTGAATAATAGGTCCATTAAAACCAAAATACTGTTGATAAGCAATTACAGATTTTACAGCAAATGTGAACGACAGATGTACATGTTCATTTTGGGGGCATTTTAAAAACTGATATTGTGACACAAGATCTGGTTTACAGATCAAAAAACTTAATATCACTGTAAATTAAGTTTTAAGATCTATCAAGACAGCATGGAAAGAATTAGACAGCTAACCTTTAATCTTTCACACGAAAAAAACAGAGTGGCTTTGGGAGCATTTTGTCCCTTCTTTTGTGCCGAGTCACTGTAAATTAAGAGAGCCAGAGGAGCAAATATCAAGACAGAAGCATTATAGTTCGGCTAATAATAGAAGTCTGAAACTGTATCCATATCCAATGAGCCTTGCCCAGAAAAACACCATAATTTCAGTCACTTTCAATGCACTGAGTATAATTACAACAAAAAATCTGAAGTAGAAGGCATATGACACATGGCATTAACAGAAAGTGTCACGTTAAAATATAAATACAACTTGAGTTTATTAGAGGTATGGAAACAGAAAGATTTAGTTTGAATTTGACTGTGTCTTATGCATACCACTTTACTGGTAACTCCAGAATATCATTCCTCACCTGTCAGTTCAGCCACTTTAGCAGCAACTTTCTCAGCAAAGCCAATTCTTGTGTTTAATCCTGTGCCAACTGCAGTCCCGCCAGCTGCCAGCTGATAAATCCTTGGCATGGTTGATTCAATCCTAGCCACACCATATTTAATCTGTTGCACATAACCACTAAATTCCTTTGAAAGAAAGGAGGACAAGATAAAGGAACAAAGAAAATAACCAAGAACAAACCTAGAATCACTTAGATTTTAAACATGATTTGTCTAATTTTTAAAAAAACATGCAAGCACTGAATTTTACACAAATGCGACATCTTAGCATGTTGTCAGAAAAAGTATGGAAATATAAGAAGACTGTTCCCACACAGCAAACAACTATACATAAAACCAATCTGCATATATAAAATAAAATTGTACATAATGCCTTTTATCTCAGGTGTGTACTTAGTAGGATCTGAATCCACATTAAAACAGCTCCGAGGTTGAACTAATGTTCTCCAAGTACAAATAAAGAAATACAAGTACAAATAAAGAATCTTGGGCTTTGTTCACTTGAATTTAGTTTAATAAAACCCACCTGTGCATTCTTAGAAAGAATCCACAACCTTTACCTGGATGTTTATCAATTCACTTCAAATTCATTACCAAATTACTGTAATATAAGCCATTCTTGACAATATTATAAGATTTGCCATCTTTTATATTTATATATATATATACACACACAAGATCATATATAAAAGATTTTCATTCAAAATACCTAATAGTTTTGTTTGTTGGCAAAACCTCATTTACATAACTTTACAGATTATAGACCATCATTACCTCTTCTTGCAATGCCAGCATAACTGAAAAAATCACATGGTGTCATTTGGTAATGAAACATCATTTAACAATCATTTATATCTTAATACTGTTAGAAGTAAAACACAGATGCAAAAGGTTAAGAAAATTTATAACCCAGTTGTCAGAGTACAGCATATCCAGCAAACTCTTAAACTATTAACTTAATTCAGACGTTCTCAAGTTTGCCTCAGTATCCTCCAGTACATTTACAAGAACTGTCCAAAGAAATGCCTGATTTTATTTTTTGTTACCTGTCCAAGTGTAAGTGGAACAGCATCTTGCGTATGTGTGCGCCCTATTTTTATTATTTGGGAAAACTCTTTGGATTTCCCTTCAAGTGCATTCTGTAGCTTCTTCAGTCCAGGTAGCAACACCTCATTAACCTCCTGGGCAGCAGCAATATGCATTGCTGTTGGGAAAGTGTCATTTGAACTCTGTGAAGAAAGTTCAAGAAGTTTATTTACAAGGTTTTCTCACCACCGTTGCTCTAAGATGTGCATGTATGACTTTATTTTCTTTATTTTATAAGCAATTAGAATCTAAACTAAGAGTAAGCAACTCAGGACTATTCCACAAGGCCAGTCTCTTATTGATAAATCAATTTTTTATAACTATACCTTAAGAAAGTTTAACTGAATAGATTGTTCACAACAACACTAGGACAAAAAAAAAAGAAAAATAATCACTATAGTAGTTATGAGAGACAGGTAAGATGGATGGATGATTTTAAAAGAATTGTAGGTGATTTTAAAACACCTGTGTGTTGCTTTGATAATGTTAACTTCATAGGTCACTGGATACTGAGTACAAAAGACCAGGAAGGGAAACAAGTCAGTGGCTTAGTATTTCATTCAGATCAACTGAAATTTAAGGGCGAAATATAATAAAAATGTTTACCATGATCCAACAGTTAGAAACTGGATCTATATTTAACTTCTTTTAAGACTGCAATAATAGTCATTGTCGTAAGGCCACCTCCGCCCATACACTATGTGTGAATTTATTTGTCATGAATGAATTCAAAGTTTTTAATCTGAACAGCTCACACTGTCACTAACAAACATCTTAAAGTTCATTTAAACTGAAAAAAAAAGGGAAATTATTGCCAAAGCTGTCCCCAAAACTACTGTTTGGGTTTTTTCTTTTTTTTTAATTTAAACAGTGGATATAAGAGACCTCAAAATTCAAAACCCCAAAACTTCTGAAATTCAAAGAAGTATAATACAAGTATAACAACCTGGCTTTTGTTAACATGGTCATTCGGATGTACTGGCTTTTTGCTCCCCAGGGTGCCCCCCATTATCTCAATGGCTCTGTTGCTGATGACTTCATTGACATTCATATTGGTCTGAGTTCCAGACCCAGTCTGCCACACCACCAATGGGAAGTGATCATTTAATTTTCCTTCAGCTACCTATAATGGAAAAAGAGAGAATAGTTATTCTATGAGAAAAAAGAGTAAAAGCATAAACCTTAATATTTTATAGCTATAATTAGAATTATGCTCTCTATTGTATTTTTAACTCTACATATCACAATTGTGAATTCACACAAGAATAATTAAGAGTTTTTGATGTAATACCAGATATTAAAAGGCAAAAAAAATTTGCTATCTTTCTGAAGATGCTGAATTGTGAAACACGGAGATACATAAGAATTTGATTTCATGTTCTGCAGTCACAGAAAGAAAAGATTTTTAAAAGGTATTCTAAATTATATCTTCTCTTTCCCAAACAATGCAGCTGATTTTACAAGTCAAACACATCACCCACTTTACCAAATTTTAAAGCCATTTGAATTCTAATCCTCCAGGGTAGGACTAGAGGTAGTACATGCTGGTTCTCCCACAGTTATTTGCTTAGGTCAGGAAGATTTCTAAGGCAAGAGAAATATCTTAAGAAGTTTCTCGATCAGAGCACATAAGGTGCTTCAGGGTACAGATTCAGTGTTGTGTGTCTCCTTTGGTTTTGACCATTCCAACAAGGCTTATCTGTTCCCAAACTTCTCACCATGGGTGTGCTGCTTTCTTCTAGGAGATCAAGATCAACAGCTGTACAATTTCATCATGTACACTGATCACAACTATAAAACAGCTTGAATTAGAGGCATTGAAAAGTCCGTTCCTTTGGGAAACAGTCCCCCAGAAAAGGTGTTTTTGCCAAAGATCATCAGCCATCCACATGCAGTACATGAAATCTGTGTAAATGGACTGTGACATTTCACAAAAAAGAAATTTCATACAAGAAGTTCCAGACCTCGTACACCTGTACACATAACATTTTGCATCAACAAAGCCAGCAGATGGCTGATGGTATCAAACACCTTCTTCCTGTAAGGTATGCTCCCCTTTGATCAACATTTTTTGGAGTCTATTTAATCTTATACACATTTAGAGAGTTTTCTAAACATGTGTTTGTGATAGCATCAAAATCTGTGCTCAGAAGTATCACACCCATACCTATTAGCCTCAGAAAAACAAAGGATCTGTTGTCACAACTCTTGAGCCTAGATAACCATCTCCAGATCATCAGGATACATCAGTCCTCCTGGAAACATGTTTTTCAGGAAAGGATTTTATGTATTCCCCATTTTATACAGGGGCAAAGTTCCCACCTCCAGGAATAACTTGATTCCTTGATGTATCTCTTTCTTTTAAGTTGTATTAGAAAATTATTTCGTAGGTAAGGGAAAGGATATCTTTGCAAGGATGTTTTTAAAACACAAAAAAAAAAGCCCCAAACAACTTTCAGAACTTATGAATCTAAACTAAGTAGCCTTTAGCCACCAAAACTTCTAACCAACCTTTAACTAGGGGAACTGTAGAAACAACAGAAAGAGCCTGGATATATTCTGGAATTGCCCAAAGCTATTGGCTCTTGGTACTTAGGCTGCTACAGCTGGTAGAAAGATGATGAGGCTTCTGCAAATACTGAAATATTTTTAAGCAAGTTAGAACAAGAAAACTCTGTTAACAAATGCTTCTAGATAAACAGATCTGTTGATTTATACGAATCAACAATTTATACAAATCAACACACCTGGTATTACCACACCTCAAATAATGGTCATTTACAACTCTGCACTTGGGTGACATTTATACTAAGAAAGAGGAAAATGCCTGTTTGTCTCATCCTGTCCTCTTTAGCAATAAAACTGATATTTACAAAGCACAGATTTACTAGTAAGCCTAAATCTGGAGAGGAAATAGAATGGTAACAGAGAAACTATTTAAAGTGCAGATGGTCTTCAAATTACCAGAATCCATTTGCTTTACAGATTAGAGACTTCCAGAACTAAAAAGCTTTGCTTGGCATATCAGACTTCAAGTTAGTTGAATGAACTGAGACTCTATTCCCCTCCTAGGTTCTTTTATACTGTTCATCTGGTAAGAGTCAACACTATGCAAGTAATAATTATTCTTAATAGAGGGGGACAAAAATCACATTGCTTTTGTAACTTAAGTATCAAAATGGATTTGAATATTCCATCATTTCTTTAAATGCAAGAAGTAAAATACTAAAATTGTTATATAAAGTAAATGATTTCTGAAAACCAAAACTCATTAATAAGAAATGCTTTCCTCTAGCAATGTGAGAAATGCAATCCCTTGGGCTCCTGTGAAAAGCTGAACAAAACTACAATGGCAGTTCTAGTATGTGAACAGTTTGTTCCTACCTCATTTGCCGCCTGTACAATAGCTTTAGCAATCTTTGGGTCGAGACCATAATCTTGATTTACTTCAGCAGCTGCTCTCTTCAAGATGCCAAAAGCCCTTATGACTTGAACCTGAGACACAAGGGTAAGTTTAAATACACAATTTTCTTCCCCCAAAGGACACGTTAGGAATTTATAGTGCATGTCTCGTTCTAAACCTGCTCTTTCTGATCATAAATCCAGCAGTTGTTCATTGAACAAACCAGAGAGCAATCGGGTCCTATGGCCTATGCTCCCATTAGCAGTAACATTGATTCAAGCAGTCCAGAGAGCAGTACACACTTTCTTTGCATAAAATCGAACTGGTTCCACTTCTAAAATAGCCTTTTGAGGGAAAACTGACATATGTTTCAGTACATGGAAAGTCAGTATATAACAAAGGATGTGCACACTAATGCTCTATGCACAGCTACATGTGAAAAAGCAACTTTATATCAATTCATGCTGTGCTAAACAACCTCAATAAAAAACTATATAAAAGCCATGGCAAACAAATTATTCCATTCACTTTTTCATCTCTGGAAAAATGAAAGACAGATTTCTATTCATCCTGGTTATTAAAAAATTAAGCAACACAACAAAAATTTTTCAAAAGCAATATTCAATTTATTTCAGTGCAACAAAAAAAGGATTTCTACCACGGAATAATATATTGCTATGGAATTTCTACCTTTAATTAAAGTTCAAAGTTGCTCACACTTCCAGCAGAATTCTAAGAAAAAGGTATTCATTTTCACATCCAAAATGCACTTAAGAAAGAAATTAACACAGATTCAAATTACTTACTGGCATCCTTTCTGAAACACCTCCAATCTTGAAGTTCATTGTCGATCTTACAGTTTGGGCACCATAGTATTTGTCACTTGGAACCTTCAGTTCACCAAAGGTATCATATTCTATCCTAAAAGCCTCTTGAGTGGACTGTAGAAAAACAAAACAAAACAAATTCAAACACTGGTAAACGGCACATCCATTTTCACAGCAAGCAGTCAAGGAAAAAGATTCAAGAAGGCGAAAAAAACACAAAGCAAAGACATGCAGCTAATCATAGGTAGTTTTATACCTTTGAAATTAAGATATTTTTCTAGTTTGAGCACCTGTCTCACTTGAAATCACAAGTACTACCACTGTGAAGCCCAGCTGTCCCACTGGTGTCAGGCAGCACTGCAAGACTTAAGACCTCAGCTGCCCACTGTCATCCTGATGAGAGACTGTTTCTTCTTTTCTAAAAATTAGTACCTTAGCTTACAAT
>JAWWLV010000088.1:87465229-87476223 GCA_035041135.1 Platyrinchus mystaceus
AAGACCTCAGCTGCCCACTGTCATCCTGATGAGAGACTGTTTCTTCTTTTCTAAAAATTAGTACCTTAGCTTACAATTTACAGAACAGGTATTTTGTTAAAACCAAACTGAAGAACTAGCATAGTAAGAATGCAGGTAACATCTGCCCAATCAACATACATGTAACACAATTCCTATTTGAAACCCACACGCCACCCACATGACACTTAATACTGGAAGGGAGCAACTGACTAATCCAGGACCAACTTACTGACCATTAGTTATCCCCTTTGGCCTAATAAACCAGAAACACAGTTGCCCTAGCTGTGCAACACGAAGGAACTGCACCTAGGTATATGTTGTGCACTATTTACATATGGCAGTATTTCTGTATCATGTACACACCTTGCATGTGTTATTATCTAACACAGCCACAGGCAAATTAATTTTAGCTGACATACACCAAAAAAAGTAATTCTTTACTTTTTGTAGAACACATTTGTGATGATGTGATCACATTCACATGCAGCTCTACAAAGCTTATGAAACTGGAACAGGAAGCAAGAGCAGTTTACTCTTCCTCTCCCCACACCTTGGTCAACTAAGTCTCAATTTTCTATGGGATAGGTATTCATCCTCCCCCAGAGGAGGAGGCTGCCTTCTTCCAGAGTCTTAAGGAAAGGGAAGAAGTAATTTTCAATTCTTTATCATGGATAGAGTAAAACAATCCCAGTCCCATAAGTAGCGTATGTACATACACAATGCCAGGTCCTGAACTAACCACAACCTTTAGGGTGAGCCCCTGGGAAAGCTCTATCAGTAAGAGTCAAGTCAGTGTTTCAGTGCAGTCAAAGGAGAAAACCAAGCCCAAGGAACTATTGGGAAAAGCAAAAGATACAAAAAGAAACATTGCCATGCCATCATGATTCATCCACAGTCCAAGGGCTTTGTGCAGATTTGGTTCTTTCATCCCCAAAAAGCATATTACCAGAAACAGTTCAAAGGCAGGCAGTGAAGCTGATAAAAGGTAGGGAACGCCTTTCTTAAGGCAAGTGGCTTTTTTGTTCAGAAGAGAGATAACGTGGGTATTGAAGGAAAGCTGAGGTCAATAAAAGCACCAGTATTAGCTGTTCACTGTCTCTTCCAATACAAGAAACAGGAACCATAACATTAGGCTAGCAAAAGTCAGGTTAAAAGCAAGGGGAAGGGAGGAGCTCTTCACACAAGTCACAGACTGATGAAACTCCTTGCCAGCTGATGCTGCAGAGGAAGAAAGTCCAGGGAAGACGAGATAAGCACTCAGAAGAAAAATCTAAACTGGGTTATTACACAAACTAGGGATGGTGACTCCACCACTTCCCTGGGCAGCCCATTCCAATGTCTGACAATCCTTTCAGTGAAGAAATTCTTCCTGATGTCCGACCTGAACCTCCCCTACTGCAGCCTGAGGCCATGTCCTCTCATCCTGTCGCTGGCTGCCTGGGAGAAATGGCCGACCTCCACCTTGCCACAATGTCCTTTTCATCAGGCAGTTGCAGAGAGCAGTAAGGTCTCCCCTGAGCCTCCTCTTCTGCAGGCTGAACAACCCCAGCTCTCTCAGCTGCTCCTCATAAGACTTGTGCTCCAGACCCTTCTCCAGCTCCGTCATCCTTCTCTGGACCCACTCTAGCACCTCAGTGCCTTTCTTGTAGTGAGGTGCCCAGAACTGGACACAGTTCAAGGTGCGGCCTCACCAATGCCAAGTACATGAAGAGTTTGGGTCAGAATACGGGGAAAGCATCGTACATGTTTGCACAGTTCTTACTCTTCCCCAGGAGCCCACTTCTGAAGTCAGACTGTTCCTCTCTCGGTTCATTTTACTGGCTCCTTGCTAGGTGGGTCTCAGTCTTCTGGTACAGAAGCACAGCTGGGTGTTGGCCAGAACACACTCTCCAGCAGCCCTGACCTTCTGCAGCAGCTTGCCCAGGTTTGCATCACCACAGATAGCAAGCTGCAGGCGGGGAGAGGGGAGTGTCCCAGCCTTTTTGCTGTCCTAAGCATCATTCCCAGCCAGATAGAGACACTCTGCCATCAGGTATTCCATCAGTCCCACACCAGAGACACCAGTCCTGCTCACTCTGAGTACTCGAAGAGTAGGTGGTGCATGTGACTCAGAAGAAACTGCAGCCCAGGCTCCAGCAAGGATTAGCTCTCACATTGCTGTCCACTCCCTGTATCTTGTGTTTTGGCTGATGCTCCTCCAGACACTGACTTCACAAGAATAGAAAGATTAGTGTGGAATAGTACATCATTCCTATGTTCTTTAATCTTCTTTATCCTATTTGAGTCACTTTCATTTACATGCTAGCAAGAAACAAAACATAGTAAATGCTTCTTCAGTATCTTACTAACAAAAATGTTTAATAGGGATGCTTGTGGTTCTTACTGTACAAGTGCACATATTAATATTCCAACAGTTGGGAAATCCCTGCTTTTGATATCTGGGCGCCTTGTATAAGCAGACAATGTCAGGCTTTCACAGAGCTGGACAAGCAAAACCAATTCAGTTCCAAGCCCAGCTCTTGATATGATCAGTGGTTCAATCATCAAAAGTTTCCATGCTTAAACGATATAAAAAGTTAAACTACCTGTGACCTTTTAGATAAAAAAGCTAGCAGTTGCACAACTGATTCCTCAAACTTACATAATCTCAGTGTCAACAATGGTGAAATGAAGATAAATAGGATCAGTGTGTACTTGTACAAGTATTTTCTAGCAACGAAATTATTATTAAAAAAAAATACTTCCCTAGCCAGTTCCACGTTACACATTCACAAACTCCAATGAAGTTAAAAGGGTGAGGTGCTTTCAGATGAATGTAATTTGCTGATTCACAGAGTAAGAAGTGACATTGGCTAAAAAAGCAAAGCGGTATTTTTCATACATTCTGAAGTAACTAAACTGCAGCATTACCTTCACACTGATGTAGCGCCCTGAAGACGCCTTGTCTGAATTTGAATGTAACAAACATGCTTCCCTCACTCCTCAGCCAGAATTCACCCTCTTGAGTGGCTTTATGAGCGGAAGGTCCTAGTTCCTGTATGTAAAGCAGTTTCTGCAGCCACTCCCTGACCTACAGGATCTGCTATAAAAGGGTGCATCACTAGCACTTTCTTGTCAGCCCTCTACTCCCCCACCTCCTGGGCCACAGGAGAAGCCAAAAGCAGACCTACCAACTCCACTACAAGCCAAGGCAAACTCCTGTGCTCACCTAGTTTCTATCACAGCTACAAGCCTCTGCCCAGAACTGCTATTCCTCACCTTTACAAATTTATTTTTTAATTCCTTAGAAAGGCCTGACAAAGCATGCTCTGCCCTCCAAAATCCTGAGGACCTGCAGTCCCAAAGCTTGCAGTTAGGCAAACAGAACTGTACTTTTGCCTTGTTGGAGGGAACTAATCAGCTAGAACTGATTGCACCATAACATGCTGGAGATACTCAAATGGCAAAAATACTGCAATATCACTTCCTGTGGAAAATTACATTCTGATTTACAGGTGCAGCAACTTTTGGGTATAAGTATTTCAATTCAAAGGATCATCCTTTTTAGCCTGTCAAAAGCATTTTCTGAGGCCATCAGAAGATGAAATCTCTGCTCAATTGCTCTCCTTTAACAGATGAAGGATGTTTCCATTTTTAAGCATTGTTTGTCCTTTAAAACATCGAGTCAAAAATTCTGAAATTTACCCTTTAGAAACAAAGCCCCAATATTTTAAAATATTCAGCTACAGAAGGACCATTGCGACCACAATTCCATTTAAAACACCCTGTGCAATTTAGCTCTAAGTTAAGAGTCACACCAAAGGACAGCATGAACATTTGGTTGTAGCTACACAATGTGTTTTAAAACAACTCTTGCTACTGAAAAAAATATCTACAAACATCAAAAAGTGATGGTTTGGGTTTGTTGGTTTTTTTAATTTAAATAAATAAATAAATAAATAAATAAACCACCAAATGTGGTTGGTATACCTTTTGGTGTACCTCTTTTAAATAAAAACACACAGAACTTTTCCTGTAAGAATTCAACAGCTGCTTGAGTTACAAATTCACTGAGGGATATTATGACTACTGCTGTTATTTAAACCCAAGCAACTAACACTGCACACATGACCTGCAAAGAGCAGGTCTTATCTTTCTTGTAAGATTGCAGCCTCACAAATACTGAGTCTTCAGCAAGTAAGTGACGGCCATCATCTGGAATATTTTACTCAGATGATGCCAAATGGGAAGATAAAAAAGGGAACCATCTCACAGGCCAATAGTCTGAGCTACACAGTCTGCTTTGACACCAATTGTATCATGCAGGTAAGTTTCATCCACCAGGAAGTTTATTCACTTGTTGGAGAACTTGTTCTTTTAAAAGCTGTTTTCTACACCTTAATGAATATCACAGATTGGAAACCAATGTTCTCGTTAAATTTACTAACTAATGTGGTAAACTAAGGAACTGATAAAATCCTGAACACCCACTTTCTGCCGAAATTCTTCTGACAGTCTAAATTACCTCGTTTTAAGGAGTGAGCTCACAGAGATGCACCTGAGGCTAAGGCTTCCATGAAACATCCTAGGTGTTATTACCGAGATTTGAAGTTCCTTATTCGAATAGCAGTTTTGTTTCTATGTTGAACTGTGTGCAATAATCAAGTCCCACTCACGTCTGAGCCCAGCAGTCTGTACTTGAACAATTACTGCGGATGCCTGCTAGAGGCCACGGGCTGCTCTCTCAGCTCAAAGCTCACTAGTTTTCAGACAACCCCAAAGATATTCCAGATATCCCCACTCCTGTGAGGATGCAGCTTTTCCTTATTTGTACCTCAACAGCTCTAAGAAAGGGTCTTAAATTCCTGTGGGAACAGCTGCCGCACGGCAGAGCTCCGTGAGACCAGGTCCCGCACCTTTCCTACCTGCCTCCCCTCCCCGGCCACGTCAAGGCGGCTCAGAGCCGCGCTCACGGCGTCAATCTCATCCCCCGGAGAGCTGCACATCCCGGCCCGCCCCGGGAGCAGCCGCCGCTCGGGGCCGCAGATCCGGGGCCGTCAGCGAGGCCGAGCCAGGCCTGGCGCTGCCGCAGGAAGGATGCGGGAAACGGCCGCGCAAGCCCGGCAGGGAACGGCGGCCACGTCCTCCCGCTGCCGGCGCGCTGCCGTCCGAGCAACACCCCGGATTAAAGCCCCCGTGCCCGGCCCTGCCGGCAGCCGCCGCTCCCTCTGGCAGCGCCCGCCGCCCGTTCCCCCCGGGGCGGGGGCGGAGCGAGGGCGGCGCGGCCGGCGGTGGCACTTAGAGGTCACCGCTGCCCGCTCCCCACCCGGGCTCACCATGGCGGCGCGGGGCGGCGGGATCCAGCGGGGGGCGGCGGGATCCAGCGAGGGCGGCGGCCGGGAGAGCAGGAGGCCGGCGGAGCGGCCGAGGCGACGGCAGGCGCGGAGTGAGCGGTGCATGGTGGCGGGGGGCCGGGAGAACCGCGGGGTGGGAGGCGAGGCGGCACCGCCCCGGACGAGCGTCACGGTGCCGGGGCGCCCATCCCCGCCGAGGCTCCACCGCGCCAATCGCGGCCGCGGAGGGGGACGGGCCGGGACAGGACCGGGATGCCCGAGAGGTGGCGGGGGGCCAGCGCGGCCCCGGCCAAGGACAGCGGGGGAGGCGCCGAACAGCGATTTTCCCACGCTGGAAAAAAAAAAAAAGTACGGGGTTGTCCTGCCTTACTGTAACCTTGTCAAAGATGCATGGAACGTTATTTCCCCTCCCCCGCGCCCCCCCAGCGACAGACAAGGCTCCTTCTATTAAAAAAAGGCTTTCCCCTTCGTGCCCACGCAAGGGTAGATCACATGCTGCATTTCCCCCTGGTGCGAAGTACAGAAACACTACAAGAGCGCAGTAAGGTGTATTGAACTTTTCCACCCAGCACCACCAACATTTCAACACTTCAGGTTTTCCAAACGTTCATTTTTTTTTCCCAACAGCAGCCAACATTCAGCAGTAAACTTTGTCAAACATCACGAAATGCTTAATTCAATTGCAATCTGCATAGTTATACTTCTGTCATCCAAGAACTGGAAGTTACAGAAATGCTGCTAGAAACTGCTCAATTAACGCATTACAAGTTACACCTTGGCACTAAATGCACATTAAATTTGAGTTTGGTAAGCTTTAACATTTAGGCAAGTCTTCTGCCCCTTGGTTCCTCTGAGAGTTAAGAGGAAATACACACACAGGGCATGCCACAAAAATGGCTTCAGAAGTTCCAGAGTCAGTAAAGATTAACTATTACTATTATAGTCTAGATTATATAGAATATCGTATTATTCTATTACAGAGGAAGTAAGCAGAAGTCTCGTTTCATTCAATAAAAGTCTGTCAGTATGAAGTTATAACTACTAATCCATCATTCTTTTCTTCAGTGTTACTTATAATCAGAAATTATGATGCTTAAGACCCCACATAACAAAACTCAGTATCTCCATTATGTCTAAAACTACTGCAATGCATTTCACAGAATCACAGAAAGGTTGGAAGGGCCCTCTGGAGGCCATCTAGCCCAACCTCCCTGCTAAAGCAGGTTCACCTGAAGCATCACATCCAGACAGGCTTTTAACTTCTCCAGAGAAGGAGACTCCTCTGGATCAGCCTGCTCCAGTGCTCTACCACCCACCATGTAAAGAAGTTTGTCTTCATATTCAGATGGAACTTCCTGTGTTTCTGTTTGTGCCCACTGACCCTTGTCCAGTCACCAGGCATCACCTTTCTTGTTCTTAAAGCATGGAAATTAACAGTACATTCATGATAAAAGCACTGTAATTATATATATATCAGCATATTCAGACAAATACGATTACAAGACTTGTAATGACTTTATTTAGACACATTTTGTGTTGTCCCTGTCAGTTTTGACAGATGGGTGAAAGAACATAAGCTGTCCTGCATTCCATTTTTAATAATTGTACAGTAAGCCACAGCAGAATACAAGCTGGAGAAATGTTTTGTCAGCATTTTCCATTCATTGCTAGTGATAACATTGTTTTGGTTTGCTTGTGCTATGCTTATGTACACTGGCCCCCTCTGAGAGAGGGCTTCAAGAGAGATGCAAGTTACTAGTAGGAGCGGATTGCAGGCGGGACGGTCTGGCAGTCTTCCTCGTTCAAAGTTCTGTCGATCACAGGTCTGTATTTCAAGGTAACCTGAAGTAAAAGGGAACAAACAAATTTAGGACAAACAAATGTCCTGCACCTAAACAAGACAGCCTAGCTAACAGGAATGGCCAAATAACACATTATTCCATCACATTACCACTGACTAAATTCCTTAAAAGCAAAGCCTGACCAGAAATGGTATCATGAGACTGACTTTAAAAAGGCCTTTGAACAAAAGCAAACTTTTGGCTAAGACTGCTAGCTCCTAGTTCTTTCATCTAGGAAAGCCCTGGAGATGAGAACCCAGTGGGATCAGTTAAGAGACTATGTTTCTTTCTATTCTCAGCAGCTATTCAGGAAGTGAAGTGTTCTCACTTGCCCCCAACTAGATTCAAGGAAGTTAAAACTGGCTAGAGAGGAAATAAGAGGAGTCAGAGCATGAGATACAAAAAAAAGCCCCAAAGGTCAAGACTTCTATAGGGTCACAAATCAGTTCTATCTTTGAAATACCATAAAGCCATTATGCTAAACACCAATAACAGGTTTTGTCACCATTAGAAGAGAAAAGCTTTCGAACTAGCCTAAAACAAGGGGAAACACAATTCCTGCTCAAATAGTAAAGTCACTTCCCAAAGAACAATAACTTCTCCCAGGTACGCCTACTGTTCAGAAACAAAATAAGTTTTGTGACAGTATTATCATGATTTCAAAAGCTGTCTATGAGAGCAGCTGTCTGTTGACAGCAAAAAAGATCCACAAGCATCATGTACCTTCCCAGATGGGATATCCACGTACGAAAGGGTGTGCTTTCTCCAGTGCTCTTCAAACGGCTTTCGCTGTTGGCCTTGGAGTGGCTTAGAATAGTCAAACTCATCTACCCGTAACTAAGAAGAAAATTAGGTTAGTTTAGGCCAGAAGTTATATCTGCAGATCACTCTAAAACTGCACAATTAGCTGCACTTCAATTACGACCGTAACACAATGTGTCACTGAACAGACAGCAAGCTTTATCTTAACACCGCCCGTGTCCAATTTGAAACCCTCAGGCTTAGTAAGGGCTTTAAGGTAACTTCCCTTGCATATGACAATTATTCTGTGTATACAAGTTTATGTCCTGTTTATGCATTCATGATGTATTAGTATAGTCCTACTACATTACTACAGAGTCCTCTATATTACTATAGAGGTCTCTAATCATTCAGATGCACACACTTAAAAACTCTTCTCAAGACTGTTGCCCAGTGTAGCATATATTGGTCATTTTATATATAACAGATAAGAATAGATAAAGCAGAACAGATGGGACCCTAAACAAATACTACACTAATCATAACACCGAAGACTGTACTTAAAAAAAATTACAAATTTAAAATAATCTATCTGAGGACACATAACAAGGAAATTCAATCCTACACACAGGTCACAGAAAATATTTATACCTTATAATCCTCTCTGGCATGGGCACCCCGGGACTCCTTGCGAGCCTCAGCACCATAAATGGTCTGTAGAGCACAAAGCATCAGGTTTTGCAGTTCGAGGGTCTCCACCAAGTCAGTGTTCCACACAATACCTAGTAAAATATTAAAATACTATGGAAAATGGTCTACAAACAAGTCAGTCCTCCATTTACTTCTGTCCTATTGCTGATACTTAGAGCTGAGCTACCCAAAGCTCTACATACTGCAGCCACAGTACTCCACAACACTGAATTACTCACATTGCCTGCAAAGCTCAAGAATGACTCCAACACCCTAACAATCATGAATCTTAGAAAAATTAGATTTCTACCAGTCCCTGTTGCATATGTACTACTGAGACAAAATTACACCATAGATTCCTGCCTGTAACTCAGTCCCCATGCCTCATTTCAGACCCCAAGATCTGACTAGATGATAGCTCTTTAAGTACATCCCGAGTTGATCCACACAACTGGCTTTCCCTTCCTTCCTACCATCTGAGAGGAAAATAAATCCTGCTAGTTATACAAGGTCCTTCAAGATGGACACAAGTTCACTTACACAAACGTACCTCCATTTTGATCCCTACATTCTAACTTACTTTAACACTTTCCTTGATGCTTAGCAAGAGCTGTCCAAGAAACCCAGTTCTATTTTTAGTGTTAGAAAACATGTCCAATAGCAGTAGCTGAAGAGAAATACAAGTGAGTGAACAAAAGGTACATCATCAGTTGTACTTAAATAACCAAGTTCTCTTAAGATACACCACAAGACATGGCAGTATCTGCATGCACTGTGATCTGCTCAGATGAAGAATGAAAACTGAGTCTTAAGCCTATGAATAGTCTTGCAACTCCCTGGCCTTTTCAGAAGATACTAATGAAGTTCATCATTCATCTTAATATTAGAACAACTTCACCTCCTATTCTGAGAGAAGAGCAGTTTGTACCTCACAGTTAAATCCAATTTCGGTCTCTGCTTCTTTGAAAGATTATGCAACCAGAAAATGACCAATAAGATCAAGAATTTTATTGATTACCACATTTAGTAAGTAGGGCTCTACAAAATATTTTGAAAGATTCAAAATGGTCCAAGTCTTCAGCCAAAGTTTCAAGAAATACATAAACTTTACAGGAAAAAAAACCCCAAACACCAACACTTTTCCCAGACAGTACTCTGGCCAAGGTGTATTCTTTGCTATCAAATTACCTCTGTCAAAAGTCTTTAGATGAGCCAGATCACCATAAATTTGGCTAAGTTTTTCACAGCCTTCTTGGAGTACAGAACCAGTACGAAATACGGCAGCATGGTTTTGCATTGCCTGCAACACAGTGAAACAAAATCAGTTTGACATGCTGCATATGAACCCATGTAACTTCCTTAGCTCCAACAGAGCTTGCTACAGAGCTGGTTTGACTTCAAACTTGTCTGCAGCCTAAAAAAAGCCACATTCTTCTGTTCACCGCAAACAAATGAAACCCCACTCTATTATACAGCAAGTAAACCACACAAGAGGAATGACCACGAAGGGAAGAAGAAATTAACCGAAGACATACAACCTTTGCTGCACACAGACAATCTTAACACACACTTTTTACTTCTGCAAAGCAAATCCTGAAGTGCACTTTGCAAAGTGACCAAACCCCACTGTTGCTTGCACCTTCTCCCACCCTGTAGTTGAGAGCTCCACCAGGCTTACCTTCTGCATGTTAAGTCGCACTTCTGAAGTTCTTATGCTCCCGTTAGCAAACCTTAATTTGTCAAGATTAGCAACTGACTCTTCACCAGCATTTGGTTTAATGGGGGGAACTGGCTCTCCTAATAAGAAAGTTTCAGTAAGTTTAGTAGTTTGGCTTGGTTTTGGCAGTTTCATAGACTAACAACTACTGAAAGATTTGACTGAAACACCATCTGTTTGCTTCCTCTGAGGTACACATTAACTGTAACTTTCCTGAACTCCCACCAATAGTACCCATACACTTGAAAATGAAGTTCTCAGAGGAACATATGAATCCCATTCTTTACTGTGAGAATTCATAGAGATTTTATAGGTTTGGCTAACTTCTGCTGTTCATTCCTTAAAAGCAGTACTTGATGAAAATTCTTCTAAAATGTGGAATAAGCTTGTGGTCCTTAACACCTTTTCCTATGCGTTCCTTGTCTCCTCACTCCCAAACGTCCCACCTTCCCTTGGATCTGTTAAGGGACCAGTACAGTTACTTGAGCTCTGCTTCTTAGCTCTAATACTGAAACCCACGTGTTACTGGGTAACAAACCAAACAGAGCATCTTACCAGCACAGTCCACTTCATGTGTAGCTTTGCATTCAGACTAATAAAACCCTTTCTACAATTTCAAACTCTAAGGAGCCACAGAGGGATTCAAATAAA
>JAWWLV010000088.1:87479222-87509045 GCA_035041135.1 Platyrinchus mystaceus
TAGTCAACAGGAGTTGCAGACAAATCTAAACACCTGTCACAAGCAACTAACAAAGTGCTGCAGAAGAGTGCAAACTGACTTGAGCACATTCTAAAGCAACAGAAAAGCCTGCTGCTTTCTTCAACTCATTAAAAATAGTGCTTGTAAGTATTATTTCATATTCTGTACCTGTGGGGTGAAACTGCACAAATTCTAAGTCCTGGCAAGGAAGCCCAGCTCGTGTGACCATTGCAGTGCCATCGCCCGTACTAGTATGAGCAGATGTACAACTGAAGTAAGTGCGGCCGTACCCACTACGGAACACAAAAGGTAACAGAATCAGCAGGAAGAAAAATTAAAACATCACCAGAACATATCACTCAACTGCAATGTTTGCTCAACAGTGGAAACAGAGCAAAGGGTTAATAAGAAAAATGCGTAAGGATTGCCCCCTCCTGCACTAAGTTCAACCAAAAGAAAACAAAACTGGTATTCCCCTGTTATGCTCAACCATATTTGAAAAATGGCTGGTGACAGGAGGTCTAAAAAAAAGAATACCAATTCCAAAGCAGGCTAATTAGGATGACATCAGAAGCCTTTGTGCCAGCAAAAAAACCCAGGTTATTTCAGGAAGTTCTATCAATCCAATACCATTCAACTTCATTTGAACTATTACCAGTAGTTTTATAAAAAATTGCATATAACAATGGTTTATATCCTCAATATGGCTCCTAACTTTATATTCTTATATTTAAAAACTTAATTTTCTAGGTATTAAACATGAATTCTTGTGCTGAAAACTAGGTCAGCCTCCAATGTTATTGAGAACTGCCAATAAGCCAAATTTCAGGACAAACTCACAAAAGAAATATCAATGTACATACTGTATGTACCTCAAAGTGCACAAGTATGAAAACTGCCTTGCCTTTAAGAAAGCAACATCACATAGGCAACCAAGCTAAATATTTTTCTTTGACATACATGTTTATAAATATTTTATATATTGAAATAGATAGGAGACAGCCATAAGCAGCAAAAGACTAATGCATATAGCACTCTAATAAACATATAAAACCTTTGCAATCAAGTAATGTTAAGTTACATTCATATTCTGTAATTTCATCTTAGAAGAGTTAGAATTACAATGGTAACATCTTAATGTCATAGATTCTTCAGAATTTTGACAAAAGCTGTTTTCTACAGGAAATTTGGGACTCTACAGATATACACACACGTTTGTAGCATTGCAACAATATCTGCTTTGAATAGCATGTTTTAAAAATCAAAGATGAGCTGAATCATACATACCACTCTTAACACATTCCTACTTTATGTCAGTGTTCTAGAACTCAAAGTTAGACCTCATACCAAATTTATACTTGGTCACAAAATTAATTCATGCCTTCTTTCAGAGGGAATGACTGAATTCAGTTATATTGCTTTTGGGGTGGAGGGAATGAACCTATAACGTATCACCTCCACACTGTGGATTCAAATACATGTTCAAACGCACAGACTTCCAACGGTAACACTCCCAAGTTTCTGTCCCTCACCACAAACATTACATTACCCAGTGGCAATGACCGTGTTCTTTGCCCTAAAACGATGTATGGTGCCATCTTCTATGCAGAGGGCAATAACACCACGGCATTCTCCATTCTCCATGAGTAGGTCCAAGGCAAAATATTCAACAAAGTAGCTTGTATCATATCGTAGGGACTGGGGGAAGATTAAAAAGGGAACTTTAGGAAAAATCAAGACACATAAGTGACCTCTTTTCAAAACTGTCAATGCGTGTGGGCTGTACCGGTATAGCAAATACCCTCCACCAACTCTCAGGGAAGACTGTTTGCACTCAAATATTTATAAAAAAATTGCTAATTAATCTATTCTAGCTTAGAAAGACACAAGTAACTACCAAACCACTTAATTCTGAGAAGACATAGCTAGTCAGCAGGACTTGTTATTTCACCTCTACATTTGGTAACAGGCTACCCAGCTGCGGTGCTGGATACACGGACAAGCAGATTGCACTTAAGCTCTCCAGGAGGAATGGAATACATCTCCGGGAGCCTGTTATGCCAGCAGAAGCAGCGGGCACTAAGTCAAACATTAGTTCGTGCCCTCAAGGATCAAAGCAGTGTTTGGCAGCACTGAGCATTTGTATTGCAGCAGCACGCACAGTGCAAACCTGAAGGAGTGCAATTAGTTGCCAAGTAAATAAAAAACAGTAGCTACTAGGTACTTAATTTCAGGTCTCAAGCAGCTCACTACGATTTTCAACAACCAGAACTTTCTTCAGTTATGGTCTGTAGAATTAATAGGCAGAAATTCTGGAACACTAGTCACCTACTTGCCATAGAGCAAGCTCAGAAATGCACAGTGGGCCTTAATCCAGCTACACCTCATCTCCCCCCGCTCTCCGTTTGAACACCAGTGAAAGACAATGCTGTCTTGCACTTCTTTTCAGAGTTCCCCAATGCTGCTGTCTCAAATGTTTTGAAAAAATAGTTTTTGGGGGGGAAATTTACATAAATTCTCTTTGGGTCTATCAACAGACACACAAGTACTAAGAGTGCAGAACTACTCCAGACCAAAAAACTAACAATGTACACTAATTAACATCCATTTTCTTCGTGAAAGCCATTATATTTACACTCTATTTATTCTGCTTCTGCTTACTCTTGACAAAAAAACAAGGAAGGAAACCCTGAACTGTTATAAGCCATTTCCCTGGATTCCTCATTCATGTGGGAACAGCTACAGGTTTTGTTTGATTTGGGGTGGGGGGTTTTTTAAAACTCTAGGGGAAAAAAAGGGAAAAAAATCATTAACTGTAAATTCAAAAACCCAAACCAAGTTTACTTCACCACTGCTTACCCTGCCATACAGAGTATGTAAGAGTGAGTGTCCTGTCCTGTCTGCAACACAACAGCATCTGTGAGCCTGTCCTCCTTTTCCAAACTGAAGACTCTGTCCACCAAATGCACGCTGATAGATTTTTCCTTCTTCAGTTCTGCTGAACGGCATGCCATAATTTTCCAGCTGTTGAACCCAAACAGAAGCATCAGAAGCTCTTGTGCATAACAATCCGACCAGTTATTTTAAGGAGATCTCCTTGGGAGCTAGCCTATTTATAAATAACTACAGCTGACATCAATTCCAGTGGGTCTCACCTCTATCACTGCAGCTGGGGCTTGCTCAGTCATGTAGTGTATGGCATCCTGGTCACCCAGCCAGTCAGACCCTTTCACTGTGTCATAGAAATGCCACCTCCAGTTGTCGTCCTCCATGTTTCCCAGAGCAGCATTGATCCCTCCCTGGAAATGAAAACCCATTTGCCTGGAATTACACTACTGAAATAGGTTTACTTCATTTCTATTAAAGAAATAAAAAAATCACACACCACTTATGCATCTGTGTACAAGAAATACAGTAAAGTCAGATTTTGTGTGGCTTTGAAAAACCTGAAATTTCTCAGTTTCACAGCGGCTCATCTTGCTGTTTTGTGAAACACAGTGAATCACAAACTTACACAGAAGCAGCACTGCATTTTGAAAATGTTTAGAAAAAGAGAAGAAAAAAGAGGGCAGTATGGTGAAATGAATACATAAGTAAGAAAATAAAAATTATAAGCACATCTGGAAGGGAGATAAAAAAATGTGTCTTGCAACGTCATTAGGCTGGAAAGACAATGAAAAGTACCTGTTACTTCATGTAAAGCGTGGCAGTGTTTGGATAATGGTTGGGCTCTGTGATCTCAGAGGTCTTTTCCAACCTTAATGATTTTGTGATTCCACGATATACTGACCTCCACAAAAGTTTCAACTAAATATGCAATATTATAAAAAGAAGTGTGGCCTTGAAACATGACGGTCAAGTGACGCATCCCTGGCAGTGCTCAAGGCCAGATTGGGTGGGGCTCTGAGCAACCTCATCTAGTGGGTGGCACTGCTGTCCATCGCACAGGTGTTGGAACTGGATAATCTTTAAGGTCCCTTCCTACCCAAACCATTCTAGGATTCTATAGCCAAATCAGCTTCCTGACAGCAGGCATTTTTGAAACATTTGTTCTACCTCACTTCTCACCTGTGCAGCAACTGTATGAGATCGGGTGGGAAACAGCTTGGTAACACAGGCTGTATTAAATCCAGCTTCTGACAATCCAAAGGCAGCCCGCAGACCTGCTCCTCCCGCACCCACAACAACTGCATCGAATTCATGGTCCACTACCGGGTATTGTGTAGAAATCTGGAAAAATAAATCAGTTTGTTATGATCACTAACAGTTCAAGCTAGATCAAACAAGTTTCATAGAAACACAAGCACTATAAGTTTAATGATCTTTGTAGACTCTTGCAGCAATTGCTACATCAGTTATACGCTCTTGGGTAAAAACTGTCATTAAAAAAAGCCATGCATTTCAGCAACTCAGTCTCACTACGTACTTGAACACAACACTCCACTAGAAGCCAAATACCTGGCCGTTACATGCTCTCAAGCATTAAGTGTATTATTGAATCTGTTTCTCACAATAAGTACAGACCTACCGAATCAGAAACCTTCGTAGAAGCGTTTTTCTTTCCATAGACCGTGAAGTGTAAGCCGCGTGCAGGAGTCTGGCATGCTGCTGGCCACTGTGGAAAGCCAAGACAACCATTACAGAACAAATGTTTCCACAAGGAAGACTTTGGGCATTCTCAGCTACCCTATGTTTATAACAGATCATCACTTACCTCTGATACCATGCACAAAAGACTACTGTATTAATACATTTTAGAGCTACATGCAATGAAGTTCTGGCTTTCCATGATCACACTGAGAATAAAAAGCAGGGACGTATTAAGTTTTGACTGGACGAGAGAACACCTTGTAATTAACAGGATGTCACAGACTATCCATTATGTACTTCACTAACAGTGACCAGTCTCAGACCTGAGGCAGCACCAACAGAAGAATATGTTTGCAAATAATGCTGTAGTATTCTTCCATCTTTTTTCATAATTAAGCAAAGATTAAGACAGCATTATAGGAACCCTGTGAAGCAACGGAAAATACCTCTCACATCGAGCAATCATCATAATTTGAATTATTTCAGGTAGTCAGAGTAATGAAGACTGAAAAAAATAGGTTGTAGAGAATGTTGTTCCAGCTGAGCATTTCTTCAAAAGTCAGAGATATTTCTCTTTTCTCATGCTCTTAAATTATGAGCCACTTAGAAACATTTATTAATATTTAAGTGAAGTACAGGAGCACGAGTTTTACCCTTCTGCAATGTCATTCCTTCTCCCCTGACATGTTCAAAGCCAAACCAAACCAAAAGCACCCACACCTACTCAGTATTCAGTCTTTGCTTCCATAGATTAAAACAACCAGAATTTTAGTCTCCTCCTCTCTGATGTATTGGAACCTGGTATTCCTTCTTTACACAGCCCAAAAAATACATCTAACTCAGCATGTATGATTGCTGAGAAGAGCACCACAAAGCCATACTAGTCACCCGCCCAGTGACATCAGCACTTCCCTATTTGAATGGAGTGATATCTGTCTTTTCCAGCAACTGTTACATTCACAGTTCCATCGTCCTACAATACGCTAACAAGGAGCTCTTCCCTCCTCATCACTTCCAAACGTCCACCTCTTTTCTCAGCTCTGACATAAACTACAGAACACTTTCCTCAACTTAGTTTTGTCATTTCTCATATCAGTTTCCTCAAATTATCTTCTTCCATAACAGCAAGCTACACAAGTCTGTGTACTCAGACTTGCTAACACATTTCTGGTTTTTACAGTCATCTTAGAGTAAGAGCAATCTTAACACTGTGGTATTGTCATGTCTTGGGGCAATTCCATGACCATCTTAACCTCTGTATCAATCTTCTTCATTAACATTCTTCATTCACATGCAGAAACAGATCAACTAGTCCACTGACAGCCAGATGAAACCTACGCATCAGACACAATTTACCTGCAATTCAGCTTTCCTGAGTCACCCCTCAAGCAGAAATGGGGTCTCCTCTTTGCAGCAAAACCGCCTTCACAGGTGCACCCGGAGTGCAACCCACAGAACTCTACACCACACACCTGAAATGCAGCAGCCACACACTCTGTAGCAGACACTACTGCCTGTTCCCAAAACATTGTTCCAGCAACTGTACAGCTCTTTTTACTGCAGTAAATTATTTCTTGCATGTGTGCAATAATACATTCGGTTTTTGGACTAAGTGATTCAAAGGAAGTCTTAACTGCATGTGAAGACAGCACACAAAAAGAGGTCTGCACATACTTGGTATTGCTTACAGAAAGCGCAAATGACTGAAGGGAAAAAAACACAACAGGCTATGCTCTAAAGCCTCAAAAGAAATTGAACCTTTTTTTTTTTTCTCCCCTCAGACTAAACAGTCTACTGCAGTCTCCAGTCAGAATTCTAACACAATACCTTGCAACTGATTTACTTTCTAAAAATCTGTATTATTTTCTGAAGTCACTATCAACAGTTATCAAATACATTTTGCATCAGAGGACTCTGGAAGTATATTATTAAAAATTCCAAAAAATATGCAACTTTTTAGCAGATTGCTTTTCTTTTCACATCTAAGCTTCTGCAAAACAGTTTTCAGAACTGCTATTCCCATCCACATACACTTGTTTTGTTAGAGCTATACATCAGAATTTCTCTTGCCACTGAGTTTTGTTAGAATGAGTCTGAACAAAAGTCCACAAAGCAGAAAAAGATGTCGCAATAAACCTGAAGGAAACACTGATCACAGTAATCCTGAGCTATTATGCTACTGGGAAGATTATGGCCCTTATGAAATTAAAGGACCAATAAGTTGTATTTACAGGGTCCTTTTCCCACACGTTTATCTTTTGTAACCCCAAGTTCGTTATGGACACACAGGGTAAGAAAAGAGGACAGAAACTGAAAACTCCCACTTCACCACGGACAAGAAAAAGCCTTCCTTCGGGACTTGCAGGTTACAGCCCAGCTAACACAAACCTACCAGATGCCTCAGCAGCCCTTTCTGGCATAATCACCAACCAGTTTCAAGCAACACACAGATACGCTGACTTCCTACGCAGGTCCAGAATCACAGAATCTGTTAGGCTAGAAAAGACTTCTAAGACCATCAAGTCCAACCTACCACCGAACACCATCACTGTGAATAAGACCATAACACCAAGTGCCTCATCCAGTCTTTTCTTAAACACCTCCAGGGGCAGTGACTCTACCACCTCCCTGGGTAGCCCATTCCAGTGTTTGACCACCCTTTCTGGGAAGAAATTCTTCCTAATGCCCAACTTAAACCTCCTCTGGTGCAGTATGTTTTCTCATCCTGCCGCTGGTTACCTGGGAGAAGGGGCCAACCCCCACCTGGCCACAGCCTCCTTTCAGGTGATTGTAGAGAGCGATAAGGTCACCCCTGAGTTTCCTTTTCTCCAGGCTAAACAGCCCCAGCTCCCTCAGCCAATCCTCATCAGAATTGAGCTCCAGGCCCTTCACCAACTTCGTTGCCTTTCTCTGGACCTGCTCCAGCACCTCAATATCCTTCCTGAACTGAGGGGCCCAGAACTGGACACAGCATGCCAAGTGCGGCCTCACCAGTGCCGAGTACAGGGGAAGAATCACTTCCCTGATCCTGCCGGTCACACTGTTCCTGATACAGAAAGAGCCTGCGGCGACCTTTTCACGCCGGTGCTGAGGCTGCACCTGCCAGGCCCCTCCAGGGCCTTTCCCCGGCACATCCCTTTCCCGCTGCCTCCTTTATTCCCTCAGGACTCCGCTCACGGCCTCAGGCTACGGCGCTCGGGAGGCGCGGCCCGGCCATGCCCAGAGCCACCAACTCCCCGGTCTTCCCTCCAGGAGGAACCTGCCTCCAGGGCACGAGCAGCAAGGTCGGCGCCGCTCCAAAAAAGGCACCAGAGAGACGGAGCCTGCCGAACGGGGGGGAGCCGGGGGCACCGGACGGGTGAAGGTCACGGGGGAGACAGCGGGGTCGGGCCGCCACCGGCGGCGGCGGCGGCGGGAGGACAGGGCCGGGGCTGTGCAGCGGCGCGGGCAGGGGCACAGGCAAGGAGAGGCACAGACAAGGAGAGGCACTCACCGCCCGCGAAGCCGCCGCCGGGCGCAGCCACCGCCTCGCCAAGCCCCGCGCAGCCGCCGCGGCCGCCGCCATCTCGCACCCTGGGCACGGGGGGGGGGGGGAGGAGCGGCCGGGAAGGGCGGCGCACGCGCGAGGCTCGGCGGGACACACCAACCGCGCCGCGGGGGGAGGCGGGGCGGGGGAGCGAAGTCAGGGGCTCGATGCTGCCGGAGGGATCCGGTCCGGTCCGACCCCAGAGCTGCGTTTTTGATTTGCTAAAACCGGCTTGCGGGTGTGTCTCTTCCGTTAGGAAAGGTTCCTCAACAGCTTCTCTTTTCAGCGGAATTTAAAAAAAAAAAAAAAAAAAAAAAAAAAAAAAAAAAAAGAAAACACGAACCTAGTATTGTGTTACTGCCATTATTTTTCCTTGGTGAAATACTGAAAAATGTGGTTCTCCAGCACCGTAGGATTCAGCCTCTCCTCTCTTTTGACAGTGCCTGAAATATTGTTGCTTAACGAACAGGCCACAGTTATTTTTTTAAAGTTATGGGAAAGATCGCTTTGTAAACACAAGGTTTGGGCAAAAAGGTGCGGAAAAGACTGTGAAGCATTTTCTCTGTGAAACAAAACCAAACCAAAACAAAGGTAGATTCAGCCGATTCGGAAGGTTTAGATGCCACTAATATCTGTGTTCCGCTGCCGGTGTTAATGGAATAAAAAGGGCCCGTTTGGGGCTGGGACGGCCGGCCGGCAGCGGCCGTTTGTTGTGCCACCCCCCTCGGCTCCCCCCGCTTTGTCTCGGCTGATGGGCCGGCCCGGAAAGGGGCGGGGCCGGCAGGTGAGTGGCAACGCCAGGGACCCGCGCGCTCCCGGGCTCGTGCGTGGGGGTCGCGCTGGAGGGGGATGGGGATAGGGATATGGATATGGACATGGATATGGGGACGGGCCTGGGATGCCGCCGCGGGGCGGTCCGGGTTGGCCGCTCGGAGCACGGCCAAGACTTAAGTGTCGTGGCCGCCGTCCGAGGGGCTCGGGCAGCATTCCCAGCCCCGCAGCGGGAGGAAATGGTGGCGGTGGGAGCGGCCCCTGCCCCTCTGCGCGCTTCGCTGCTGAGGCCGGGTCTCCCCTCTGTACGCCTCAGGTGCCTTCATGAATAACTTAAACGACCCTCCCCACTGGAACATCCGGCCCAATCGGCGCGATCCCGGGGATGACGGGAGCAGATGGAACTACGCCCTGCTGGTCCCCATGCTGGGCTTGGCCGCCTTCCGTAAGTAGCGCCGGGGCGCGGGGCTGTGCCCCGGCCTCGCCCCCAGCCCAGGGCCGGTCTCTGCAGCGGCCCAGGGATAAAGCCGTGCCCTGTCTGGGAATTTCCTCAGGTCTTTTTGTTTGTAAACAACCAGCGCTGCCCGTAACGCAAAGGCAGTGGCCATTTCTCCTACATGGAATGGAATCTATGTTTAATAAGATTTATAAATGATTTGTAAAGTTCTCTCGGAGGAGCGGACACAGGATGTGCTAGAGAGCCCCAAGGTAGCAACCCAAGAAGTTGCTGATGTGTATTTATTTACTGGACCTGAAAAGTTGTCAGTGTAGTACCTGAATTGGAAACCTCCAGTTTGTTTCTGCATGACGTTTTTTCCTTCTTTAATCCAAATAGTGCGAGTATTGGCAATAAAAAAGTAGGGAATATTTTACTTTGGGGAAAACATGATCATTTAAAGTGACTTACTGTGAAAGAGGGACCACAGAAATACATTTTGTGAGGACTTGTAAATAGAAGTATCACTGGGGAGGGCAGGAGCGTTATTTACCACTTAGTAGCTTCCTTTGAGGCATAGCTAATTAATCACACCCATCGTTGTTTTACGTTATACTCGTGCCTGAAGTCTCATTTATATATGGTAGGTTGGATCTGGACCAGAGAATGTCAAAAAGAAATAGAAAGAGAAAAACAAGAGTACCATAAAAAGCACTCGTCTTTACAAAAAGACCTGGAAGGCAAATACCGGGATATCATCACGGAGAACCGTCGCGCTGTTGCTCACTTGGAGGTGGAGCTGGAAAAGGAACGCAACAGAACCCTGAGTTACCGCGAAGCCCTCGTGTCCCAGAGCCGCAAACTAGTAGAAGAAAGGAGGCTCCTAGAACAGGAGCAGGAGAAGTTGGAGAGAGAAAAACAAGTCCTCTTGCACTCAGGAGCAGAAGGTAGCTTGTACCAGAGTTGCCTGGCAAAGGAAGAGGAGTGGCAAAAGAGAGCCAATATTTTGCTGAAAGAATTTGAAGAGGGACTTAAAGAAAGACAGGACATCTACTGCAGTCTTGTTGTACCCAGAAGTCAGAGACTAGAAATAGAGAAAAATCTGCTAGTTAAAGCAGCAACTGATCCTGTTGCTATGGCTTTACATGTGGAAAGTGGCTTAAAAGATATTTTCAAATACGATAACTACTGTGGCAGCATGCTGAACAGAAACAAAAGTCAAAATGGAAAGCTTATGTGGCTGTATCTGAGAAACTGGGAACTAGCTGTTGAACTGCAGAAGTTCAAGAGGGTAGAAAAGGCCATGTTAGGAAAACGCTAAGTAGGGGAAGTAATGGGATTCTGCGTGATCCACCGTGCATAGTAGGGACAATCACAGTTGTAGTCCGAAGCTGTTACACTCTTCTACTGTGTTGCCATCTCCCCTCCTCACTGCACTTGTGTTTGCATGGGGCGTGCGGTGCTGGTGCCTTTCCCTTCACTAACAGCAGAAGCTCCGGCGAGCTGTGCATGCTCTTAAACTCTGTGAGTGTGTTTGTATTGCAGACTGCAGTGTAGTGTAGAGATAGGCCAGCTTCCACAGGTATCAGAAGCAGCAAAATAAAACTTGATTTAGAGGGATTTACCTAGTTGGTGGTCACACTCCATCAACAGAGAAGTGTGGTTTGTCTCCCCCAAGTGCGATAGCACATCGTGCTCCTTATCCCTGACATTTTACATGGTATCTTAAGACTGTCTTTTTTTATTATTATTATCATTATTACCATTGTTCAAAGTCTGTTTAAGCAAGACTGATTTTGAGGCAGATGTTTGGAAGGGACGATGTTTGAGCAAGCTGCTTGACGCAAATCCTATGTGTCTGTATGTACACTCATGTGAGTACATGTATGTGTGAATGTGTGTGCATATAAATGTATGTATTAGTATTCTGAGGGGGGGAATAGGATGATCCTGTTTCAAATTCATCGGTCTTGCATTGTCTTCCAGCTTGATATACGAATAGTACTTAGAAGATGCTAATTAAAATAACACGTAAAGAAACAGACTGATATAAGTCTCGTTGGGGCTCAGGATCCATTCCCGAGTACTAGAGTGTGTAAACTAGAGTGTATAGAAGTTACATTCTCATCATATTCGAGATATGTTAAGAATGCTTGTATTTTTTTTCTCAGTCAGGGTTCTAGTTGTAACCCAACAATGTGCCTCCATGAGGGATGATGTCACCATGCTGCTGCCTCTGCCTCCCAGGGCACTGGCTGCTACCTGGTTAGCTTGCAGGAACCTCCTTGGTTTACAGCTGTTGCACCTGGCTTTGCTCCTTGGACAGGTCCTGCTTGTTATTTGCAGATAGAAACTTAAAAGCAGCCTGTGCTGGTAGCCACAATCTCCCTCTCCGACTGTCTCTGTTAACCCAGAACTGAAGTACACTTCCACACAGCTCTCAAATTTTGATCTTACGGTTTGCCACTTCATGTACACCTGACCATGAAAGCCTACAGATATACAAGCTTTGCCAACTTTTAAGAGAGGGGACTTTTTAATTTGATTAGTAAAAACAAAATAGATACAGTAAAAATAAAATTATAGATAAAATAATACAGGAAAATAATCACCTCTAGAATAAAAAAAAACAGTATCAACAAGTAAAAAACCCTATTGTCTGAAATGTCTTAAAACTTTGAGTATATTTTGGCTCCTTTTAGCAGTAGGAACCACTTTCTTTTTCAACAGTGCCATGTGTTTTGGATAACTTTTTTCTTCCTCCTTTTTAATCTGGTCTTAGACCTCAAAGGGGCAATGTTTACCCTTCTGTTTATAATATCTGGTCTTCTCCGTTACTTGACTTTGATTAGTGTTGGTAGGTTGTCATCTCTTTAATTAGCAGTTCATTGTTTCCTGAGGGCTAGACTTGGTAAACAAGTTTGCTCTAGGCAATTATCTAGAACCATGTCTTGGAAGTAATCCAGCCATGTGAATGCCCATCTAGGTTTAACAGAGAACTCTTACAGATGTGGGTGTTTTTTCTCTTACTGTTTTCTCCTGTTTTCATTTCAGTCTGGGCACAGAAGACAGCAGATAAATCTTTTGAAATAGTGTGTGCAACCTAATCCAGTTACTCAGTAAAAATACCTAACGTGAAACAAGATTCCTAAACAAAATAGAGGCTTCCCAACTACTCGGTTTTGCAGTTGTGATTTTGCTCACTTTGTTGGTACTAATTATACTGTTGTGTTGATCTATACTAATTTTTTTTTAATAAAGTTGCGGTAGACAAACTTGGAGGAAAAAAAAGAGATCATCGCGAACACCAGAAAGGCCGCAGTTTGTCTGGATGCCAAGCCTGTGTGGGTTGGGAGATGAGAAAGCAATTGAGTTACTGCTCGTGTGTGACTGCCTGAGCCAAGCTGGTGCCCCTGGCCATATGCCCACACCCTAACTGCTGAGTAGAACAGATCAGTTTGAATAACTTACCCCATGTGTAATTCCTTCTGCATGTGGAAAGTGACCATCCGGCTATGGCACGTTGCACATGTCGGTGCAGGCAGTTCAGCCGCTCAGCTGACAAACGTCAGACAGGGAATCGATGCCAATGTATTTGAGATTCACGCCTTGAATTTGTACATCTTAGTATTAAAAGAGCAAAGATTTTACGCTTTTTCATTTTTTAGTTTGTCACTGACATCACTCAAAATATTTAAAGAAATTGTAATCAAGAGGGTAAAGTACTATTTTTTCAGTATAAATATGTATGTTGAAGCGTCATACACTCAATTGTACGGGGTTGGATGCAATAGAATAAATGTTATTCACTTTCTCTTTTTTAGAAGTGTCAGTTATTTGTTCAGCTAATCACTGAACTGTTGTTCATGGACTTTGAAGATCACTAAATAAAGACTGAAGAGTTACTTCAGGAGGCTTTTTAAAAGTGTGTATCTGGTTTAGAAGCACTGGTCCTGTTACTTTATACCCAAACCCATGTTTGTATGTGTGTGATGTATTTTTGAAACATTCCCCCTTTGTAGGTTTTTATGTTGAAAATGCTATTTTAAGTTTTATCTTGCTCAGCACTGTTACTCTGGATTGGTTAATTGTTTGGAACTGCCCATATTTATGTAGTATGCAAGAATAATTTCAAAATATGTAATGAACATTTTTTTTGTTATGAAAATTGTCACTCATTAAACAGTAACAATTAATAAAAACCCTTACATATTTCTGCACTGTTTTGTAGCTTGGACAAGGTGGGTGGGAGGAATGGAATTTACTACTTTATTGCAACTTTCCAAGCTAATTGCACCATTTTAGGTTTGACAAATTGTACATTTTTTAAAATGGCATGTAAAAAGTATTGGTCTTGGGGCTGAGAAGAGAATGTGTTTCTTAGGAAAGAACAGTATCAAACATGAGTACACCAGCATTACTAAAGATGTGGGTTTAAAGATGACAATCCTTCTGAAAGACTGGGGTCATCCTTCAATAGAATCAATAGAATATTGTGTAGGATATTCTGCCTTCCTTCAGAATCCCTCAGATGGTCTCATTATGCATGTCAGCTCTTTTCATTTCCCTCCTCTTTGTTCTGCCTGTGAAAAAATACAACCCAGCTGCTCTAGGGCAGTGTTCAGACAGTCTGGAAATCCTTGTTCCCATCATGTAGGATCCTCAATCTATTTGTATTTGACACAATCCTTTGCCACCTCCTGGCTCTGGAGAGCATACTTTTGAGCACTTGTGTGTGGGGATGAGAAAATAGTGATACAAGGCAGAAACTGGTCAGCAATTGAGGTATTGTGGTAAAATCAAAGGAATTTGAGTTATTGCTGTGATACAAGGATGAAGGTCAAGTTTATGTTTGCAGTTTTGGTGCAGCTGGATATGAAGGCTTTGCTGGTCTGCATGTAAAGGGCACTTGGTCATTGACTGACTGCCTGGTCCAGGAGGTTTCCAGCTAATCACTGCATAGCTGAAACAACAGATGGATCTGCTAAGAAGTAACTCATTGGAATTTAGCATAATTTGGCAATGAGGAGATCAATGGCCACTTCACAACAAAACAACCAACTGATTGCTGCAGGATGTTTCCCAGCAGCTGGGGACATGCAGGGTTTTCCCCAGGGAGCTCCTGCTGATAGGCAGGAACTCTTCTCTGTAAGCTGATGGGCAGTATCTGTATGCTAAGATATATTGCTTAATGACTTGGGGTGAAAGATCCAGCACACAGCCAAGGATTTCCCCAAGCAGCTCTGTTGTCAATTCAGGAATTGACCAAAGCGTGCATAATTTTATATAGCCCATGGAAATCTTTCCTGCCTATGAAAAGATAGGCACATGGGGCTGTCTTGTATTCATAATTAAGTTGTGTTTCTTGCATAGCTTAAGGTAATCAACAAGAACTGATTATGCATATGTTGTAATGATCACATAGAATTCACCAGAGCAGTCTGGGGAGTCTCAGCCCATCTAGCTGAAGACACCATTGAGGGATGTTTGCAGCATCAGCATCCAGGCAGTTGTCTTGGTCAAAAGATCCAATTCCCCCTGTGGGCGTTATCCTATGCAAAGTATCCCGATAAAAACAGTAAATGTTCTCTCTGTGAATGTGTGCAGAACTATATTCAGTCAGTAAAGTTCAAGTGTAAGAGCGAGAAACCATTTCTCAATGCGGAGAAGTTTTGAAATCTCAAGAAAGTGGACAAATTGGACTTTTAAGCTGATAACACCTAAATACATTTTGAAGGAGGTAAATAAGTAAAACCTCAGCACCAACTAGACCAAGTAAGTTTAAAAGGTCTTATGCCGATAGACCCCCTAAGGACTGGTATTAGCAGAACCTTGACTTTCCATGTGTACTGGGTAGTATCAAGGAACACAACAATTTTGATACTGAAATCAACTTGGATGGCAAAACTTGGAGTCCTATCACAATCTGATCAAGCATCTTAATACTCTTTATGTGGATTCTGACAACCAGGGTAACAAAAGCTCGGCCTATTAATGGTCAATGTGTAACGAAGAGGCCTGATATCTGAACCTGGGTTCTCTGAGAGTGTACAATCACTGCAAGTTATCATTCAATATGCTACCAAAAAACCACAAGCCTTGTGGGGAGTATTCACAGAAATGGCCAAGGCCTCCTACTCAGTGACACATGAGCATACCTTTTGGTCCTGACATGAAGAGAACTCTGAGTATGTGGTCAGATGAAACTTGATCTGTAGGTGTCACCACCATGCCAAAGGATCATGCTAAGCCAATTACCATCAAGGCCACTGTCAAACAAGGGGATCCAATGTCACCAAATAAATCCATTATTCTGTAGCCTAGAAAAATGTGGCTATGGATTCCTCCAGAGCTAAGCCAGATTACCACCTTGGCCTTTGTTGATGACTTGGTTTTGCCAAGCAACACATGGGAGAGGATGCAAAACACCATCTCCCTCATAGCAACCTTTTTGTATTTGCACTGATCTAAAAAACCAGGAGGAAGAAATGTCCTGGCTTTTTCCTCAGCCCCATCCATGACTCTTACACGATTAATGACTGCAGCCACTGGCAAGTGTTCAATATGAACCGAACACAATTGCTCCAGGAGACTGAAAAATATCCTGGTTGAAAATTATACCTCTGGATAGGGACATCTAAACCTGAATATTGAAACTTGATTCTTGGTTTTCTAACATGAGAAAAGCTCTGTCAAAACCTTTACAGAATGCTGACAACTGTGAAGACCTACCAGGTACCAAGAATCACAAATTTGGTGAACCATGCAGGACAACCTGGACCTTAACATCAGAAGGGCTGTTAAAAAATGGTCACACCTCCGAGCTTGTACATGTGATAGAATACTGGATAACAGCACTAAAGGTGGTGGCTGACAAGTCACCTGTGTGGCAAGCTTTATTCCAAGCACAGTAATAGCATATAATGCTACTCACAAGATACCACTGTCTGAGACATTAATGTGGAAGGAGTTGTGCAAAAAGACTAATTACAGAAAGATTATGATTAGCCATTTGAGAAAGTCAAAAGATGAAACATTGCTGGTAAAATAGCCCTGAAAATGCTAGTAGCTGTGTATAATACTCATGGCAACCACCAAACAACTGAAAGTAAATTGTGCCTCTGGAAACAGGGAGTCTGTGGATAGAAGAGTTTGAAGAGAGCTGAGGGATTGTGAGACCTGTGGTGATGGCCATTCGCAGTCAGGCACCCCAACAGCCCTGTGTGCTGATACCAACCTGAGCTGTCCAGCTGCTGAAAAAAATGCCTCTTCACTCTTCTCTTTATAAGAGGGGTTTATATTTCTCTAAACTTGACTTATACAATCATAATGATATCCTCAGGTACAGTGGTTGGTGCTTCGTATCACTAGTTGCTGCCTCCCCCTTGTGGCTAATGGCTCTTCCAGCCAGCAGCCTCAGCAGCACCTTCTGCTCTTATGAGCAATTCCGGAGCACATCTCCGATGCTACACAGTCAGACCCCTCTGGCCCAAACACCACTGAAGAGTAATAACAAGAAAGATGAGCAAAAACATGGTGTTTGGTGACCAAGACAGAATGAACTTTTCTCCACCAAAGTGGGTACTAGAGTAGACCTCTATGCAAAGGTGGCATGCAGGAGTTAGATGCAGTTTGGCACCTGATTAGCATCTCATTGTATATTACAGCATAGGAAAGTAACAAACTTGATTAAAGAACACTATTCATTGCTTAATTAAAGTAGCAAGCAACAACCTATAGCTGTTAACATGTTCTGCTGCCTGCTAGAGAGGAGATGTTTACTGAGACAAGATGTAGGTGAGACAGATCCAAGCAATAGCACTTAACTGGCTAAGAAATTTAGCGGGTTGCTGGGCATCATAAAATCATGGAATGGTTTGGGTTTGAAGGGACCTTTAAAAATTCCAACCCATCTGCAATGAGCAGGGACATCTTCAACTAGATCAGGTTGCTCAGAGCCCCATCCAACCTGATCTTGAATATTTCCAGGGATAGGGCATCTACCACCTCTCTGGGCAACCTGTTCCAGTGTTTCACCACCCTTGTGGGGTAAAAAAATTTCTTCCTTATATCTAGTCTAAACTCTCTTTTGGTTTAAAACCATTACCCCTTGTCCTATCACAACAGGCCGTGCTAAAAATTTGTCCCTGTGTTCATGTAAGCCTCCTTGAAGTACTGAAAGGCTACAGTAAGGTCTCTCCTGAGTATTTTCTTCTCCAGACCGAACAACCCCATCTCTCTTGTCCTGTCTTTGTAGGAGAGGTGCTCCAGCCCTCTAATCATGAGATCAGATATTTTGGTGCTGTCCACAGAAGTATTTCTACACCTATGCTCCTGTATTTTCCCCCAAAGCTATTCCTAAGATGAAATGTATTCTTTAAAGATGAAAGCAATATTTTGGTGATCTTCTGACTGTATACAGTGAAATATTAAGGGCAGCACATTTCCCTCCCTGCTGTCAACAAGAAGAACCAAACAAAGCAGCATGATGCTGCTGGAGCTGATATTACTTTACTGAAATATTGATATATAACACTGAAGTAATTATTATGGAAACTACCTGTATAGACAAATATAAGGATTGTGCCTCTTTTGGGGAGATAAAAAGGAGAAAAAGGCCACATGGATATCAGTGTCACCTCGGTTCTGGATGAACTACACTAGATATGCTGTTCACAGCTTGTTTCCTTAAATACTTCTGTGGCCAAGGACTCTGCTACTTCCACAATAAACATGAATTTCTAGGTATGTCAGATTGCTGAAGGGAACTCCTTGACACCATATAAACACTCCAGAATGGGATGCTCGTGGAAGTCTCGCCTCTGTTGTGTTCCCAATAGCCTGAGACAGATTTTCAATGACAGCTCAGTGCTATCTTATTTCTCCTCTGCAATGATACTTGATAGCACCAAAAGACTTCTCTCGCAACTGGAGAAGTTTACAATTTCACAGGAAGGGATTTAGCTTTCACAGTTTATTGGATGTCTCCAAAGCCTTCAAGGTATCCCTGCTTGAACTGCTGTGGGTTGCTGGCAGCAGCCTTGAAGCACAAAGATAGGAAATCAAATCATGCCAGCTGAAGAGCTGTGCCTTTTGGTTACTTATCAGATAGAGTTTGAGAACAACAGAGCATAAAACTTAGATCAAGTTAAAGATCTGCAGATCATTTATTGGCAAAGTAAACTGCATGACCACCTGTCATTGATTATTACCCTTAAAACTAAGCAACTCTGAAATATTTTGCCTGCATCTCTCCCCTTCTAATATGTTCATCAGTGTCCCTTAGGCTGGTGATTTGAGTCTCCTCCTGAGCCTGGGGTTCAGTGCTCCCTCTTTGCACAGCTATTCAAGGATGTGACCCATGGGCAACTTGTATAAGGATTTTGTGTTTTCTCCACGTATTTTAAAGGATGGTCCAACCAGGGATGGGCCGTTGGAGAGGCTGTTTAATTTAACCTTTGAGTTTTCTTCTTCTTCTTCTTCTTTTTCACTTTTATTACATCTTTACCCATTTACACTTCCAAATGAGAATCCTGTGCTGAGGCATTTGGCTGTATAGTTACCACCATCTTTACATTTCCATCTTTTCCTGGTTTAGGCTTATCACACAAGCAGGAGTAATTGCATTACTGTATATGATGCTTTGACTACAAAGCAGAGACTGACTGGAAAGAAAATATGATTAATGCTGGTAAGACAGTGCTACAGAATCACTAGAGTAAGAGATTTCACATCAGTATCTGCTTCAGTACTAAAAAGGGTCATGGAGTAATGTAGTTAATCCTAATAGCATGCTATATAGTAAGTCCAGATGAAAATATCTGGTGAGTTACAGATTTGTCCTATGTCATACCAGGGAGGATGGAATCACAAGGAAAGGATCATATTGTATTTCATGCCTGAAACTATGGCTGGATGCAAACTACATATATTGCTGGTGCTCTCTGCTTTTCTCATTGGCTTTATAGGAAAGGATTTGTTTTTTTTTTAAAGAAGAGGTCCCTGCTCCGTAATGCTGGTTTCTCTTTGTCCTCCCTTTCACAGGATCCAGCCAAAAAAAGTTCCCCCAGTGCAGTTCCTTCCAGCCCATGATGGAGGGCAGAGGAATCATAGAATCATAGAATATCTCAAGTTGGAAGGGACCCAGAAGGATCATCAGTTTCAACTCCCTGGTCCTCATGGGAGCATAACTGCACACAACTTCACATAGCTGTAAAAGATTTCAGATTGCTTTTAAATAATCACAAACCTTTTATTATCACAATAAATAGGAACAATCAATACAGTGTAATGAACCTGTGCAGAGCAAGTTGATCTGAAAGCTGTTGCACAATGAATCTGCTAAATCTTCTGTGACTCAAGGTTTCTGATTTCAGCACTTTTGGCACTGGGTTTACAGTCTTTTGCTTAATCTTTTTTTTTTTTTTCTTCTGAGTATGGCCATCCACCTTCATCAGGGTTATTCAAAATTGTGATATTTCTGTTGGCTGTTCCAACTTTGGCCTTGTCAGCGGATGGACTTACACCTAAAAGAAGGCAAGCTGCCTTGCCTGCTTGTTTTCTGTTCAAATCCTCCTTTACAGTACAATGAAAGACTAGAAGTTGAAATCCTCTTTGCCATCTCTGTAATCATCTGCTTCAGCGGTTTCCAAAGGTGGAAAGCATAACGACCTGTACGTGTAAGAGTTGCCACACCAACTTTAGCTGCTGTCATAGTTCTGGCCAGTCCTCAGTGTAGCTTGGCTGGGCCCTGTCAGTGCCCATAGGGGCCCTGGCACAATCAACACAATGCATGTCCTTACAGGCAGCTGGGGCTCCTTCCATGGTGGAGGAGGGGAGCGTGAAGCACTCCAGACAAGCTTCAGCCAGGTCCTTCAGTCAGCCAACTCAATTCACTCAAGGGAGAGGAGAACCTGTCCTTAGAATCACAGAATCATAGAACAATTAAGGTTGTAAAAGACCTCTAAGATTGTCAAGTCCTATTGTTAACCCACCACCACCATGTTCACCACTAAACTATGTCCCCAGGTGCCACATCCACCTTTTGAACACTTTCAAGGCTGGTGATTCAACCACTTCCCTGATAAGCCTGTTTCAAAGCCTGGCCACCCTTTCCAGGAAGAATTTTTCCCTAATATCCAATTCTAAATCTCCCTTGGCACAACTTGAGTCCAATTCCTCTGGTCCTGTCACTTGTTACCTGGGAGAAGAGGCTGACTCCCACCTCGTTACAACATCCTTTCAGTCCTTCTTTACATGGGGATGGCTTCCTAAAGGTCTGGAAGTAAGCTGTGCTGGGCCAGGAGTGCTTGTGCTGGCACAGAGAGAGACCCCCACAAGGTCAGAGCAGGAACAGCTGCCAGGTGGCCAGTTTGGTAAAATGTGTCAGGCGCTGCAGGGGAAGACAGATTGTCTCCCAGGTGGGAACAGTCCCTGCGGAGCCAGACCACCACAGACATTCTGAGGGTTGCCCATAGCCAGAGTTCCTCAGCCCAGGTGGTACCACTCCATTCCCACAGCTGGTTCTGGAAAAGGAAGTGAGTGGCTCTATTCTTCTTGTTGCCTCAATTTATATCCCCAATAACCTTCTTCAGCCATTTGTTTTCTTTATCACCACCCCTCTCATACTCTTTTGTAACATTGTCATCATCCTGCAAGATGAAAGACATGTTCATCTAAGAAAAGCAGTATGCCCATGTTCTTCCACTATGCCTATATGTATATGTTCCAGTCAAATACGGGACTTTTATAACAGGGATATTTCCTTCTTACTTGTAAAATTGCGTGTTATTTACAGACAAGTTAGCTCACTTTTTTTGTATAACCTTTTTTAACTTTTGAAAAAATAGTACATTAAAAATATGGGGTTAGTAGACAAAAAGACAAATGTGTCATTAGAAATGTTTTAACTCAAGTAATCCAATCTAAGTGTAAGATCCATTTTCTCCCACATTTACAATTAGAAGTTTGCAATACATGTCTTGTTTAGCAGCCTATATCGTGAAAGGGTGGGTTTCATGGAAGTTTATTAGCCATAACAAACCCTGTGGGACCTGCCAAATGTAAGCTCGGCATTACTTGAACGAGAAGTTTACCTCAGAGCACAGGAAGGGGCTCTGCTGAATAAACGAGTGACTGTGACTATGAAAGAGCAGCTCCAGCTTGCTTGTTCAAATCCACAGGGTGGCAATAATAGACAACCCCTCCGAGCACCTGCGGGTCATGTAGGAGCTGGTGTCATTGCTGCCATAGGTCCTTCAGAAAAAAGCACTGTGCCTTCCAAAGTCATTAGCTATTGCACTGATAAAGAAATTTGAGCTAGATGCTATACCAGCACATTTGCTTCTGCAAATATTTAACAACTGATAGATAACTAACAACCACTGGAACCTTGCATTACCGAAGTAAGATAAAATTCTTCAAAAAGAGGATTTGTTCAGCAGAAGGCAATTTGGAATGTATTTTTGGATCCTGATAGAAACTGCTTTCACGTGAAACTTAGGAGAGAGAAATTTTCAGCAGACCAGTTGCCACGTGACCACAACTAGATGTATGAACTGAACTAAACAGGAGATACAACATGAACAAAGTGGTGCAGTGATACAGCAGAAGGAAGGGATGCCATCCAGGGGGGACCTGGACAAGCTTGAGAATTGGGCACATGAGAACGTAATGGGGTTCAACCAGTACAAGTGCAAGGTGCTGCACGTGGGTCAGGGCAACCCCAAGTGCAAATACAGGCTGGGTAGAGAATGGATTGAGAGTAACCCTGGGGAGAAGGACTTCGGGATGTTGATGGACATAAAGCTGGACATGAGCCACCGGTGTGCGTGCAGCCCAGAAGACCAACAAATCAACTCCTGTATCCAAAAAAGTGTGACCAGCAGGTCAACAGAGGTGATTCTCCCCTCTACTCTGCCCATGTGAGACCCCACCTGGAGTGATGCATCTAGCTCTGGGACACTCTGCACAAGAAAGATTGTTGGAGTGAATCCAGAGGAGTCCACAAAGATGATCACACCTCTCCTATGAAGACAGGCTGAGGGAGCTGGGACTGTTCAGCCTGGAGAAAAGAAGGCTCCCAGGAGACCTTAGAGCACCTTCCGGTACCTAAACGGAGCCTACAAGGAAGCGAGAGAGGTATGTTTGACAGAGCATGCAGTGTTAGGACAAGGGGTAATGGCTTCAAAATAAAAGGAAGTAGGTTTAGATTAGATATTAGGAAGAAATTCTTCACTATGAAGTTGGTAAGGCACTGGAAAAAGTTTCTCAGAGAAGTTGCGGATGCCCTATCCACAGGTTGGATGGGGCTAGAAGCAACTTGGTCTAGCGGAGGATGTCCCTGCCCATGGCTGGGGGGTGGGAACTAGATGACCTTTAATGTCCCTTCCAAACCATTCTATGATTCTATGATGACTGTATGAACAAAGAACTAGGTAAAGATCTAACTATGATGGTAAGCTCAGCTGAAAGCAGAAATGCTGGTCTAAGGGGAGGTTACTATGGCAGTTCCTTAAAGATCAGTTTAGGAGCAGTGTTTTATCATTTTTCCCCTAAGGACTAAGGACAAAAAATAGTAGTATGTTAATGAAATACTCATGACACAATCTCAGAAGTACTGTGAATGCTGAAAAAGTATCAATTCAGGAAAATCTGAGCAGCTCGATGCATTGGAGTAGCAGAAAGTGAGTGAAATTGAACATATGCTTTTGGCAGCTGAAAAGAAGTTGTTCTGCTACACGATAGGAAATCTGTAGTTGAAATCACCAAAGGAGAAGAAAGTTGATGATCCAGTGGTTAATCAGGAAACAGCTCATCCACAGACCTGACAGGGTCATGAGAAAGGCAAGTACTATCACTAGGCAGACTGAGAGATATTTCAGGTCAAATTAGGCAAATATTAATACCTATTACAGGGAAAATTCATCTGGGCTACTGTATACAGTCGTCCACGTGAAGGATGAAGACTTTTTTTGTAACTTTTCTATTCAAAAGATAATGAACAGCCTTTGGAATCAACTTTGAATCCACATGATAAGGTTGTAAAGGGATGCTGTGATGTGTTCACCTCCTTTGCCACGAGCTGGAATTACAAGATCCTTTCTAGTTCTTTATTTTGATGATCCTGTATAATTGTATCCAATGAGCCTGTAGGGCTTAGCTGAAAAAAATTCTTATGATAAATATAGTGTTAGATTTTATATATAGTTTTCAGTGGCAAGTACTTATCTTTTGATAACACTGAGGTACAAATGGAAGGGGTTTTTATGATTGTGCTGATATAATGAGTATGTGACTAGTATCTGTGATATTTGTTAACCAACGTCTTTTTTATTTTGGACCACTGTATCTAGGGTCATTTAAAAGGTGAAGGGACCTTTGATTTCAAGACCATTTATAAAAAAGTCACTCTGTTCTTCAGACCTTGTTCTGTAACAGTTAAAGGCGTTAGTGTAAGCAGAATTATGATTATGACTTTAAAGGTCAGATTTTATAATGCCTTTCATTCCCATCCTTTTGGTCAGAACATTCAGGTCTGTTACAGAGGAACATGAAACATATGGTTTTGTAAGGGAACGCTATGAGAAACTGAATGTGATGGTGAGTCACAAGCAGTTCATCTTCCTGATAAAAAATGATATAAAGTTTCTATGTTTGGTCTTAGACCAGTGGAATCTTATTACTTCTTATTTGCTAGGGCTATATAAGTATTTAAGTGAGTTTAGGCAGGGGAGTGGCAAGGGGTGTTACATATCCTTATCGGAGATTACAGTTTATAGCCAAATTATCTCCTGAATTACATTAGCTGAAATCCATGT
This sequence comes from Platyrinchus mystaceus, assembly GCA_035041135.1. Classification (NCBI taxonomy): domain Eukaryota; kingdom Metazoa; phylum Chordata; class Aves; order Passeriformes; family Tyrannidae; genus Platyrinchus; species Platyrinchus mystaceus. Next base: position 87,503,365 of record JAWWLV010000088.1, read on the forward strand.
CTTCTACTAGATGAACAGACTGTTCCATAAAACCTTGACAGATAAAGCATTAATAAGTGTCAGAGCTGACTTGGTCAATCGAATGATTTGCTGACGCTTCTTTTTACCACAAGCCTGCACTTACAAGTCTAGTGCCAAAGGTTCACTATATATAGCGGAAGACAGCAAATAGATGGTCTCTTTTTGAGCAGGTTTCTGACTAGCTGCCTGTTTCATTGTTCCTCACTGTGGCAGTGTTTTCAGTCAGGAAATTTAAAACATGGTAAAGCTAAAGTTGCCCAATCCTGGCCTGGAGGACAGGATACCTTCTCATGCTGAACTTGAGGTCCTTGAGAAACAAGAGGCAGACTCCAGACCAAAATGGGATAACAAGGCTCAATACATGCTGACGTGTGTAGGGTTTTGTGTGGGCTTAGGAAATGTGTGGAGGTTCCCGTATCTCTGTCAGAGCCACGGAGGAGGTATGTCTTTAATATATCTTAACTAACTTTGGGTATAAACCAGGTTTAATCTCTCTTTTGGGAAACAAATAATGGAATATGTTTAGAACTGGTCAGATCCTGTAAGAACAGTGATGTTCTCTCTAGAAGACTGTACAATAGAGAAGGTAATTTCACAGGTAATGAACATCTACAGAAGTCATGTTAGTGATGGAAGAAAAGGAAGGGTCTGTTTTTTACTTCAGGACACAGGATTGAACAAATCAGTCTTGCACTGTCATGTACATAGTATATTTTCTCAGTCTAAAACCAATGTTACTTTACATACATATATATAGTGTGTATTTTAAAATATTATTATTATTATTATTATTATTTTAAAATACTAATTAACTAATTGGCACTATGATTCTGATCATGATCCCCACTGATCTTTTCACAATAGGGTTTTCATTGGGTTTGGACTGATCTGTGTATCACCTGTAGGGTCAGTGTGGGTGTAATTTGTGCTAGGAGTACCAGAATGAAAGTAGTTAACATTAAGAATATGTTTTTAGAAGTCGCTGTTATTAAGTCGTTTAAAATCCAAATATATGTTATTTCCTGGAACTCCTTAGGGTTCAGCTTAGGTCTAAATGACCATATTAAAAATTTTGTTTCACTGTTTTGCTGTTTGTTTTAAAAGATGATTTTGAGCTGGACCATTGCTTAAATATTATATGAAAACATAAATTTCTCATTTTCCTACAGTCTTTTCTATCTGCTATCTAGCTGTTGTTTGCATTTCAGTCTAGCATGTGTGTAAAAAAACCCTTTTGTTCCCTTGTACTGTTTGATCTTGAAAGAAAAAAAATGGCTTAAGGAACAGTATTTCAAAGTAATTTTCATTAAATGTCCAAGATGAGGTGTTTAAAAATTGCTCTTCCTAGTCAGAGTAGGGACAAATGAGAGTTCTGTGGGGAGTTGCTCATATGAACTCAGGGACATGTAACAACAGGTGACTCCGTTGCAAGAGGAGATGCTTTTAACATTAAGATTTTTCTAACATGGGCTGATGTTTAGAGTTTGCAGTGCAAACTGAAGGTTTTGCATCAGAGCCAGCTCTTGTAACAAAAAAGTTACAAGACACACACACACAAATCAGAAACTCTTTTCCATATCTGACAATTTTAATTTTAAAAAAGTGGATGTATATCTCCAAAATTTAAGGCACTCTTTGGCTTTTCAGGTTCTTCTACTTAGTCTCATAAAGTGAAGATGTTCTGTTTTCCAAGGTAGACTTATAAGCACTTTCCTGCTTTTGGAATTTCTTTCCTTTGTGGTCTAGTCATGTGAAATGCAACTAAAAAGCAAACATCCAACGAATGCAAAGATCTTGGTATGGACCATGGTTTTCTGACAGATGTCAGTGAAAATTTATGAATTGCTTGTATGTGTCTGTTTTAATTTGTCCTTTGACAGCAAATATTTTTCTTTCTCATCATCCTGTTCCTCGTCCTTTCTCAGGAACAAACGGTTATCCCTGTTTTTTTTATTTCTCTGGCACTCTCTCACTCAAATTTTAGGCAGAAGTTGAAAGGGAGCAATGGCAAAGAAATTATGTAGCTAGGTCTGCACTTAGAGCTAATACACAGATGTGTGTCCTTCTAGCCCGAACTGCTACCTTATTTATCAATTCTTCTGCACAGTACCAAATGCTGTGACTCATATCAATACACAAGAGTTATCAGGAATGCCTTCCTGTGACTTCTTAGAAAAGACTCCTTAATTTCATCATACATGAGGATGGAGAACTATTGTGCAATCCCTTCTCCTTTTCTGCTGTACAGTGCACCTCAGACTCTTCTGGTAGGTCTAAATCCAACTCCTGCCACCACTGTCATCTTCTCATTAGAGTGTCTGTTCTCAAGCTTCTCCCTTTGATCAGGAAAAAAGTAAAAAAGACTTGCTGATCTTTGAATGGATGGCTTTGAATTTAAATATGTGACACCATAAAACCACTCCAGAATGGGATGGAATGGCTTGTGGAAGTCATTGTGTATGACATCCTACCTCTGTTGCACTCCCTCTCTCTGGCTTCACCTAACTCCAGTTGGAAATGCATATTTCCTAGACATTTTATACAAGTTTTGCCTTAGTCTTTGCCCCTCAACATGGTGGTCAAGATAATTCATTCATCTTTGCATTTGTGTGGTCCACTCAGGGGCACAGATGTGCCCCTATAACAGAGTAGGGGGAACTGCAATGTTATGCACCTTCTTCCAAGTTATCCATTAGAAAGTATACACCACATTGTGGAAGCTCCATTTCTCCCCAGCAGGTCCCATGCCTTTACTCTGGATGGTGTATGACTTCACACTTTGTATCTTCAAGATATGTCTTCACTAAATCCTGAATGCAGAGCAGCAGGAATCCCTGCTGCTGCTTTCTCACTGGAAATGGGGATTATGTTCCTGGCATGATCATGGATTATGGTTGTACATCAAGAGATTAAAAAAAAAAAAAAAGCTATTTCCCATGCAGTAAATATCTGCAGAGGATAAGAAAAAGTCCTGTGTGATCACATGATCAGATATTAGGTACATGCTGAATCAAGGTTGCAAGACTATCTCCTGAAAATTGTTTCTAATTTCTAAGGATTTGCTTTGCTATCTTAACTTCTTTGTTTTTGAATATCAGTTTTATGGATGAACACTTGGATCATTTAGCATGGGTGAGGTCTGATAGCAATGATGTAGATAGCATTTCAGCCAAGGACACTCTCAAATGAGACTGGATGTCCACTTTGTGAACTGGTGTTTGCACATTTTATATACCTTATGAAACATAATTGGACCACAGCGAAGTATAAAATTTACCCTTGTGGTGCTTGGACTTCAAAGATTTTTTTCTCTAAAAATTATCTGTAGTGAAGTTAGTTAGGAGCACTGAGTTTATAACTCTTATTTTCAGATGTTTGAACTTAAATCTGGAATTATTTAAGAGCTGCTTCTTCCTAAGCACAATACTACGAGAGTGTTTTAACACTGTGATACCCAAATACACAAAAATAAATTGTGTTTATATAATTTACTTACTTTTGTTGTCATAGATTTCGAGTTTGTATTTTTTTAAATGGAATATTTTCCCCAGTGAAATTTAGTAGAGCAAAGCACATTTTATCCTTTAATGGCTTGAAAGTTGTCAAATACATCATTACCTAAGGCGAACTAGAGTTCGATATGCACACAATTTAAAATGTATGGTGTTTGTCTCAGTGCTTTTACCAGCTTAATGAGATTGAAATTTCCTTTCACTTAAGGGCTGTCTCTGACATTGCACATAGCTTTTGTTTAATCTTTATTGAGCAACATGTCATTTAATCAGCTGGTGAGCAGTTTTTTTCATCCCTTATGACCATAATAAAAAAGAGAATGCATATTTAATGTTTATGTCATTGATTAAAAAAAATAAATGTCTCTGAGTCTACAGCTTGCATATGGAAACATTGCTTCTGCATGACGGAGAACTTTCTTATCTCTGTGTGTGCCACACTGAATGATGTGACAGTCATGACATCAGCAGTCCCTCACTGGTACCTTCACTACAGTTGAGGTCTAAGAAAATGTTAATATAATAAAACATCTCTGTCTGAAGTCTGCCTGCCTTCTCTTCATGAGTAATTATGTGCAAGCACTAACAGTTTTTTCAATTTCACATTAGAAGCTTTTAGATTAAAGAGACAGTAACAGCTATACAGATGTTCAAATCAAATATTATGTGTTCTGAAATACAGTACTGAAACAGGATGAGAACCTAATATCTCAACTGTAAGGTTTTTAGACTGAAATATTAATCATAATTTATATACATCTATACAGCATCTATTTTCAGATAATTGGTTTATTTGTTAGGTTTATAACACTGTGACAGCTTAAAAAGTATTGGGGTTTTTTTTTATTCCCCATAGGAACCTGGAAGTGTTCTAAAGTTGTGTGGATGTGACACCTGGGGACATAGTTTAGTGGTGAACACTGTGGTTAATGTCAGATTTGATGATCTCAGAGGTCTTTTCCAACCTCAGTGATTCTATGATTCTGTATAACAGCTTTGCAGAGTATTATTATTATTATTATTATTATTATTATTATTTTTCCATTACAGCTTTTTTTGGAAAGAATGGGGAGAAATTGAGAGAGAGGGAAAATACAGCAGAGATGAAATTCTGAGCTGACTGTTAGAACTGAACCCTAAAAAGAGAAAAAGCCAAGAAAGGGGAAAAATGTTGTATATAATTGAGAACTGTCATTTTATTTCTCTTGAAAATATAACAATATTCCTACAGCTAAATGCCAGCAATTTTAGTAATTCATCCAGTTCTGACATGGCACACCATGGATTTTTACCTTGTCAGAGCTACCATAATATACATGGTTCAAGCCAGAAATGCTTTTGTTCTATCTGTTTGCGTATGGATGTAGTTTCTGCACTGTGTGTCTATACACACACCATGTTCTTCATGTCTGTGATAAGAAAAGGGGTGGACAGAGACCCACCTGGTCCATGGGGTATCTTCTTGATGTTGTCTACACTGGACTTTTTGAAACAATAATTATTGCAAAGTCTAAATTTTTTGTGTACTTCAATAAAGTCTGCTAAAAACAATAATGTGGTATCAAGTGGCCACTATTATAATGAAATCAGCCAACTGCACTTTTTGCTTTCTGCTCTTATGGAATTCAAGTAATGATAGTTACTAACTTGTCTTTCATTGACATTTTTAATGTTTGCTAATCAAAATCAGCAGTTTTGAATACATAAAATGCTACTCAAAATGCTGAGCCTTTTGTGGCACATGCCACACATCAGGTTGAATGACCAATCACTGATGCACCAGAAAAGATATTCTTTATTGAAGCCGCTTGCCAAAGGTAGCTGTACAGATATAATATTCTCAGACTTCTATAAAGCATGTCATTTAGCAACAAAAAACCCCCCTTCTTAGTAAAGGTTTATCAGTTATTGAAATCAGTGTAGTTCATCTTGCATGCATTAAAAACTAGCTACTACTGTAAAAATGTAGACGAACTGAAAAGGTTTCAGAGGAAAGCCAGAAGAATACTGACTTGGGACATACTTTTTGTTAGTCAGACTGAGGAACTCATTATGAATTGCTATTTGCAGAGATGTTTGCCAAACTTTGCTGACTATTCCTCTCTTTCTTCTGTGTCAGTCTGTCACTTCAGGAAAAGGATTATGTAG
>JAWWLV010000088.1:87509145-87562772 GCA_035041135.1 Platyrinchus mystaceus
GATGTTTGCCAAACTTTGCTGACTATTCCTCTCTTTCTTCTGTGTCAGTCTGTCACTTCAGGAAAAGGATTATGTAGACATCACCTCCAAGGAGAATAGTATTTCATTTGTTTTCTTTCCCACTTTTCATATCTCAGCTACATTTCCTTTTCATAGCTCTTGCAAGAACAAAAGCCTTGCATTAGTGTGGAGCAGCTACATGATAAATCTAGGAGCCTCAGGCTTGTACTGTCTCACCTTAGAGAAAAGTGGCTGTTTTGTAATGCCAGAAAGAATGAATTACGGTGATCCACCCTAGTTCTGAGGAAACTGAACTCCCCTAGTTTCAAATTCAAATTCAGCCCTGTGGTCTTGGCTCAGATATTGTTACAAATGGTGTCAGTGCTAAAGCAATCAGTTTCTGACTTGTGTCTTTCTGACTATGTATTTTCATGTCACAAACCTGTGAAACATATAGGGCATATTCCAGTTTTTGAGGGATTAAGATCACTTCCAAAGCAAGGTTCTTTCCTCTCTCCTCCCACCACTCCAGGGACTTCTACAAAAGTTTAGACAGCAGGAGCTACTAATGTCAGATGTAACAGGGCAGCCCTCTCTTCTTGCTTTGTTGACTGGTGGCTGAAAGGCAGCCATGCCAGAAATGGTGATAGACTATTATCTATCTGTGCCCTGGCATCATTGTTGACAATGCAAAGGTCTTACCCAGTGTTGGCAGAGGTTCTGGGACTCGTTGAAACTGTGTCAGACTCAGTCACTGCAAGGAACGGACTCTCTCTGTCCTTTCAGTTCCTAAAGGTTTGTCCCATTTTGTCTCTGTGGACTTGCTTAGCTGTGCTGGAACAAGCTCTGGTATGCACCTAAGGGCCCCTCTTTATCTGGTTAGATAGGCAGTGCATGTAGATTTGGCTTCAAATAGTTTGTTCTCTACTAATGTTGTACCCTCTTTCTGTGAATAACACTTCTCCTAACTGTTTTATTCCTGCTCTCATAGAAATCAGGATTTTTGAAGGGTATGCAATATGTGCCCCCTCACTCTTCCTACATGGGAGAGTCAATAAGATGACCTCCACACACAGAGTGTCTGGCCTTTTCCAAAGACAAAGTTACTTGTCAATGTGAGGAACTGCAAGCAGTCATAAATACATCATGTGCTCCAACCCCATGTCAGGCTGGCAGTTTTCCTCCTGTCACACTGACCAGGAGCTCTTCTGAGGGTAAGATGAGAGAAGGACGTGATCATTGTGTTTATACCAGCATTTTTAAGTTCCAGAGCATCCTCTCTCTTTCAAGCCCAAGACACCTCATAAGAGTCTGAAACCTGACCCTAAAGAGTTTGTATGACTGCTTCATCTGGATCTTTTTCTTTTACCTCCCCCTTTGGATGCCATACAGGTCTCTGCCATACCACAATTCCACTTCTCTGTGGTAAATCCCTTCTTTGGTAATAGTAATAGTTAAGTCCAGAAGATGGATCTGTACAGCTACCTTATCCAAATACTCCTCATTTGCACTGAGGTTAAGTCCTTGTCACCCTTTGAAACTCAATTTGCAGTAATTTCAGATAATCCCTTGAAAATTAAGAATGGATTTTCAGTTAGTTCTGCTAAGATGATCCTCATGGAGATATGTCACTTTTTTTTTTAATCGGGTCATAGTGAGATCACTTAAGGACTTGATTAAAAATTATCTCCCTGGTGAAAGATCTTGTTGAATAAGGAAATACACAACCTTTGTAGTCTATTCAAGCTATAACCACTTGTTTCTTATCATACCTTTCAAAGAAAATATGTTTTGATAGCTGCTGTCTATCAGAAGGTTAGCAGAAGAGGGGGAAGATCAGGCCATTTCCAGTGCAGTATTAGAAAGCATTCAAAGGTAGTCTTGAACTTTTTGCTTTCAGTAGACAGCAGGCAGATTGATAAACTGATTTGGGCTTCATTGTTTCCACACTCAAGATTTTATCGCAAACCTTAAATGCAAAGTACACCTCCACTCACACAGTTCTAGCAGTCTGGGTGGACATCATAGCTTATTCTCCAAGACAGCAAGGTTCAGCAACAGCACAGTCCCTACACCATTAACTCTCCCTGTCAACAGCACAGTGGATAAAATTCTCTTCAAGACTCTCAGAATTGAACCACCTTCTGCGGTGGACATGCCAAGAGTGCTCTGTCAGCCTCAGGGCATTCCCTGAGGCCTCAAGGTACTTCCAGAGGTGCCTTTATAGAAGAAGTCTTCAAGTATAACATATCTATGGCAGAGCAGTCAGATGAAGGGACTCCATGACGGTCCTTGCACAGGCATAAAAATAAGAAAGGAAAAAATTTAAAAAGGTGTGCTGTGTGCTCACAGCTTCCCAGCTTTCTTGCAACCCTGGAATCATCAGGAAGTAAATTTCAGCTTCTGGCATGGTTTTCGTACTCCAAATTTCCTCTTTATATTGCTATCTGATTTTCATTGCATACATGAGGAAGAAGTCAGCAAATTCCCAGACCTGAACCATTCACACACTGGTCTGCATTATTTTAATGCACTCAGATTTGTTACTCCTATTTAGATTGGGCAACTAAAGAAATTTTGCAATAACAGGTAACCATAATTCTATTATTAGCTATATATAATACATATACAATACATAATTCTATTAGTAGCTATATTCAAGCATTTGACCCTGCACTTTGGTAGTCCAGTATGGTGTTCTATGTTATCTCTGTATTCAAGGCTTAATTTTTTCCTTGCTCAGGAAAAAATTAATTTAGAATACTTGTCCTATACTAACCAGCTTTCTCATAATCAACAATGTTTGAACCCTGTACTTAGATCTCTTCTAATCAAACATAAAGGCTATTGCACACAGATGCCAAGAACTTATTATTGTTTTATGCAGACAGCCCTAGGCTCCTGCCTAATATTTCAAAATACATTGCTTAGTTCATCCAGCCATTTCATATACTTTGCATGACTCACAACTATAAAACCATCACCTTTTGCCCCCTCCCTGCCCCCCAAAAAAAGGAAGTAGTTCCAGGAAAGTAATTACTTTTCCTCCACTTGCAATACAAAGGTGGCTTTTTCAAAGTTTAACTTTGAGACTATATAATTTCTGTTTATATTTGTGCCTTGGGAAGAATAAAACTTCCTACCTGAAACTGCATATGTAATGAAGTCCCCTGCTTCAGCAATCAGGCAAAAACATTGCTCAGAAAACAGAGAAGGGTTTCCACTCACTTACAATGTCAGCATCTCACAAACCTGATGTTTGTGTTTTGTAGCACTTCACTGATTGCAATCATTATTTTTCTTATCTATTACAGGAGCCTTCATGATCCCTTTCCTGATTTTGCTAGTCCTGGAGGGTATCCCCCTGCTTCACCTTGAGTTTGCCATTGGTCAGAGGCTGAGGAAAGGCAGTGTGGGCGTATGGAGCTCTATCCACCCTACCCTGAAAGGAGTTGGTAAGTCTGACGACGATACAAAAAGCCACCTGAGAAAGCATAGATCTCTGAAATTATAATCTACTGAGCAAATCTTCAAGATTTTATTCTGGCATGACATGAGAGATTCCAAGATCTATAACTTTTCCCTTCTTGATAACACTTCATTGATAGGTCAAACTAATGATAAAGCACTATGACAATTTTGTGTCCACATTCCTAAGTACCATGGGCACAGTTAAAACATCTCTTTAACTTCAGACTAAGTTCAGGCCTCAGAGATATTTTCTGTGTTATTGATATTGGCTGGTTTTGCCATTAGGATGAATCTTTAAGTGTGGCAAAAAATATTCTGTTCTGTGGATAAATAATAGTTGAATCTTTATCTGGTAGACCTTAGCTCCATCTAATGTTACCTTCTTGCATCTGAGAAGTACCAGAAGCCATAGAAGAAATATTTTGAAGAAAATGTACTTCTTCACATCTGTACTAGACTTCTGAGTATGGTACTGTAGTAGAAGCAGCACTATGCACACAACATAAGAAACTCTACAGATACCTCATTACACAGAAAACACAGAAGGTGCCATCTGAACATCAGGAAACACAGTGAGAATGCAAAAACATTGGCACAGGTTGCCCAGGGACGTTGTAGAGTCTCCAACCTCAGAGATATTAGAAGTCTGCCTGGACATGGTCCTGGGCAACCAGGATGTGGGCCAACTATGTGTCCCTGCTTGAGCAGAGGATTGGACCACATAACCTCCAGAGATCCCTTCTAACCTCAGCCACACACTTGAAAGGGAAGGAACACAGCCAGTGAGGATTGTTTCATCACCCACTGCATTTGTAAATCAGTTACAAAAGAAAATTGTTCACTGCATCTGGAATTTTTCAAGTTTCTTTAGAACCTATGAGTTCTCAGGAGCTAATCATTAGCATTTACTGTCTGCCAGAAAAGTCAGCAGAGGTTGATTACTTGGAAGCAAGTGGAGAAGGAACGATACCTTCCCTTGTCACAGACTGCTCCTCCTAGCAGCCATCCATCCTGTACAACACCCCCTCTGCTGAACCCTGCAGTGACACTGTGGAAGAAGACTATCTGGGTCTCATTTACGCAAGATCCCAAGTCAGTTGAGCTTTACATGTACCCAGCATCCCAAACTCCTTCAATATCAGCTGACAGGACTGTGAACAGGACTGTGTGGTGTCTGCAGAGAGTTACTCTGGTCACAGTGTTGGCTCCTAAGTGGGAGTCAGCTTCAGTGTCAGAGCAGTTTTAGGATGTACATCTGCATAGGACTCACCTGTCCAAACTTCAGGTAACAAATTCACAGTGATTAAACCTACACCAAAATAAAGAGAGGAGAGGGGAAAGGCTACAAATCATAGAATTAGGGTGAGGAGAGGAGGAGGGAAAGGTTGAGGCTTATATGATATACTTTGATATGTGTCGAAGACAGGACTGTTAAAATTTACATTGTGTTCTGATTTTATTTTTTTTCAGGCATAGCATCAATGTTTGTATCCTTCCTGGTGGGTTTATATTATAATACTATTATTGCCTGTGTGATGTGGTATTTCTTCAACTCCTTCCAAGAGCCCCTGCCTTGGAATACCTGTCCTCTCAATGAAAACAGAACAGGTATATTTTATGAAATATTGTATTTTGTTGCACAACATGTACTTCTGTCTCTAACAATTACCCTGATTTAGCCTCTTTCTGTAAAATAGCAGTAAGGCATGGCAGTCCTGTCAGGCACACTGTGCTATTTTGATACTTGTGTTTTGTAAAAATTCACATTACATAAAATGAGATCAACTCTTAATCTTTCAGACAAACTTTGACTTTTTATATGAAACTACCTGGTTGATTGTGACAGATGTACACAGAATATTCACAAACTGGAAGTCTAACATAAATATTCAGATTTTCCAGATTTAGGCAATGTGTTTCATTCATCTCTTCACCAAAAGCCCTCTGTTAGCATACTGATAAGGGAAAAAAAAAGAGTTGCATAATCCATATGAAACATCTGTATCTCTCAAAATGCTCCATGGAGACTGCTTGGTTTTCCATAGTCAGCCCTGCATGAAACTGTATGAAGCAGGTTTTTCCAGTGGGTCAGTGAACAGCTGTTCAGAGCACTTTGCTCCTCTCCTCCCAAAATAATAGGGAAAAAACTCATTTAAGGGAAGACCAGGGAAGAATATTGCACAGGTCAGCACATTGCAGGGAACTGAGAATCCAACATGAGCTAACAAGACCTTAAAGGATGTCCCACAAAACAGAAAGACAAAATATTGATGAACTGAAGGAGGTATGGGAGGGGAAGGAGGTGTGGGAGAGGAAATGCTGCTGTATTAAAATCCCTGTTAAACAATTCTCTTTTAAAAGTCTCTCATTTTGCCATGAAACCAGACTCTAAAAATCTGAAATTTGCCAACAACAAATTTGTTGGCATTAGGTGATGCAATTTAGATCACTGATGTTTATTGTTTAGCTTCCTTTTTTCCAAGTAAATAAAAGACATAGAGAATGACAACCATTTTGTTGTTACAGAATATGTAGAAGAGTGTGCCAAGAGCTCTCCTGTAGATTACTTCTGGTACAGAGAAACATTAAATATCTCCACTTCCATTGAGGATTCTGGCAGTATACAGTGGTGGCTTTTGCTATGTTTAACATGTGCATGGTGTGTACTGTATGTGTGCACAATCAGAGGCATTGAAACAACCGGAAAGGTAAGTCATTTTGGTTTTTTTTTTAATGAGATGATATTAATCATACTGTTGTGATTCCTTATTTATACAGACCTAATAATAGTCTAGAAACTGTTTCTTGAGTAACAGCATATCTAAAACTTTGTGTGTCATCACTAGGACTGCTTTTTGAAGAAGGGAGATAAATGAAATCTGATTGATTTGATTTATGTGAGCAGTTTGTCTTCCTTATCCTTACAGGTCCTAGTAAAACATTCTTTCGGTATTATCTTAACATTAATATTAATCTCTAATGCAGGACCAAGAGACTCTCTTTTTGTTATGCCACTCTCTTCAAAATGTACATATACATATTTATTTGGGTTTGTGTTACTCTTAAATATTATCTCCCTGTAAGAGTGACCAGTGTTCTGCTGCCCAGCAAAGCCCTAAGAGTCCATCCTTGCATCCTTGCATCATCCTGGTCTCAGAGTGTAGATTATTTTTTTTAATTATCTGAGCTGAATTTCAACAATTTTTCTTAAATAGACCACTATTGCTGAAAAAATGTTTTTTATCAAAATATACCATACATACTGTTTCACTTGAACACTTCCTGTAGTATGCTAATTGTGACTCACTTGAAACTTGCCCTTATTGCTAATCACCATACCTTGTTTACTCCCCTCTTCTCTTCCCTGCAATGCAATTTTTACTTAAGTGTTCTGGTTCATATGAGTGTTTAATTGACATTCTTTTTGTGCAGGCTGTGTATGTAACTTCAACTCTTCCATATGTCGTGCTTACCATTTTCCTAATCCGTGGCTTGACACTGAAAGGATCAACCAATGGAATTGTGTATCTCTTCACCCCTAATGTGAGTCACTGCTTGTTTTGCCCATTAGTGAAACACGATGTAGTTCTCTCTGTAATTAACAACCAATTGAAAATTAGTTCTCTCCACTGGTGCTTTTCAAACTACCCCTCAGACAACCTAAAAATCTTGATTATAGAAGGTGGATCCTTTGCATTGGATGGAACAAGTGTACATATACACAGACATTTTCTCTCTCTCTCCATCCCCCATCAAAATCTGTTATAAAAAATTGAAGGATCATCACAGAGAAACTGGCTTACCATTATGTAGCTTGGTTTCTTTTCCTGTATTCTAATTAAGAACAAGCCTAAAATTAAAGCATAAATCATGTATTTGGGAGTAGAACCCATCTAATGGCTACATGGACAAAAGACCAAACTATATAACAGTTTAACTATATAACAGTTTTTGAACAAAATTAAAAGCGGTTTCATTTTCCATGAGCAGACCTCTGAATGATCATTAGTAACGCTAAATATTAAACACCTTTTCTGAAAACAGGCATGGCAGCTGTTAGCTATGCAAAGTAATATTTTTATCAATTTCCAAATGCTTGTCTAAAAACTGCAGATAGGTTTTTCTTTTGGAAGAAAAATGTAAGTATTGACCTATCTGTTGAAATTCTTCAAAAACATGAGTTTTGCATGATTAATGTTCTTGTTTTAATGATTGCTTTGCATCTCTCATACTCAGTTTAAACAGCAATGTTGGATATGCTTAACGCTGTATGTCTGATGCTTCAGGTTACGGAGCTGGCGAACCCACTGACATGGCTGGATGCAGGTGCTCAGGTGTTTTATTCTTTCTCCCTTGCCTTTGGAGGCCTCATTTCATTCTCCAGTTACAACTCTGTTCAGTAAGTAGCTAGGCAAAAGCCAAATTTTATATGAATATTTCATTCTTTCAAATGAAACATCTCTACTTTTGCCCTATTGTTATGCTACTTGGAACTGGGACAACATCCCCTCAGATGTGTAAGGTGTGTCTCCTCTGACTGATCCTAACTCTCCTGATACAGGATTTCAGGTCCCAGTGCTGGCTGACTTGCTATAGAAAGATGTAGTGGTGCAGGATAGAAAGAAGGGGACTGACTACCCACCACCAGCTGATGAGCACAAGTTTCCTCTGTAGGAGTGCTCAGTGCATGGTGATGACCTTGATCTCAGTGTTGTCAGAGTAGAGTAATAGTACACACATTTCAAAGCAATTCACAGACCACAGTTTAAATCCTTAGCTTTGAGATGAGGAGATATATCTAGTTTTGAAATTCAAATTCAGTGCCTTTATATATGATTAGTGAGGCCAGGTAGTGTGAACTCCCATCATCCAGGGACTGACCCATCCTTCAAACTATAATGCAGTGCTATATTCTACACTCTCCCTCACAAAATATTGGAGCAGCCACCAATGTTTCTTGGTGCCTGCCATTCCTTCAGCACTGTCCTCTTGAAAGGCAAACTGTGTGGCATTCTCTAAACCTAATATTTTTGATAGATGTCTCTGAATTATGTTTTGGATATATGGTTTGGTCATGCTTTCAGAAATCTGTGTTTCACTTTTAGCTTGGTTTCAATCACACCACACCAGAATTTCAGTTATCAAAGTAGTTCCCTCCCACCACTCTTAATTTCAGATGTTTTTGAAAAGATCATCTGGAATTTTTGGTGCCTTCAAGTTTTGGTGGGAGGAGTGAAGCCCTGCTTCAGGCCCAAGTCACTGTCCCACAGCCATGGGGAGCAGGACTGAGAATGTTCTTTATCTTTCCAAAAAGGCGCAAAGGAAAGGAACAGTGTCCTTCTGCTTTTCCAACACAAAGGGCTGTGACACTTGGCCATCCTCCTTCAATGCTCAATTATTTATGACTTAGGGAGCAAAGTGCAGAAAGTCATTAAGCTCCCAAGGAAAAGTAAGGAAAAAAAACCCCAAAACATGCAAATTTCACAGTGTTACACTGTGTTGTTGGGCCACTTGTAGTGCAGCACCAGTTGGACCAGGTGTCAGTGACTCTGCCAATGGATGGTTTGGGAGTATAAAAATCTCAGAAAATACTATAAGGTTTCAATGCCATCAAGAATTCACTAATTCATAATGAGAAGGATCTTGAGCATCTTATTTTCTCTAAAAGGAAGAAATACTTTTATCAAGCCTGTCATTGAGAATCTTGTGTTACAATTCAAAAACAGACATGAGAGTACATCAAAGAATTTTCATTCAATGCCCTACACCCAGTAAAAACCTATTTGCCATGCTATAAATGGGTAAAGGACACAGTGTGACAGGTCTTGGTTGGACAGGCTTGTCCTCTCCTCTTGAAGGTGTTCAGAAAATTAAATAAGACAACATCAAGTTAATTTCAATAGTCCTCTCTTGCCCAGAAGTAATAAAGTATCTACAGTTTTACAGTCTTCCCATAAAACAATTAACTAACTTAATGTTGATGTTTTATCTTGTCCCTCAGACGAAAGTCTGTTTCTGGCTCTGCAATTTTTTTATCTTAGCACAGACATGCTGGTAAGAAGTGCCTGCAGCAGAGAAGTTTCTACAAACAGCTGCTCCATCCAACTTTATCAGCATATCATTCCATTGTGTTTCCAAAACCTCAGGATATTTTGAACCATCTTTTATTCAACAGTCAAACAGTACTGTTCCAAGTGCTCTTGGCTACTGCAATTTCACCATACCTAAGTGCTATGGAAACTTCGGTTCACTTTTCCTTTTTGGCTGTCTGAATTCAAATCCAAATCTTTCACTTGCAGCAGAATACACTAGCAACATATATACAGCCCATGGCAATGTGTGTCTGCATATATGCATGCTAAGCTTGAAAAGGAGGAGACATATTCTTTTGCCCCTCGTACTTTACTTCCTATGACTCAGACATAAAAACAACTCAGGCATTTATTCCTTATGAATAGGGTTATTTGAAGGGGAAAAAACACCAAAACAAACCAAAGCCACAGCTATTAAATTGTTTAAGACACTAAGGTTTATTTTACTAAACCTATCTCTAACAGCAGTACTTGTCTGCTCTTAGAGGGTAAACTGATACACCTATGCCTCTGTAGGCTACTTCTTTCTTAGTCTTGGTAGCCAGTTTTAGTATTTGTTTTGGGAATGTGTTTGAAATCCATTGGGTTTTTTTTGTTTGAATTGCAGCAATAACTGTGAGAAAGACGCTGTGATTGTCTCAGTGATCAACGGTTTCACTTCCATCTATGCAGCAACTGTCATATACTCCATCATTGGATTCAGAGCCACAGAAAGATATGATGACTGTTTTGACAGGTAAGTTATTAGAAGAAGACCCTACAGAATATGCAGGTGTTTGTTTGGCTGATGATAATGGATTTATCATTTCTGAATAATTGCAGGGGTTGACCCACATGGTATCGGAACTATTCATTACTTAAAAAATTCGAATCATGGAATAAATCCCATGGAAAGTGATAATTGTTTGAGCCATCTGATCTCCTACATAAATGTTGCATAAGCAACCATAATTTACATTACTCCCCATGTTGACATATGGCATGAATGAAATATTCCCTGGGGCCTGTGTCAGCTCTGTATTTAGGTTTCCTCCTGGAGAGCTTAAATGCTTAGGTCTCACTGGAGTTACCTCATTTTACCAGGGCTAACAGACTCTTTTCTAACTGGGACTGCCAGACTACGTGGGTTCCAGTCTTGTTCCTCCCCACCAAATTGCAGAAGTGCATGATTCATAACTGCGGACAACTTAGACATTCCCAGAAGCTGCCCAGTCTGGGAACTGGTGCCCAGTCTGCAATGTAAAGATAGACACCTAATTCCCACACAGGTTCCTAGAGTGCCCATCCAGTTAGTGATCATCTTTACCATGACAGACAGTGTCAGACTTACTTTGGAAGAAGAAAGACTTGCACATGCACATCTACTGGAATTTCAAAACCTGACCTTGATAATGTGCTCTTAGTAACTTGCTTGATGATGAAAATGAATCCTGAGGATGCTTAAAAATAACTAATTTCAAATTACTTGCATTTCACTTTTTCAGAAATATTCTTACTCTGATGAATGCGTTTGATTTGCCGGAAGGTAATGTAACCCAAGATAACTTTGAACAAATTCAGCAGCTGTGTAACATGACTGATCCGGCAACTTTTGCAAGCCTGAAGTTTGAAACCTGTAATCTGGAAACTTTCCTAAATGATGTAAGTTTAACACCCAACTCATAATGATACCTTAAATATGGTAGGAATGCATAGTAATTATTTAATTGCAAAATGTTATTTCTTCTGAGGTTGTTGTTTGCTTTTTTTTATATATTTCCATTGATGGATTGCAGTTAGCTTGGAATGCTCTTGGACTGAAAAATTATTTTTGTTTGCCTCATTTTGCTTGTGAAGAGATAAACTATTTAATTCCCCTGAAAAGTATTGGCGGTCTGTCACAGTGTTCTAGGCTGGGCGCAGGTAGCTGGCAAAATAGCAGCAGGTCTTTCTCAGGAACTAGCTGGTTGCAGCTGTGGTGGGACAAGATGACTGGGGAAGAGACACCCAGAGAGAGGTTAAAAAGGTTGTGAGCTACAGATGAAAATAGATCCCCATGAAATTCCATGAAAAAGAATATGAAATAGAATTTGTATTATATTACAGTAAATATATTCCTGCATTAGGAGGTCTTTGTGGAAGCAAAAAGCGTAAGTACTATGGTATGTGTAGCATATATCAAGACTAGTGAATACCAAAAAAATTTAAGTGCTGCATGATGTTAACAAGCCTCAATCTTCCACAGGGAGCTGAAGGAACTGGTCTAGCTTTTATTGTCTTCACTGAAGCTATCACCAAAATGCCCGTCTCACCTTTGTGGTCCATTCTCTTCTTCATCATGCTCTTCTGCTTGGGTTTGTCATCTATGTTTGGAAATATGGAAGGTGTGCTTGTACCTTTACAAGATCTTAAGCTTATACCCTCCAGAGTGCCCAAGGAACTTGTTACTGGTAAGTGCCTTTTTAGAGACAAGTGACTTCCCCAGGGAACAGCTTTTATGCTGAAAAAGCAACCCAGCACCCATCTACTTACTGATCTGGAATGGTCCTAAGACACCCAGACAACCTATCGAAGATTTCTCACGTCCTCCAGTGGGGCAGCTCCTGAGAGGTTCCTTTTGAGCACGCAGACAGCTGTTCACCCTTTGGCTTGCCCATCAGCTTGCTTGTGATGACTGTCCATCTCCTCCATTGGGAAGATGGAGGACCCAAGTCGTTCACCCAGGCAGGTTTTCTCTCAGAGCAACATTGTCCCACCAAGTAGGAGGAAGAAGTCCTGTTGTGTCTCCTAAGCTTTCTCCCCTTCTGTTTGCAGCATCTCCCACCTATGCAGTGTTAGGACAGTTTTGCCATTTTACCTGCATAGAACAGACCTTCTCAGAGTGCCATTAAAAAATAAAGTGGTGACCTTCAGGCTGCAAGAATTACTTATTAAGCTTTATAATTACTGGGGAAATCATTATTATTATTATTATTATTATTATTATTATTATTATTATTATTGCTTTCTTTGCCTAAGTGTCCTGTTGCTTTTTTTCTTTTCCCCACAGGTCTCGTTTGTTTGGTGTGTTATTTGATAGCTTTTATTTTTGTGCTGAATTCTGGTAATTACTGGCTGAGTCTGTTTGACGGTTATGCTGGCTCTATTCCCTTGCTGATAATTGCATTTTGTGAGATGTTTTCAGTCGTCTACATTTATGGAATAGACAGGTATGAAATACAGCTTAAACATTACTGGATAGCAGTGCATAAAATAATTAGTTGCATAGCTACAATCTTGCTGCACCTCTGTGCATAACGTTTCTGTCACAGAAATCACTGAGATTATGCAACTGTAGTTTCTGCTTGCTTATATGTTTTAGGTTTCTTAAATAGTTCTCCACAAAAAGAAAAAAAATATTTATTAAGAATTTGTACAGGAAATTTTTCCACTTCATTAATGCATTATAATAAAAACTGCACTTTAACAATCAAATAAACACATCACTAAGATATTGCAAGAAAATATTAGGCATTAATAAGTGCCCTAGAGTGTCATTATATGAGTGCAAATAATTTATTTTTAAAGTAGGCATCAGAATGTAGGTATTTGCAAGAGCCGTTGTAGCTCACTTACATTTTAAATATGGTGATATTTACAATAACATTCCTTCAGGATAATTATATTAAATATTTAGTTAGCAGAAACAAAGTACAAGTGCACTGAGCTGAAAGTTTAAAACAGAGGTATATCCCAGGAATGTTTACAGTGAATGCTAAATGATATTGTCCAACGCAGGTGTCTCTAAGCAGGCGGCAGATCCTGTTTTACAGCAGGATGTAAATCCAAGGCTGCTGAGATACATTCTTAGCTGATAGATTCAGGACTTTATCAGTTGTAGCAGTGAGTAATTATCCTCTCAACTTTCTAGAGATGTAATAAATCAAATTTCAGCATTTTTATGTTTATAATTAATATGTAAGAAATACGAAAAAGAGCACGGGGAATTCAATCACCCATAGGATTTGCTTGAACCTGTGCTAGATCCTCCTGCTGCTGCTCCTGGCAATGGGGTGAATGCCCTTGTGGCCAGTCTTTCCATACTTAGATTTATATTACCTGAGTAGGCATGAATCAGCCTAGGTAAATTAGACAGAGTATCCTTGAGAAAGAAGGATTATTTTGATTTGTTAAGGACAGAAATGTCTGTGTTGACCACTTTTCCTTACCTTTTAGATCTCAGAACACTTTACAAAGTAAAATTAAAACTATTCCGAGGACACAAACGTGGGCTGACTCTAAATAGGGATGGGGGTTCTTTCAGAACAGAGCTTCACACCAAACTTTAATGTTCCTGGCCACTACACATCACTGTAGCCATCTTTGAAAACAGAGCTTGGAACTGCCCAAAAGTGCTCCAAATGAGTTTCTGTGACCTTTTTCTCAGAAATGGTCATTGGTAAAAGGATAGATCTCTTGCTCGAAGGATAACATGTGTGTTATCCATGACACTCACATGAACTACACCTGGATATGCTCTGAAATTGGGATGTGGGGCTCCATATCATTTTAGGACACCTAGATCTAAGAAGTTAGGGATGAAAAGGTAAAACAAATTTATGCAGTATTTGAGACTTTGATGAATTCAATGTGTTGTTCATAGCTGAAGGACCAACTGAATAGTCCCCTCAGGCTTGTCCCAAGATACACAGGAAAGCCAGACAAGAGGACTAAGAATAGAAGCCAAAACTTCCAAACTAACTATTTTTTAAGAAGTGTGTGCACAAGGTGTTGCATCATATGGAGAAGTCATAAATTGGTGCAGGACAGATGCAGACAGTATCACTCTCAATGCAGGGATTGTTTCTTCTTGTGAAAATATTTTTCCCCCATTATTCACTGCACATTCTATGAATAGTCCAAATAATACATTTTTAGGTGTTCTTAATAATGTGGAAAGTTAAATATTGTTTCAGCACTCAACCTGAGAAAACTGGTAGAAATCCAAATTAAGCTAATATTATGCACAGAATATAATCAGTAAAATTACTGCAATTTGCTTTTGTTCCTTTTTAGTATAGTGTCATTCCTTTTAGTTTATACAGAACTGAGATGCTTACCAAGAAACTGTGAAGCAATACAACAATATGTTTTAGGGAAAGTCCATCTGCATTGACTCTTTCCTGTTGAAACTATTTTGCGTATGCCTCACAGATTTCTAGAGGATAGTACATTTCCAAAAATAATTTTTCTGACTTATAACGATATGTGCCTTAAATTGAACTACTCAGATTTAACTCCTGATGTTGTTGACAATTCCAGTTTCACACCAACATTGGCAAAGTCCTGGGAAGCATAGCCAGGGGTAGTTTGGACTTCTCTGTTTATGAGCAGGCACTCTTTGATCCTCACCAGTTTTCTACAGTCCTGAACTTCCTGTTTTTGTTTCTAGGTTTAACAAGGATATTGAGTTCATGATTGGACACAAGCCCAATATTTTCTGGCAGGTTACCTGGAGAGTAATTAGTCCTCTCATTATGTTAGTTATCTTCTTCTTTTATCTTGTGGTGAATGTCAGCAAGGAACTGCTTTACAGTGTTTGGGACCCTACCTATGTAAGTATATAAACCAAAATTGTTTTTAATAATTATTTTATGTATTTTTCTTTAATGCAAAAGTCATGGTCAGATACATTCATCTCCCACCTGAAACAGTTTTCTAACAGAAACATACTGTGAGACAAAGTAATATTAAAAAGTAACACTTAGAAAAGTAAGTCCTAAATTCAGTTGTAATGCCTGCAACTGATATATAGTGATACCTGAATAGTTTTTCCATAGTGGGCAAAACCAAAACACTAGTCCAGTTTTCATGCAAGTCTGAAACAGATGTCAGTTCCTCAGTAGGGATTATAGAAGACGTGGAAATGTCTCAACCTTTCAATGTTGACAAAGGACCAAATCTTTGAAGCTATTTTGATATTGCACTTGGTTCTGCTTGCATTGAAAATCACAGAACATCAGTAGTGCTGGTTACTCATCACTGACAGAAGAAATTATTATTAATATTAATATCCATATTTCCTTTTCCAAATTATTGGTTTTATTTAAATTATGATTGCAGCAATAAGTTACTTACTTTTCCTTTCCTCCCCTTGCAAAACAAAAAGCTGTGTGTGATACAGAGAAGGGAGTATTAGAAAAAAATGTGGGTCTCATAATTTTCTCTGTCATCCCATCTGTTTTCTGCTTGTCTAGCTCTGCTTTCTGCTCTGTGACCTTATACCCGTCCCCATATTCAAAGCAGAAACAGTCACGTAGCACACTTAATATGTAAAGATTAATTTTAATTTTCTTAGGGCAGAGACAGAAAGAGAGAGGAGGATGGGGAAATGGGACTGCTTTCTTCTCTCCTCCTTGACAACCTCAGTTCCTTCTTAATAATGTTTCAGCTCTCCCTCACCTTTTGATTTCAGCCTTCCCACCCAAAGATTGTTTGGCCATCAAACTTGCTTCCTTCATGCCATCTTCTTTCCATGAATTTTGGGGAAAAATAGTTCCAAAACAGCTGAGACTGGAAACCCTTGACCTGAAAGCTGCTGTGGAATTGGCAAATTGTTTTCCCATTGTGGCCAGCTACTGTTCCGATTACATTTTTGATACATTGAAATACTGAATGTGAATTATTGAATGTGTCCAGGTCTTTGCTCCTGACAACTCTCCACAACTCAATTGTTTGCTCTTTCAGGAGGAGTTCCCCAAAACGAAGAAGCTTGAATATCCCCCTTGGGTGTATGCTGTTATTGTAGTCCTTGCTGGAGTGCCTAGTTTGGCCATCCCTACTTTTGCCATCTACAAAGCCATCAGAAATCGCTGTGAGAAAAAAAATGACCGTGCAGGCCTTATTGCTACATCTGAGACTTCCATTAATGGAAACTTGAAGTATTCATCATAAAGCCACTTTTTAAAATGTGGAAGAAAGCTTTGACAGTGAGGAAAGTAAAAAGAAAAAAAAAGAATTTAAGAATCAGGAGTTTTCATGTAAGGGTAACTGTGTTGTTTCCAGGTAAACATTTACTTAGCAATGCAATGCACTGTAAAGAGTTGATGTCCTGGAAGCAAATGGTGACACTTGCAAGTGATTGGGTCACCAGGCCAAATCATTTGTCCTCCTTCTGGTTTTGAAGCCAGAACATTTGAAACTGGCTTTCATCCCCTCTGCTTGGGGAAACACCGGGCTTGAAATGCCATAAGTGACTCTTCCATGTGCAGTCATTCTGGTTGGGTGGCTAATATGAGGGGTAATTTAATACTGTCTTCTCTTGTACATTAAATTGTTTTTATTTTACATGCCATTGTGTTGCACAAATCCACCAATACTATTTGTCTCATACAGAAGTTTAAAATATTTAATAAAAACATTTCTAAGTATGAGAATGACAGCTTGATTTGTTTAGAATTCTATGTATTTTATAAATTACTTTCAAGTTCCCGACAGATAGTGATACTTCTGCTGATGACAGTAGAGGTAATCTTGCAATGGGGCAGCAACAGTTCAGGAAACAGCAAAATCTGCCTTCTCTGGCATCCCTGAGCAAGGGGTGCACCACTTGCCTGGCAGGTCCAGGCTGATGGGAGAGCCAAGGCACCCAAATGGTGCAAAGGTTCTTGCCCTCATCTGTTACAATCAAGGTAGGTGGCTCTGGTTCATGTACGCGCACCTCCCCTCCCCCCTTACAACTATTTCAAGCTTCTAACTTCCATGTGACTCAGAGGAGCTCAGTGAGGAGTCCCATTCCTCATATGGCCACCTGAGAGAGAAAAGGGCACCACTGAGCGCCTGGGCTGAGTGCCAGAAGCAGACATTGTACGTGTCCCCTCTGCACAGGTGATCCTTTGCATCCAACTGTCCGTGAACATGGGCAACACATTTGTGTTACCTTGCAGCAATCCTCATACCTTTTAAAACAAGAATGGATCCAATTTACACCCTGACACTGATTGTAATTGAAACACTCTCTTACAAGAAATAGGTATAATTCAGGTGTATTTACTATAGAATGTATTTACTATCTTTAGAATAGTATATCTGTTCTAAATAGAGAGTAAAGTAAGATGCATTGCATGTGTACTTCATGAAATCATAGGATCAGTGGTTTGGTTTGGTTTGGTTTAGTTTGGAAGAGACCTTAAAGATCATCTACTTCCACACCCCTACCACAGGCAGGTACACCTCCTGCTAGACTAGGTTGCTACAAACCCTCTCCAGACTGGCCTTGAACAGTTCCAAGAATGAGGCATCCACAACTTCTTTGGGCAAACTGTTGAAGAGAATTTGAATGACCAAAATAATTCTCATTCCAATTTTCCATTTTTTTAATTACTCAAATGTAATTATTTAAACTATTTAAAGTTGTTATTCTTTAATGGGAAAAACATTTTTTTGTCAGATTTTTCTGCTGATATAAAGATCAGCCACCACGAATGAATAAAACTGAGTTTGAAGTGTCTGGCTGAAGCTGGCAGGTGCGGAATTCAGTATTTTGCTAGAAGGGCCCAAGCACAGCATGAGGCACATTCCTGACTGGAAGCACAGCAGGGGTGATGGTGGTGGGTGCCATGGCAGCTCTGATGCTGTGTAAGTGCTGCCAAGCCTCACTGCGTGCACAGACTTGTGTGCCCTGTGAGACAATCTTGACAAGAGACTGGGAAGTTAAGCTGCTCCATCTGTGGATCTGGATATTTGCAGAGCTGCAAGCAGATGAGCTGTGCCAGCCTGGGAAGACTCGTGTAGCCTAGATCTGAAACTGGCTTCTGGTTGCATGATCTGCAACCTGACAATATTTGTGTGCTTAGCTGCAGAGCAGGGCTTTTATTTCGGGGAAAACAATTCACCTTCACTTAGATACTCTTCCCATTTCAAGAGGGTGATCCAAGCACAAGTGTTGATTTACTGAACAAAGCAAACTGACTGGCTGCTCTGTTTAGTGTGGAATGAACTGATTCATCTCGCAAACTAGCAAAATCTTGGTATAACTGAAAGAAAACAGATACTCTCACATACTTTCAACTGAAAGAAAGCATTCAGCTCTTGCATTCATCAGTAACTATTTAATGAACAATAAAAATAGTCACTGAGGATTCACTGACAAGTGGGAAGTGATTAACTTCTAGCAGCTATTGTAAAAACAGACCAAGTTCTTATGTCTGAACATGCAAGGACTAATTTTTCTTGCCTTTTTTTCTAATTGACTTCTTGCATTTGCAAAAGATGCCTTCATTCATTTACTTCTATTAACAAACTAGTAAAGGAAATGGCAACATTTTGTTCACAGATTTTTACCAGTATTTTACAATTTTAATTAGTCTGCTGTAAAGGTTTCTTTTTAATTATATTCAGTGTCACACTTCTCTGACGGATTCTGAGAACAGAAGGAGAACAGAAAATAAAAACCTGTTTGATCCCAAGTTACCCATTAACAACATATTCCCAAGCTCTCTAACTATAGAAGGAGCTGCAAAAAAGGCAAGAGTGGTAACTCTCTATATAATAACAATTCCTGGTTTTTTCTTTAAACTGCAGTCTTGGCAATGGCACATTCCTTTGTATCAGATAAAAAGAGAGCTCCACCTCTCTTCCAGGATCCTCCTGTCACCCTACATAAAACCTGTAAGAGAGACAGGTTTTGAAGCATCTTCCCTTTTATAGGGAAAGGGGCTAAGGAACCAAGGATATTTCATTAAAATGTCAAAAGATTTATCAGCAACACCTGAAATCCCTAAAGAAGATGGCAGACCCAAGTGGGACAATAAGTTCCAGTATATTTTAAGCTGTATTGGATTTGCTGTTGGTCTGGGAAACGTGTGGCGATTTCCATACTTGTGTCAGATACATGGAGGCGGTAAGATTGAAATGGAACTTTGTCAAAATATTACACTGCAATTCTAATATAACTGTACAAACTTCTGAGAGGTATGGAAGTTATATAATTTATATCAGTTACATCCCTTTTTTTGAAAAAAAATAACTAATTCTCATAAATGTTTTGCTCTAGTTAGATTTTCTTTTTCTGTTTAAAATGATGCATTTGCTTAGGAGGACCTGACTGATGTTCACTCAGAAAAAGCTATTTTAAAGTTTTTACACTGCTACTACAGTCCCAATGGGGCCAGGAAACTGAACCTGCAACTTCTAAGGAGAAGTGAGAAGTCCTAGGGAGGACTGAGAGAACTGAGCCCCAGGCAAATGGTTCATTAATGCAAGGATCATTAACTGAAGTGAGTTTTCCTTTGGGAAGGTGAGCAAGTCAGTCCTTCTCTGATGCTCTTAGAAGCTACCTCATCATCTGGAACTGCCTCTGCAGAAAACTAAATTGTGCTTTTGGGTGTCTGAGAGGCTGTTTAAAACGCTCAGCTGATAGAACAGCAACAGGAGCCTGTCAGGTGGTGTGGACAGGTGCCCAATTCTGTCCCTGGGCACCAGTTCCACAAAGAATTGCTTTAGAATCAGACAATTTGGTAAATATAAATGGATCAGAAAAGAGTACTTGATAACTCACCATCCACAGTAGCTTTTGAAATCTGCCACTGTCTAAAGCAGAGTGAGACAGCAAAATGTTTCAGCCAATATTATTTGTTATCTTTCAATTAATTGGAGAAACAGAAAATTCAAACCTGGAGAAACTGTCAAATGACAGAAAATATTATTAAATCCAAGCTTGTTTTACTAAGGTATTTCTTGATGAACTACATATATTTCAATCAACCAAGGAACCAAGAAAGGATATTGCCTTTAATGGAAGATGTTTCATAAAGGAGTAGCCATTTAGGGACTCTGGTAAGCAGTTCAATGAATGAGATACAGCAGGTTGTATCAACAGAAAGAATCTTGGCATATATAAGCAGAGCACTAGGATCTAGGTAGAGATATTGCTATCAATACTAAATCAACTTCTGAACCTCTGACTTTTTCAGAAAGTCCACTTTTCAAGGACAACTTGAAAAATTAGACAAAATGCAGACAAGCCCCAACAATTATTCAAGGGCTGGAAAACCTGTGGGACAAGAAACAATTCAAGAATTCAATCTATTTAGGTAATGAAATTGAAAATGAAAATGTCTATCATAGTCTTTAAATGAGCAAATGGAAATTATTTTGGTGGCAGGGAGCTTTTTAATGTTGAATATGTAACAGCTGAAAGTTATAATTACACAAATACAAATAATAAAAGACAAGATGCAGTAGGTTAGATTCCTCCCAAGAGGCTATGTGTTTTCCATTATTTTACTTACAACACAAGAAACCCAGTGAAATTCCCTCAGGGAAGTGCCATAATTGGGTGGCTAGAAAGCCATAGGTTCACACTGTTTTTCTGCATCTGTCCATGGGAAAGACTGGACTAAAAACGGTCACTTCAGTTAATGATCCTTGCATTAAGGAGACATGATAAAGACCTTTAGAGAGACATCCCCATAGCAAATATGGCACGAGACCTGCAGGGAAAATGTTCTGGACCAGGAGCTGTAGGTCAAATACTCTACAGCATCTCAGGTAGCCTTTCAATCTTGGAAAGCTAGGGAAGACGCATACAGTATTAATAAATACTGTATGCTAAGGCTAACATAATATGATATTTTTGTAATGTAATGCGTTCAGTGGAAGGTTTGAAACTCACAGGCAGGGACATAGCAAGATGCAGCTCCTCCTCACATCTCATTACATAGAGCTCCTTCTGGGGCCACCAACTGTGTGAGGCTGCACGAAATTTGTGCTTCAGAGTTTTGTGGAAATCCGGATTAAGATGAAATATTGTGCTACTGACCATAAAAAGGCTCTCAAACCTTCCAATTAAGCACCAATCGTTGTTTCTCCATGCTGGAGGTGGGGGAGCAGCTTTGGCCAACAGTTTTTCAGTATCTTCAGATCCCAGCCTCACTTCAGAAGATAGCAATGCTCACCTGTTACTGCGGTTTAATCTCTCTCATCCATCCTCCCTTCTGTGGTCCCCTGCATCCCTGTCCTACAGATCTCACCACCCCAGGAGAAGTGTGAGACTGACTGCAAGGAGACCCACGGTGACCTGTCTAATGAACTAAACAGTGCTCAGAAAGTCTGTTTGCTTGTGTATCTGGCTCCAGATATTTCCCACAGGAACTGCTGGGACAAAAAATGCAGGGATTAGAGCAGGTCTAAAGATAATAAATATAGGAAAATGCTGCAGGGAAAAAGGCTGAGTTGCTCTTTTGCTCTCTAAATAGTAATGTTGCCAGTGAAAAATCAGTTTAAAATAGCTATCAGACTCAGTAATGGCAAACAGCTACTTTGCATCATCACAAACAGTGGCACAAGATAGTGGTGATTTAAGGTCAATGTGTGGATGTGCAGCCAGTGTTTGGTCACTCAGCCTCAATAAAGGGCTCAAAGAGCTCAACAGCATGATGAACTCTGTAACAAAGTGCAGTGAGGTTTGTGGATAATTTATCCCAGAGAGATGGCATTGGAAAAGTTGAGTGAGCCATGAAGACCACTGAGAAGACAGAGCTGTTTGATTTACACTAGTGTATAAGGTAGTTACACTTTTCTTCTGTTAGTTTAAGGCAGTGACGTGATGAGGGGTTGCATTTTTGAAAGCAAACAACTCAGATTCAAAAGCCCAATAGATTTTCAGGAGTATTGGAGCATAAATCCTGTTTGTGTGTATCTGAAGATGTGAACGTAGGAGAGAACAGCAGCATTGTGGTTAACTGGGAGCCCTGAGAGGTGCACTGGATTGTGCCTGCAGCCACAGTCATAAGTGCAGTGAAACCTGGTAGGGATACGGCATAGACATGCTCAAAGGCTGAATGGCTTCTGTGGTATAGTTTCACAGCTGGTTCAAGTGATATCCAAGTATTTCAGCATTAAGCAATGTACTTTTCCTCATTTCTATATGTTTCAAAAAACAAGAGATGAGAACAAGTGCTTGTGTATTTGTCTCATGTCAGCTGTTCCCATCAGACCTCTGGACCTGATTCATTGCACATTAGTGTTACTCAGTAACTCGTATCTAATATATCAGTTTTGCTGACATTTATCACCTGCTGCCGTTACTGATTATTTGGATTTATTGCCTGAGTTAAGTTAGTTATTTACTTTTCATGACTAATGGGTATGAAGGTTGTTTGCCACAGTCAGTGCAGACAAACATAAATGTTCCCAGGCAACTGGGATTGAAAAGAAGTCTCTAAATAGCCCAGTATATTGTTGAGACACTAACAAGTGTATATTGACTTAGTATATATTGAGACACTAACAAGTCATATAGCTATATGTGTACACATAGAGTCATCTGAGTATACTTTAGAAAAATCAACCTGGTTCCAGCTGGACCGACTGCAGTGGTTTACTTTTAATTTTTGCTAGTATATACTTGCCTAGCTCATGGGCATTAAAAATGTGCACAGTGCCTGAGCCTACAAGACGACTGAAAATATCTTTAATATAAAATACAGTTTCTTTCTAGGAAAAGAAATACACATAAACTCTACAGTTATGGTAAAAAGGGAGAACTGTTTACTTCTGGGACAACCATTTACAGACCTTTATAACCCTACATGACCTTTTGCTCAAACTTGAACTTGCTGCAAAATGCCTGGCTCACTGTGTCCTCAGAAAGAAAACAAAACACAAGAGGAACAACATGTATACCAGGAAGATACTGTAAAGACACACAAACCCAAACATTGTATGTTGGGAAGTGCAGGACAGTTCACTCTCTGACAGAAAAATTGTGTTACAGCAAGCAACAACCTTAATTTTCTGGATTGTTGCCATGTTCTGCTCAAGTCCTTGGTGAAAAGCTGTGACATTTGGAGTTAATCCTTTCACAATTTGTTATATTTCTTTGCCCTTTACAGCTCAGTTTGGTGGATGTTTGCATGTGAGTGCTGCTTGCTCGCATCCTTCAGTCATGAGTATTTCAAAGGAAGTTCACCAAGATTATGTTATAAGTTGGTCTGCTGGTGTTACACATCTTTGTTTGAAATGGCTATTGCCCCCTTGGATTTCTGGACTCGGCTTTAGCTCCTTCAGTGTTGCTCAAGAAGATATAGTCATTTACACGGGAAATCCAATCCTGCCAAGCCTCAGAGTCTGTAAGATGCACAATGTGACCTGCAAGTCAAAATCAGTGCCATCATAAATATGCTGTACAAATGTGACATTTATAGTAGCTCGTACTTTTCATCTCCATTGAGGCATGTGCAGAAGACATAATAAAGGTCATGAAGTACTATTTTGTAGAGAGAGGGGTGAGTGTGATTAAGTTGCTCCTTTTTTCCTACCAGACGTCTTGATGTGATTCCTTGCTGTGTTGACTACTACACTGCTTAGCTGAACTCCCATAGAGAAAGTGGGACGGGTCTGATAACCCCCTTTCAATAGCTAATAGCTTTTTCTCTGTATCTGAACAAGTAATTACCACCTATTGCAATTTCTTGTAGGTAAAATATAAATTATCATAGGTATCTCGCCATTAAGTTCTCAGCCTTTTGGAAAAATGCACCCATCGCCCTTCCTCCTATGTACCGACAGACCAGGAAAGTGGATCTCTGAATTCTTGTTGCACTGTATCACACTGAGATGTGCTTTCTGAATTTTTCAGACTCTACAGATGCATTTCCTCTGAAGTTACTATTTTGTTACTTTCCAAGTAATTTCAGTCTTTATCATAATTATTTGTTTCTATTCCTAAATCTCTATCTGAAGGAAAATTATTATTCATGTTCTGCCCTCTCAAATGCTATTGTGTCTTTAGATCATCATTTCAAGTCACTTGCCTTTCTTCTGCAAGCCTATCCACTGCTAAGATGCAAAATTGAACACATGGATTAGTTTCTGCAAGTTTTTCTCCAACATTTAGGAAGTCTTCCTTAGTATCCCATCATCAAGCAAAGCTACTGGGTTTTCTTCTCTGCTTCTCACTGAGGCTTATTTATTTCTGCTGATCTTGGTATATGTAAATCGTGAGGTCACCTGGCTGATTCTTCAAACTGCCTTACATTTCCACTAGTCAGGTATGTTGGACTCTCTTTCTAAGAAGTTACAAACCCAGTTTGGTTGTTTCACTCTGTTTTGCTGGTTGATGTGAACCAACTTTACACTGTGCTGCTTCCTGAGCCTCCTGGTCATTCTGCCCTGTGGTGCATCAGCAGCTCTCCTCAGGCTTCATCGTAGCACTTCTCACCCAGATTGTCGTGTGCAGGTGATATAACAGAGATCGTGCCCTTCAAGTGTCGTTTTGCTGAATATGGTGGAGCAGTTGCTTTTCTGAGTTGATTTGCCCATGCACTGAAATCAAGGGGTCAGGCTTAAAAACTCTCAGTGTATCTTGAGTGCACCAGGTCCTTTCTTTTCTACTGCTGTGACTGTGGAGCTACCTCCACTCCAGTGGTTCTTCACCAATCATGTCACACACTGGTGCTCCTTGTCACTTGGGACTCTATTCTTAATGGAACCAGCTCAGCAGTGTGTGCAGTATTTGAAGTTGTTGAAGTTGTTGATAGCCTGATTTGAAAAAGTTCTTGAAGGCTTTCTGTGCCTTCTCGTGTGCACAAGAGTTTTTCCACAGCTTTGTAGTATCCTTGTGCAGGATCTCCTTCCAAAACAATTTTTAATTCTCAGAGATTTTGAACTGGGTTCCCCCCCCGCTCCCTTGACCTTCATGTATCTACTTGCTTTATGAATCTTCAGTGTCTTTCTGACAGAAGGAATGATGTAGACTAAAATTTTCCTAAGTCATGCCTCAGGGATGCAACTAAATCATGCTCTGGCAATACCTTCAATTTTTATGGGCATTTTTCCATCCCTGGCTTGCTTCTTATGTAATTTATTTTCCTTTCATTGTAGAGCATATAGATCTAGAATACCTAGATATAAGTATACCTAGAATGTCCAGATATAGGATAATTTGTTAGTAGTGTTTTATGATCATTTCTGCCAAGATTTCCTTCTCCCATGCCTCATGGAAGCCAAATCTACAGAGTTTCTGCTGTGCCTGTGCTACTCATCATATGAGTGCTGATGGGCTTTTGTCGTGCCTGGGTTTGAATGCTTTGGTTTGTGATATCTGCTGGGTGTTAGGTACCAGCTTGCTGCTTCATTCTGCTTCTTGGATTTTCTGCTTGCCTTTTCCCTGGTTATATTTCTCATTGCATTTTTTAAAAAAGGTACTTAAATTTTGCCTTCTGGCACATCCCCTTCTATCTATTAAACAGAGCCATTGAGCCCTTGACTAGACAGTGCTGGAGGGTTCCTACTCACTATTCCATACATAATACCTTTGTGTTAATGTATTTCTGTTTTTTTCTATAGGTGGGGGATTTTATTGTGGAAAAGAGTAAGCTTCAAGTGCTTCAGCAGGCTGACTCTCCTTCTCCTGACTATTTTCTTTTTGCCTAAAAATAGGGTAATGCAAAGGAATGAATAA
This sequence comes from Platyrinchus mystaceus, assembly GCA_035041135.1. Lineage (NCBI taxonomy): Eukaryota > Metazoa > Chordata > Aves > Passeriformes > Tyrannidae > Platyrinchus > Platyrinchus mystaceus. The sequence continues at coordinate 87,535,132 of JAWWLV010000088.1, forward strand.
CTGAAAACTTAATTTTACACTACAAGCCATTTACTTTAATTAGTTTCGAGAAAGTTGGCTCCATAAGCTACTTTTTCTTAACCAAGTCTTCTGCCATATTTTCATATTTGCAAATAGCAGATTTTTTATATTGTTCTCATGGAAAGCCAATATCTTCTTTCCAAGTGTGACATTATGTTTTGCCATGCTGTAAATATGCCTGGAGGTACACACAAGCCTGCACAAAGTAAACAGGCTTTTATCAGCAGAATGTCTAAACACGCTCTGCTGTAAATGGCTCAACTAGCAAACAGAAAAGGGGAGAGAGATAACAGAGGGCAGTTTGCACTAATTATTACACAGTTATTTCCCAGGAGATATGATATGGGAGATAGGTTGCTCTCATGGAGTGCTCTGCTAGCAAGGCCTCAGCATCGTGTGGATTGCAGCAAGACAGCTACTGCCCAGAGCTGGTGTATGGCCAGGCAGCGGGGCAAAGAAGTAAAGTGCTCTGTACCATGGTGCTCTGGTCATTTGCCTGAATATTTTGCTCTTCCCAGGGGGCAGTCCAAGGCACAGGGCTGTCAGGAGCGCTGGGTGGGCAACCTCAGGTGTGCTGTGGAGAGGGATACTGCAGCAGGTTTGAAGCAGAGCAAAGAACTGAGCACGGCAAGAGGTTGGTTACTGAGCTCTTGTGGAAGGGACCTCCAAATTCCTTCATTACATGGGAGCTTTGGTAAGTAGCTCCAGGTGAGATTTCATCAGGTGGCAAAATATTTAAAAATAAACCAATTACTGTGGTCCTTAAGTCCCTCTGTAAATCTCTCTTGGAGGGGGAAGTTTGTAACAGCCGCTTTAGAGCTTCCTCCAAGGACAAGGACTACTGAGCAGGGGTAACAAGGATCCAAATCGAGGATTTAACATACTGCAAATTAACTGTGAGACTCCTTTTCAAATCTGCTTCTTAGTAGTTAAAAACATCTTAAGAGTTCAGGTCATAAGGCAAGGCATTTGTTTCCACCTATGGCAGTTTAAGAACAGTCCTCTATTGTGAAGAGCTTTGCTGATTTTTTTTTTCCTATGTATTTATTGGTAGAAGGCTAAACCATTCAACACCACACCTTCTCTGGGTGTTGTATGTATTTATTGCAGCTCCTAGCAATAGGTAGCAAAGTTATTGCAATACAACACTAGCTCAAGTGATTAGATTTATCTGCCCAGCCTTTCTAAATGACCAGTGATTGCAGAATTCCGGCGCCACTCCAGGTGGAGACCACAAATCCTTCTGCATTCCCCCACCTCCCTCTCAGGGCTGAAGACTGAGCATAGAGCAGAGCTACTCTGTTCTGTTCTGTCAGATGGGGATGGTGAGGCTGATCTCCCTGCCAACCTGGAGGGAGAGGAGAAAGGTTCCAGAGCTGGAAGAGCAGAGCTGAGCAGACCCAGATATGAGATTTGGAGGCAAAGTAGAAATGGTAGAACAAGGCACAGGTTTATTGACAAAGCAATGAAGAGCACAGAATCAGTACACATTGGCAGAAGGATTGGGAGGTGGCTGAGGCAGGACTTCTGTCTTTGTTTCCCTGGAGAAAAGACTTAGTGGTCACAGTGGTTGTTGGTCATGGCAATAAACTTCTATCTATTACACCATTCCAGTTTAATTGGACATTTGGGCAGGTGGTATAAACATACTGGTGGAACTTCTCCTGGTCTCATAAAAATCAGTATTTGTGCAAAAGAAGGGAGACCCAAACCCATGTCCTTTCTGAGGAAAGGTGTGGGAAACAAGGCTATTAGAAGGAAATAGCCAGGCTGCTGGCAGGACTGGTCCCTTCCCACAGGTAACCAACAGCACGTGCTGCTTCTGGCCCAAGGGAGATGCTGTGAGAAAAACAAGAAAGATGTAAAGGATACAAACTAGGAAGAAATTGGGTTTCATTGCTCCCACGTCTCACAGAAAAACTTCAGCCTTTCTTTCAGTTTTTCATTAGCTGGAGGCCATGTGCTCTAAGCAGAACTTCACGCAATAAAGCAACCTGGTCTCTTGGGGTATCCAGCACAAAATCATGCTTTAGCAGCAGAAGGTGGAGGAGCACATGCCTGAGAGCTTTAAGAAGGGGAATGAGCCAATACACTGAAGGGAAAATAGTGACAGTATAGGGGACAGGCAAACCCTTGTTTTTTATGAGAATGGGGACAAAAGATGCTTAAAAGGAAGGGAAAGGGATGAAATAGTGAGTGAAATACTTATAATGGGCTGCAGCAATGCCTGAGGGGAAGCGTCCTGCAGCATTAAGCATCCCAGTCCTTCCTCCTCCATCTTCACCAACAAAATGTAACCAGTAACAAACATTACTTGGCAGGTGTCCCCAGAAATGATCCCTCGCTCATCCTATGTGGACTTTGTTAGGTTCATAAACCAGATTAATTATCAAATGTTAATTTAGTGAAATGCAGATAATCATGTGACTTAATTGCACTTAACTGTCTTTTCAGGGGCTTTCCTGATCCCATACTTCATAGCTCTTCTCTTTGAAGGCATCCCACTGTTGCATCTTGAATTGGCCCTAGGACAGTGCCTGAGGAAAGGCAGCATCGGTGCCTGGAACACTATCTCACCTTACCTTGGAGGTGTTGGTACGTCTCTTTGGGTCCCAGCTCAAGGAATTGCAGATGAGCTCCCATCCAGCACTCAGTTCCTACACACCTATGCCTGATGCTTTTTAGGATACAAAAATTAATGAGCATTAGGATTAGAAAGAACTTTTTTTCAGTGAGGGTGGTGAGATACCGGAACAGGTGTCCCAGAGAGAGGTGGTTTCCCTGGAAATATTCATGGTCAGGTTGGATAGGGCTCTGAGCAACCTGGTCTAGTAGAAAATGTCCCTGTTCATGGCAGGGAGGGTTGAACTAGATGATTTTTAAATGCCCATTCCAACCCAAACAATTGTATGATTCTATAATTCTATATTTCTCTCATCAAGTATTACTCTAGGCACACAGGAGCCTAAAATGCAAATCTCATAACTTTTGCTGTTGGAAGCATAATGAATGTGAGCTCTGCTAGCCAACACTGTCCTGTTCCTACCATATCTTGGTGCTCACACAAGGGCTGCCTGCCCACAGTGCTTCTTACTCCTCCCTGACAGCCCTTCCAGGATCCAGTCTTCTCTGTCCATGAATAGTCAGACTGAAGGGAGAACAGAAAGATATGAGGATCCTGGCACCTCCTAATGAGTCTAAAGCACCTGGGAAAGCTGGCCTCCACAAGAGGGGGGCAGAGTGGGCGACTGAAGGGACACTATTAACATGGCTGGGCACCAAGTAGAATCCACAGGGCATTTTGCATCAGACTGGTGTGTAGGATTGTACTGGCAATGCTTTTCTATTTACTGAATGGACACTGAAAAAAACACATCTTGTGTCCTGAATGCATAGGCTGTAGAAGCAATCGGGAACAGCCACCATGAGGGCTGAAGCATGGACTCTACTCGGTATTTGAGATAGCACCCTTGTGCCTGCAGGGCAAGGAGAAGCCCCTGGATGCTCCAGCCAAACCTGCTGGAACATATCCGGCACTAAGCAGGTGCTTGAAATAGGCTTGGCACTGATAGCCATGCCTGTGGGCACGTGTGGGAGAAAAAGGGATGGGTGAGAGGAGTTATCTAAGGGCCAAGGACAACAAGGAAAAAACACCAAGCAGTGGGGTGGTGCTTCCAGCTAAGCCCATCTCCTTCAACTAGGCATGTCCGTACTCCCTTTGTAAAAATACAAGCAAGCAGAAAATGTGGTGTTGATATTCTTCCCTCCTTATCATAGGAGCAAAACAGTGACCAATTTAAATTCTCGGGAAAATCTCGAGGAGGGGCATGGGAGGATGGACAAGAAAATCTTGAAACAATAGGAAATGTGAGCTTCCAAGAGCTAGTGCTGTGACTGACTTGATAATTTTTTCCAAAGCTTTTCTAAGCTGAGATCTTGTGCTTTCTGCAGGTGTTGGTTGCTGGGTGGTGTCCATTCTGGTGAGCTTATACTACAACACTGTTTTAACCTGGGTGATGTGGTATTTCATAAACTCCTTCCAAGAACCTCTTCCTTGGAGTGTTTGTCCTCTAAATGAAAACAGAACAGGTAACTACAATACCATGATCACTGCTAGCAAAAGGAGGATCTAAAACATCAGTTTGAGCTCACCTACAAATCCTGAAAAGCCACACTTGACTTGGCCCTGAGTTGTGTACAAGTTCTGGTTTGATTTCACATTAAAAAGGTCCGAAAGTCAGAATAGCCTACTCCTCACAGAAACAAGATCCAGAAAATTGATGAGCCTTTTTTTACTCCATTTCAAAATGGAAAGCAAAATAACAGTGTTAAAAAAACAAAGGCAACTAAATAAGCACTTAAAGTAGGATTCTTTGATGCTCAGACCAGTCATGCTACCTGTTACAAAACTTTAGTAAGACCAAAGAGAGACAGTGTAGCTAAGCAGGACAAGGAGGACTCCTCTCAGGACTTCAAAATTATTTTTCAGCTTTCTTTTTTGCTCAGAGTTTGAGAGAAAACAAGATCCAGGGCAGAGCAAGAACCATAACCTGAGTAAGAGGCTAAGTGAAGAGACAAAACATAAAAGAAGTCAACTTTATTTTGGAGGCTATAGGACTGTTCTAAAGTAGGAAGAAAATTAGACATAATTCATATTTCTTTCAGAATTAGACAAAATTATTTGGGCCTTAAGAAATAGGATTCTTTCATTTTTCAGGTTCAGATGTCCCAGTTAGGGAGTTAAACAGATGTTTGCCAAACCTGCTTTGGAGATCAACTATTTAATCAATATTTGGTATACAAAAGCTTGCATTTATAGTTTAGCATCTTTTGAAAATATGAAGAAATCCCTTAAGGACAGATTTTTCAATACCAGGGCCAAGATGGGAAGAACCTGCACTTCTCCATCACAAAGGCAATGCTCTCTGCAAGGAGCTGCTTCCTGAGACAAGTAGCAGCTGTTCCCATCTACCAAGCTTATCTGAGCACAGACTCCCCCAGTCTTGGGGGTGCTGGACATCCTGGTTATGGGACAGCCACCAGTGCTGCAACACTGAGTAACCTCATCTTTTGGAAATGCACTGAGTGCTCTCAGGACATACCAAATTCTGGTTGGGAGCAATGGCAGGGGCTGCAGCACCCAGGGAATTTGGGTTTCCAGCTGAAGACAGCAGGTCAGTGGGTTTCCTGAGGATCCTCTGTCAACCTCTTCTTCAGGATTTAGGTTGCTCATAGGCAGAGGGGTAAGCACAGGTTGTGATTCATGTCATGTTCCCAGTTTCTTTTTCTTCAGGCACAGAACGTGGCTGGGGAATGTCCACTCTCCTGGATGCAGGAGAACTCCTGGAAACATAAGCCAAAGATGCCAATGCCTTGGTCTTTCCCCACCACAGGGCCATGACATGTATCCTCAGGTGCCTGAAGTCTGTTATGGCTCCACCAACTTGCAGACAGACAGCTAAAAAATTTCATAGTCTCCAGTGCCATTAGTTTAGGTTTTACCTTGCACTGTGTATGCCACTGTTTCTATTTAAAAAGTTATCCCCTGTAGAAATGCTGGTGATGGTCTCAGGTAAATCTCAGAGTCTCAGACTGATGTGACAGAGTTTGTCTTGTTGCACTTTACCCACAGTGCAGAAAGTCCATCTCTGAATTTGATTTGATTATAACACTTTTTTTTTCCCCACATTTTTTTTCAGGATTCAACAAAGAATGTTATGAAAGCACCGCAGTAAATTATTTTTGGTACAGGAAGACTTTGAACATAACACCTGACATCGCTGAGAGTGGCACATTACAGTGGTGGCTCATTTTGTGCTTAGCAACTTGCTGGGCAATTGTCTATCTCTGCACCATCCGAGGAATTGAAACTACAGGAAAGGTACAAAAAGGACAGAGAAGTGCATTACCCCACACTTTCCATCTTGCTCTCCAGATACTGAGATTTTATCACCACGGAAAGGCTTCCCTATTTACCATACTAGCACCATTTCACTGTGCTCCTTGTCCAATAAAGCCAGAACAGCAGTACAGATGGCTTAAAATGATGCTTCTCTCTTTTTCCATTGCAAATGCTTCTGCCCTACAAGCCTCCTCTCACACAGTTTTAAGAGCAATTTTCTTAGAAATATATTATGCAAAAGTACACCCTTCTTTTAAAGATGGCAGTGTTCATCTGTAGCTGTCTTATCAAATATTATTAGAATTGTATGTTGCAATAACTTAAATAGGTTTCATTGAAGTTATTGCCAGTAACTCTTTGTCTTCTGACTTTCTTACTTCAGGCAATTTATGTAACAGCAATATTTCCTTACCTGGTCCTGACTATATTCCTTATTCAAGGACTCACTCTACCAGGAGCCACAGATGGTCTGGTTTACCTCTTCACCCCTAATGTAAGTATTGCTGCTATAGTCAGAAATATTTTACCCTTTTCTCCCCCTCAGATTTCACACTGTATGCTCATTTTTCAGCAACACCTGATCTAGCTCTCTATACAAGAGCTCAGCTAAGCTCTTTTTTCTGAGATGAAGTGATTTAGTATTTTAATACACTTTGGCAGAAAAAACCCCATCAAAGTATTTAACAGTTCAGTAGTAAGCATTTCAGAAAATACTGGAAAATTAAGTATATTATGGGTGCTTCAATCTTGAATGTGTAAGTAAACTTCACAAGCACATGATGAGATTTTCATGCCAATATAATAGAATTTACACAACTTTAGTCTTTTAAAAATTCACAAGGAAAACTAACGAGGAATTACACTGCAAAGTGATTTTTTTTTTTAAGGTTGAAAGTAATTTTCTCCTACCCATGTTTCTCCTTAACTGCAGTTTCCTCCCCTCCATCATAGCTGTTCCTAAAAGACACAACTACTAGAGAAGAACACCTCTCCCATTTTTTCTCATCTTCTCAAAGGGATGGGAGTTCCAGATCCCGCCTTTCAGAAGGATATTTTCACACCATCCTTAGTGGCATTCCCAAATGAAAAGTCAGACTGTCCCACTGACTGGTTGCTATCAACTGTAAGCTCCTCACAGCTCTGCCTTTGTGCTAAAAAGCTCCATGAAGTGGTGAGTGCAGAGGAGGAAAAGCAGCACCCACTGATAGGTGGTGTCAGAGCATTCACTGGTTCTGCAGCCACAGCAGCACTTCCAACCACATGTTTTCCCCTTTCCTTTTCTACAACAAGAAAACAGACATTAAGGAAAACACAAGTCAGGTAGACCAGAGATATATTATATGGCAGGCTGGAAAGGGACAACAAGAGAAAGCTCAGATGAGACATCTCTTTATCCCTCCCTCTGCAAGCCCAGTGGCACAGACAGCCATCTAAATGCTGCCAGAGCTCAAGAAGGACAACCTTGGTTATTACAGATCAGGACATACACTTGCATTTTTTAGGGCCCAGAGAAGACAATAAAAGCTTGGTGCAACGTCTTAAGGAAGAAAGCAGGTTAGACAACACAACCAGGAACAGGGCTTAGCCTGTTGTCATTTGGTCTCAGCTGAGCTGTTGGGTTTTTCCAGAAGAGCTCAGGCATCTCTGGGACTTAGGATCACTGCACACTGAACTTAATGCAGAAAGCAGATTTGTGTATATTCCCAAAGCTTGGAGGTATTGCAGTGCTAAAAAGGAGTGGATCATCATAAAAAGAGCCAGATGGATTTGTAGACTGGTGCCAGAAGTCGGAGTGGAAATCCATCTGCAGTCAACCTGCAGTTAATGGTTAGCTGGTTTGAGGAAGCAGATCCTGGAGACATCCTTGAAAAGTCATCTGAAGATGGTTCTAGTGATGAAACTGTGTTCTTATCTACGAACATGGGAAAGCTGATGCAACAGTCTGGTAAGTTGATACCTGCTATGGGTGTTGTCATTGCATAGAAAGTTATAGTGTAAGAGAGAGAGAGATGGCTTTGTTAAACCAACCCACCAACTGCTATGGAGGATTGTGGCACTTCAAGGACTTCAAAGGACACTAAGCATATAGCTGCAACATTGCCCTTCTCCCTTCTTCCCCTTAGCCCATAACTGCAGTACCAATATTTTCTTTCCTGTTACCCTGTTTCATGAGGAACTATTCCCACCCCTGCCATCAGTAAACACAGTCATGTTTCTTGTTATGCTTCCCCATAAGGAATGTCCCAAAGTGAGTTGTACAGGGGGGCTATTGGTTTGTGGGTTGTTTTTTGTTTGGTTTTTGTTTTGTTGGGGGGGGGGTTGTTTGGTTTTGGGTTTTGTTTGTGGGTTTTTTTGTTTGGTTTTTGTTTTTGTAGAGATTTACCTAGTCCACCCAGACCACACTAGCTTACAAAATTGGAAAGCATATTTCTTAAGTGTGTGCTGTTTCCTTCTTCTTTTCCTGTCTTTTTGCAGGAAGTTTGTAAAGCTTTAGCAAAATAAAGCAAGAATTAGCTCACCTACTGCTTTTTTCAGTTTGCTTTTAAAATAAATGTATAAATAAATAAAATAATTCTTCTTGATATTTTCCACTCATTGGAGGCAATATTTTCCAACTTTTTTTCCAGTGCAGCACAAATTGTAGTTTCTGATAGCTGCCACATCCACTTTCTGGTAACTGTGACATCTCATAGTTTTTGAAAATCTAAGAAAGAAGTAACACCTAGTGATAAAAGTTATATCTTACCCGGTTTCAAGATCATGATCACCCAAATGAATTAATTATTTTTTTCCAAACCACCACTGTTAATGTTTATTCACTTTCCAAGTTTGTATTTCAGTTCTCATTAAAAAATATCAAAAATAACAACTGCATGCATATGGATTTAAAATGTGGCAGGCTATGCAGAAATACACAGGCTTTTTGCTATTTGACTTACTTTCATACCCTCAATTTTAGAACAAATAATGAATACTTCTTTTCATTGACTTTCAGATGTGGAAAAGTCTGACAATTCACTCACTCTTTCTAAACTCTTGGCTACCTGGAAAATGAAGCTGCCAAGAAAATAAAAAAGACTGAAATGATGTTCACAGACATTTGAAGGGAAAGCAGAAGTTGTCAAAGAGGAAGCAACACAGGAGCTGGAACAGAGTTTTGGAAAGGTTTTTGAAAAAATAAATAATGAGAGGAAGCAGAAAAGAGATCTCATCAAGCATCAGCAACAGTCTGCATGGCACACCTTCAGTGGACATCTGTGTGAGCTCAGGAACACAAACGTCTCCTTCTCCAGTCTCTTTCATATTTGAAAGAGCTTCAGAGACTGTAAATATTTGGAGGTTTGACAACGAACAATTCCAAGAATTTGTTTGGGCAACTGATGCCTGTGCCCAGAGTTCTGCAGCTATTTAACAAGCAGTGAGAATAGCCAAGAAAAAGTAAAAGGCAGCACAGGGGCACCAAATCCACTATCCACAGAGGCAATTTGTAACTTTTTCCTCTGTTTTACAGTTATGGTATATTATTGTGCATGGACACTTAAAGCTTCTTTCAAGGTACCTGTACTGTCCATACTGTTTCTGGTATTAAGGAGAGCAAAAGCACTGCCCTAATGAAATGCTGCCTTTAAGTACAGCATTACCTGTTGGCCTTATGAGAAAAGCATTAGTTTTTACACATCACAGGCACCCCAGTAATTTTAAATTCTGTTTTAAGAAAATTTCTGTCTGTGTTTTATGTGTTCAAGTATCCAAACATCTTACCACCCATAGGGTAGCAATTATACTTCCTGTCCTCATTATTCCTGTGTTCATTCATTGACATTCTGGTTGTGTACCTTCATCTGCATGTTTCTGGCATCAGCACATTTTTTCTTCTGAAGATACTTATAAAACCTGTATGCCATATTACTAAAAATATAAAATAATTTTTAAAATAATTTGCTAAACAGCAGATAATGACATTGCCATGGCATGCTCGCCCACCTGTTATTTCTTCAAGTTTGGGGGTTGATCAGTATCTTTTAGAGCCTGTAAATGCATTGCACCTAGCACCGGTCATAACTATCTCCAGACTCATTTGCCAAAGTCCCCAGTCAAAAATCCAGACTTCTAGGAGTCGCATCTGTCAGCACTGACTTGGCAGCACTTAATCAAACTATGAAGGTCATGTAGCACTTCGAGTGCCAAGTTTCTGCACTGCAATAGCAATCTAGATCTGTACCTGCACAAGGCCCTGCCAGTGAGCACTCTGGCCTCTGAGGGTTTGGCTATGATCATTCAAATTAATCCTCTAGAAAGGTTTGCTTAAGCTGAAGCATTTCAGCCAGCAGTGGTTACACATATCTGCTCGTGATGCTATGTTGTACAAAGGGTTACACCAGTTTTGCTGTGGTCAAAACACTGACATCCTTGTGGGGTGGGCATCTGCAGTAATGGCATTACCTGCTTCCATCTGCACTGAGGTGAACCCATTATTCTTGCTCTTCAAGCTCAGGCCAGCTGCAGAGAAACCCAAAATGCTATTAAGTGTCTTTTGACATACTTACCTCTCACTCCTGCAAATGTTCCCAGTCATGTACCAGTATCACTAGCACAGGCACGGAGACGGACACAGAAGACACATAAGTTGTCCTGCAAGACTGGGATGCAGACTTGACTCAGACTGATGTAAAACAAAGTGAAATACTCTGCAGTCCCAGTACTACTTTTGAACTATCTGGTTTCTAAAACATTCTTAACTAATACTGGTTTCTATTCCCCCTCCTTGATAACAGATTGGAAAGTAATTCACCTGGTAGGGTATGAATATAACATGCCACTTTCTGCCCACTACTTATGTTTTATCTTTCTTTTAGACAGATTTCAATGGCAAGATTCCTTAGTGCCACAATTTACAACTGCTCAACATTCTCTGTAATCCGCTTGCTTAATTTAGCTTCCTGTATGATGTTGGTTGCACTTACATCAAAATTCAAATTTCACTTTGTCAGTTTCTTCTTTTTCCTTATATTTCCTCAAAATATCAGAAGTGAAATAAGACATGAGCTACGAGAGCTGGAAGAGAAAAAGAAATTGTAATTTAAGCCTAATATATGCATTTCTTCTAATTATTTCAGTTGAACACTTTGAAAAATCCCCGTGTATGGCTTGATGCAGCTACCCAGATTTTCTTCTCTCTCTCTTTGGCTTTTGGAGGGCTTATTGCATTCTCAAGCTACAACCCGCAAAAGTAAGTAGAACTACAGCCTTTATTAAATGGCTAAATTCTTGCTGCATTCTGTGCATTTTTTATTTTATTTTTTTTTTAATTTTCAAATCTCTTTCTTTAGAATACTTATAAATTATCCTAATTTTTTTCTAAAGGATCTTAACAGATGTTGTCTTTCTGAAAGGCCAAATAGATCTTCTAACAGAAAGCAGGGGAGGGGTGGGGGAGAATCTAACAAACTAAAATGCTTGCAGAAATAAGTGAGAGAATCACAGATAAAATACTGCCTTTTTTAAGTTGCTTCACTTGTTTGAATGCTATCTCTAGAAATGACTGTGAAAAGGATGCTGTGACAGTAGCAATTGTGAACAGCATGACATCCCTCTACGCTTCCATCCCAGTCTTTTCTGTTTTGGGGTTTAAAGCAACCACAGCCTACTGGGACTGCTTGGACAGGTGAGAAAGTTGTGTTCCCAGTGTTACACTGTGGTTTCAATGCCTGAATAGATAATGTGTTATTTGAAAAACATTCATTTAGAGAATTTATTTTCAATAAAAAGGAAAAACATCTATGGATGACAAGCATGTATGGAGAAGTCTAATGTAAAAACAGGAAGTATTATGGTACTGAGGCAAGAATGATCAAGGGTAGCATTCATAAGAAGCAAGACGAATTATAACCGTATAAATATATAACCATAACCATATAAATATACCCATTTCAAGTAGTGCATCAAAGTTCACATGTCAATCTCACACTAGCATTAGAAAAAATAAGAAACCAACACATTTTTCTATTCCACCAGATTCCCTAAGTTATTAATCACAAGTGGTGGAAATGATCTGGAGACCCAATAAAATAAAATTGTTTTAGAGACTGCATCTGCATAAAGTACTCAGAGCTTGTATCTGAAAGAGAAGACATTAAATAGTCTATTTTCTCCTGTTTTATAAAACAGTTGTCAATATTTTCCATCACGGGAAGTAAGCACAACTTCTGAGTAACATCTGGATACATGGGATAGCATTTCCAGTCACATCATCTGCAAGCATTTAAACTCATGCTATGTTGGCTTCTCTGGCAGGAACATTATCAGTATCATTAATGAATTTGATCTTCCGGAAGAGAGCATCATGCGACAAAACTATACATCCTGGATTAGTTTCCTGAATTCATCACATCCAGAAAAAATTGCTGGACTCAAACTGAAGAGCTGTGACCTTCAAGAATTTCTTGATCAGGTACCATAACTGCTTCCAACAGGTAATCCTTAAACAAAACAATGTAGAAGGATTGGTATCTTCCTTTTTCTTATAAATGCTTGTATTTTGCTCTACTTGTAATGAATATATTATATATAATCATTGAACAAAACAATTTTTCAACTATTGAGATAACAATACTGTTGTAGGGTAGTTTGAACTTAAAGCTGTCTGTTACAGCATGCAAAATTACACACAATAATCACAAAACTAATCTTCAAGGGTGCTTCCACCTGCAGCCTACTATGGACACTACATTCAGTTAGTTGTACTTTGGTTTATAGGAATAAGCGCAACAGAGGAAACACATCTAGATGAAAGATTATAGAAAAAGGATGCTGAATGGGAATTTCCTAAATCTATAGTTAGGAAACTTCTTCCTCAATCTACATTTTCTAGATCTATATTTCTTAAATCTGTATTTCCTAAATCTATATTCAGGAAAGCATCAAAAAACCTATAACAATGTACTCTGTTTGCCACCAAAATACATTATGATCTTCTTTCTTTCCTTATTTTCTAATCCTCCTAAAACATTTCCCCTATCACTACATATGTTTCTTCTCTGTCTACTTGTCCTACTTCATTTCATATTTTACACACACGATGGAGAAGTCCAAGGAGGACATTCCAGCCCTGGTACAAGTCAGTTTGTTTCATGTCACTTCTGATGGCACCCATTTCGGATTTACAGTTTGAAATACTTTACTTCCAAATTATGGAAACGTTAGCGTTTTTCAATGCTTATATTTAAATATCCTTGTCCTTGGGAGACTAAATTAAAGGAAATTTGTTTGAAATTGGCTTTTTCCCTATTAGTCTTTTCTACCTTTCCAATTATGAGATGCTTTGTAATCAACAATTCACCATTTGTCTTGCTGCTAGAGTGACAATCTCTTTTTTTTCCAGCACCATCATAGATTTTTTTAAAAACACACTTAAGATGGCATTAGTGAAAGAATTGCTATTTCAATTACAACTCTCAGATCTGCTTTAATGTGGACCTATCTCTCTGTGCACGCCAAAATTCTGCTCCATGACTGTCCAGACACCTCTGATAGAAAATTTAAACTCCCCACAAACACTCCCCACTGCCCATTTTCTCAGCTGCTGGCTGCCACAGAGCCCCACAGGCTGACTACCACCCTTGACTCCAGAGAAGGACAGGAGTGTGCCATAATTACTTATGCATGAGAAATGACATTATAATGTGTATTTTTATCTGTTTGTGAATTCTGCAGAGTGTATCAGGAACTGGCTTGGCTTTCATCGTTTTCACTCAAGCTATCATTCTCATGCCAGGCTCCCAGGCCTGGGCCATCCTGTTTTTCATAATGTTGTTCAGCTTGGGCCTTTCTTCAATGTTTGGAAACATCGAGGGTGTCTTCACTCCTCTTCTAGAGCTTCAAATTGTATCTAAATCAACACCTAAAGAGTTATTATCTGGTAAGGTATTTGCTTTGTTCAAAGAAGGTGGCTTCTTTATAGATGCACAAAATACCAACTGCTTAGTAAATATCACAGAGGAATTAATAATTTGTAATAATAATTTAGCTTAATCTCACAGTGTAAGTAAGGGCAGTGGACTGTGTTTGCAGAAGATAAGCACAGAGATGAGACAGAAGTTATGGTAGAAGCTGTCAGGTGACAGTATTATATTGCCTTTGCCATTTTTTTTTCTTAAGTTTGCAAGGTAGCTGTTTCAGTCTGAGAAAGCTTGCTAAATTGCTGTTCCTGGAGTCAAGTTCACTCTGAACTGCTGTAGATGTCAGGAAGAGCCTTGTCTTCCCTTAAGCCTTTGGCACCAATGCAAATCACTTTAAGGCATCCAGTGACATCAGCTGGTCTGCCATAACCACCTGCACATTAACACTGTCACAACTGTAGGAGAGGTCATTCACCCCTACTTCATTCAGGTTTATGATGCTGCAGATGGTTTCACATTTACTATAAACATGCCAGAGTAGAAAATTATCACTTGGAAAACGAGGAACTAGTGTGTACGATCCTGTTCTTGCACCAAAACTGGCATCTTTTCAACCAGAGGCAGGTACTGAACCCAACCTGCTCCATGTGAACCAGGCTCAATGAGAGTCTGAGAGATTCTACTGTGAAACTGGTCCAGAAAAATCTCTCCAGATAAATGTCTGGATGTTTGAAGTAATGGATTAATACTTCCACAATGTGCCTTTCTAAATTCTCATGGGAAATATTGCTGTTATGTCTTTTTTGGAGTCTTCCTGTGGCATATAAATTATATCCTTCATTTTACAAGTTTTTATGCAGAAAACCAAATTTATTCACAACCTGATGAGGTAACCCTATTAGTTCAAAATGGATTTTCCAATTGTGAACTTCCTTAAGTAAAATTAAAAAAAAAAAAAAGTCTGGAGCCAACTTTTTACAGAATTGAACCAAAGGCCATCTCAGAGCCAGAAGAAATTAGTAACACATTAGGAGGACATACAAATTGATGTGCAGCCCCTATCTGCATCCAGCAACACTTTCCCTCCTTCCCACCTTTTGCACTATTACTGCAAATCTAAAAGTCTTGCTACAGCAGAACTGACTATACAGAAAAGTGTGCTGAAAACCAAACCATACACACCGGAACATAAGGGACATACACCTTTGTAGCTCTGGGCTCTTTGAGGAAATGGGGGCCAGAAATTCAGGGAGTCTTTACACTTCTGAGGTGACAGCTGCCTGTGCCTTGAGCCCATGGCTGCATGGAAATGAGGGCACTTGAAACTCACTGCATCAGCCAAAAATTAACATTGGGCTACAGCATAGCACAGCCCAGGCTTCCTAAAGGATTAACAGCAGGAGGATGCTTTGAGTCACACGAGTGCATTGTTCCTGCAACAGTGGTGCCTCTTGGCCAACACACAACTGAAAACTGAGTTTGGGAAGTGACATTAACTCCCCTAAGGTAAAAACAGCTTGTTGTAGCTCCATAGAAGGAGAGAGAATAAAAATGACTAGAAAAAGAGCAAAAATAATTTAGAACAAAAATATACTTACCAAGTTCAATATTCCAGTAACAAAGGTATCTTTTTTTTTCTTCAGGTATAATATGTCTAATTAGCTTCCTCATTGCTCTGTGTTTTACACTGGGTTCAGGGAGTTACTGGATTGACATTTTTGACAGATATGCAGGCTCAGTGCCTCTTCTAGTCATTGCTTTCTTTGAAGTAATTGGAGTTGTGTATGTCTACAAAATTAAAAGGTATGTTGGAAACAGATGGAATTTTTTTTCATAAGACATAAATACAACTCAGGTTGCAGTAATTTTGTCCCTGACCTGATTTGATTTGGTGCTGGTTAATTCAGACTTCTTCTTAACATGCTGTTCGTTCCCTTGATAATTTTGCCTTTTTATTTTAAATATTTGAATAATTTACAGAACTGCTGAAACATTATCATTTATTTGTGCTTAGAAACCTTAGACTGGGTGCTCTGGTAATGTAAAATGACAGTGCAAACTGGTCATTCATCTCTAGCAGGGATCAATAAAGACCTACTTCACTGATATTATTATTTACTCAAGTCAATAGTTATTAAAGAATGGTAAGGAATAGAAAAGACTTAGGGTGCTGTACTGTGTGTTCAAAACATACAGGAAATTATAAAAAAGTGAAACTGTTACCACTCTAGATCTGACATCATCATAAACATGCCCTCTTTTACAAGGTTCAGTAAAGATGTGAAATGGATGACTGGGCGACAACTCAATCTCTACTGGCAAATCACATGGAGGTTTATTAGCCCTCTGCTCCTGCTAATTGTCTTCATGGCCTTTGTTACTCTTCAGATGCTGAAGCCACCAAGCTACGCAGCCTGGAACCCTAAATATGTATGTTCCCAAATATTTTCAGAACCTCTAAATAAATCAAGAATTATCTATTTTTATCCCTTACCAGATCCTTTAAAATCATTGCTATCTACCACTCCCCTATAGAATGCAGCCTGAAGTGATGTAGTGCTCAGAATGAGAAGGCTCCAGTATGCAAATAGGTTACACACACTAAAATGTGTCTCTTCTTGAGGTGTCCCACATACTATGTGATCCATATTTGTTATAGGTGTGTGTAATGCTGAGAAGTGTTGAAGTGAAATGTCTCACAGACATTCCATACCTATACAGGGTTCAGAGGTAGAACAAATGCACGAGCAGAACTGCAAGACAGATGTCAGGGATGAAAACATTTCTCAGTGAGAACTACCTGATGAACATTTGAATGTGTACTTTTGACAGGCAGACAGGGAGGGAGCAGTGGTCTGAGAACAGTGTTGGTTAATTCAGCAACAAAGTCATGTCAATGCTCAGAACAATTGATCTGGGTGTCACTGTCTCATGTCACCTGCAGTTTCTTGGATCCCTCTCAAATACCTGTGTAGGGGTTTGGAGATCGATTCTGGTCTTAAACTGTGTGAGGATTACACAGCAGCAGTATCTCCTCCAAATGGCATTAAGTATATATCACCTCAAATAAAACCCACAGCCACAGACTTGCAGAAATTGCTTTACCATCATTCCCTCAAAATCTCTGACAGAAATCTTCCCTGTTTAACAAAGAACATGCTCAGTCATTGCTGACACCAGCTAAGCTTTGAATACTAACATGAATAAACAGACTTGAATCAAGAGAGGGTGAAGGTTTGATAACTCTTTGGGCCATCTTTGTATCCCTAGTAATGTGTCACAATTACAGCTATAAATCTTTGAAACTGTAAAACATTTACAGCCATCTTTATACCCCAAAAAAGGGTTTACAGAGGACATGGCCACTGAGTGCTATTGTTGACCAAGAGTGAAATGTTGCTATCCTTAATAAACCAGTGTAAGAAAACGCAAATTTAAGTGTACCTACCAATTATTTCTTTTGCTTGCTTTTTTGTCTCCATAGGAAGGCTTCCCCATGAAAGAGGAGAAAGTTTATCCACCTTGGGTACAGGCAATCTGTGTGCTGTTAGCTGCCCTTCCCTGCGTGTGTGTACCTCTGGTAGCACTCTTCCATCTCATCAAACAAAAGCACAGAAGCAAGGACAGAAGCCTTGTATCACCAGAAGTATTTTCGTGTCAGGGGGCTAATAGCAACTCTTCTCATCCAAAAGAATAAATACTCATTGTATCTCTCTGTAAGCAAAAATAAGCCTTTGTTAGGCATGATGAGATGTCCTAGGGTATTATCCAACCGACCTGGTATATGCAGTTCATATACTTACAGCCAATCACTGTTACTCTATAAACAGCACTGCTATGTTTCCTTCAATTTCAACCAATTTCATTGCAGTTATATTAATAAAATTGTCCGTCCTGTATCCTGTCCTAAATCCTACACACTGACCAAGTACCAGCCCCATTGCTTTAACCCTTTTTATGCACTACCAGCTTCATGTATCTTTCCAGGTAGACTTTAAACTTAGAAAGCCTGTGAGTTATTGCTGGTGACTTCTGTCTTCACTTCTAAAAAACCAGTTCATAAGGATCAGCAACATAAAAATTGGAACACAAGCACTTACAGTTTCATCCACTGACACATACACCCCACTCCAAGAGATGCAGAATGGAAGCTCTTAAAGAGTAAGAACTCCTTTTGTCCACTACACTGTAGTTTTTGTAAATCCCTACACATCCTTAAACAGCAGTTATTTCGTGATTATTTCATATTCTGCAGCACTGCAAAGAGCAAAAATAAAGCTTCAGCAGTGAAAAGAATGTTCATTAAGTAAATCTGATTAATTCTGCATGAATCTCTTCTCTTAGCAGATTCCAGAATTTACTGTAGTGTAATATACTGTGAAAACAAATGACCCATTTTTTTTCCCCTTCATTTCTCATACTGAACACAGTAACCAAAGAGTGTAATAAAAGTGCAGATATATGGCAGCCTCTCAGTGAGCTGCAACCTTGCGTGACATGACAATGAAGCTAATCTTTAATTAAAAGCAGGTTTTCCTGTACTTACCTGCAGATTCTGGCCACTCTGCAGTGATGGGAGATGAGAATTCCTTTTGTCAAGATACTCGAGGAATCAGCAGCCTCTGAAAAAAATATAGGGAAAGCATGTGAGGGTAAGGTACAACAAAGCCTTTAGGCTGAGGAGTCAAGGAAAGGAAGATTAAGTAAAACGGAGGCAATTTCAGCATTTAGCCTTGTGATAGGCTATGCACTAGTAGGGCTTCATATAATGGGTGTCAGGAATTTGGCCGCACAGTAAAGATGACTGAGACCAACTGAAACTCTGCAGAGCAAAGGCAGTTACCTGACTCCTTGAAAGAGGCACAGAGGGGAACTGCAAGCTTGGGAGGGAGAGCGGACGATTTCTTTCTTGCAGCTTAATTTTTTTTTTAGTTTTTTTTTTTCCTTTTTTTTAGATTTAGTATTCCCCTCACACAGCTGCTGCAGCAGCAACCTCCTGTCCTGCAACTTGAGGTTGGACTTGATGATTTTGGAGGTCTTTTCCAACCTTAATGATTCTATGATTCTGTGAACTGGCCTGGACAGTAAGATTCTCCTGAAGCAGTGATGGGAACAGTGCCACAACAGTGGCATCCAACCTGTCTACACCAAATGATGAAAAGCACACCGTGACACTGTCTGCTGAAAAGAAATGCACAGGGTAAACAGACTGTGTGCATAGCAGTTGCCAGGCCAGAGCATCCTGGCTCTTCCTCTATGTGGAATGAGTCATATCACCTGCAAAGTGGTTAAGTGCCTGGGCTACGCATGTTTTTATTTCCAAGAGCCATGGACTTGGCCAATGGTCTGCATGAGGATGTCCAGCAATGTCCAGGCATGGTAGCCCTGCCAACAGCCCCAGTCCTTCAAGTCAATAGAGGGGCAGGTACCCCAGCATGGAAACACAGCTTCTGTCAACAGAAACCCCACAAGTTACAAAGGTCTAAGCAGAGATCTTGATGTTCTGCACCTATGCACTGCAAAGCTTTTGACAATGACATGGAAAATTTAAGTTGCTACTCTGCCTGCTGCAAATAAAATTTGAAACGTTATGAGTAAAAAAATGCTTCCAAAAAGAATAACAAAAAAAAATCATTTAAATTTTGTGCATGTATTTATATAAAGCTGTGAATACATAAATAAGATTTTTTTACTAATTAAAGCATATACTTTATATTCATGTCTCTGACTACAGATAGCTAGATGTTCGTTAAAATCACATATGCAAGTATATGCAGCAGGTTTAAGTATCTGGTCAGAGTTCTGTTGTTACACAAAAACACATCCAATTAATACAGACACAAGATGAGAAAATAATTAAACTACATACACAAGACTTTCAAGTCTACAAATCCATCTTGCGTCACCAGCGCAGCACTCACAGACTTGTTGACTTTTGAGCTGCCCCTTCCCATTCAGCAGAGGGGAGACTTTGTGGGTCACTGGACATGCAGTTCAGCCTAGGACAGGACTCAAGGGGAAGACAATTTTCAACTCCAGCAACTACAAATGATAGCAGGGAAACACACTCTCTGAAGTTACTGTTTAGCTGCAGGAGGCATGTAGAAAACGTGTTGAGCAACTCTCACGTGAACATTGTGTTTCTGTTGTCAGTGCCCTTCTGATGCGACCTCTACCCAAATTCCAGTAAAATCAGTGCTACAACCTTCCCCTTCCTATTCATGTGAAGTACAGCACCTTAAAAGTACTGTTTTCACTTGAATTAGATGACTGACTCTGTTACTTGGGGAAGGATATGCATGCAAACATGTAACTGAACGTGTTGAAGTCTTACATACTAAGTGCCTTCTACTTCTGCTCATTCCTCTTTGAATTTTTTATCTCCATATTCCAACAAATCCTCTTTGCTATAATACTCCACAGTGAACTCATACCATTCCAACAGACAAGAGTTTTCTACAATTGCCTAGGCTGTAAGGACAGCCTGGATTCTTCGGGGTTGAGTTAATAAAGGACACAGGCACAGGCATTGTGATGTTTAGCTTTAAGCAGAATCTACATCCCTAAGACAAGGAGCTCAACTGCCTCTTAAAGGAAAAAGCATCAAACATAGCACTGCAACAGCACTATAAATAAGGACACATCCAAATTATCACAATACAATAAATAGAGAAAAGATGCAGAGAAAAAAGCATATTCCTTCTGGAACACAGGCAGTTTCCTAATTTGGAAAACTTGATACCTACCTCAAATTGAGATTCATAGTCCATAATTCCCACCTAAAAGGAGGCAGTGGGGAGAAGGATGTGTTTGATGAATGCAACCAGATACCAGAATATCTTCCAGAGGGACTTCTCTCAAATTCCTCCCTTCCAGCCCTGCACACAGATTAGGAAACAATGTTCAGCCCTACCCCTCTTCCTCCCCACATAAACCCTCCAGCACGCTCACTTGCACAGTGGTTTGCAACAACTGTAACAGAGGTTGCGCAGGGACTTAAATATTGAGTGGCTTAGTTCTCTCTACTTACCTTCCCTTAAAAACTGAGACAATCTTAACCTTCACCCCAACCCTCAAATCTTTTGCAATTTTCCCAGCTGTCCAATGATTGCTGAAAATCCACATTACAGATTCAGAACGCTCCTAAGCTAATTCATTTAATATTTCCAGATTCAAGTTATTCAATCCACCCAAACGCTTCCAGTCAGCAGTTGCTGTTTAACGCACTGCCTTGCAACCAATTAAGTAGAATACATTTTACCACCGTAACATATGGCACTATTTTAGAACAGTTCTGTGCAGAAGCAGCTTTATGGAATATTTCTACCTTCCCAACAGTATAAACATCTAATTTTAGAGCAACAAATGCATCCCCTTGCTATGGTTAATCTATTCCTTACACGTATGCTTATAGTACTGTTTTCCCAATTATCATAAGCTAAGTTCAAGTTTCCAGTAGAGACTGCCAAGCTAGCTTTTCTTCAAATATCCAAATTCTCCATTTGCTAAAACACATACCAGTTTCAGCTTTACTTCCACTTGCCTTCTTGAGTGGAGGATATTTTAAATGAAATAGTCTTCTCTTGTGATTCTGCATTGTATATGTATCTGTTTACAGCCTTCAGAAACAGCAGTTACTGTTCAAAACTGACAACAGGGAATTGCAGGCATTACACTTTATTCATTTTTATAAAGTTGCACCTTCAACTGTGACCACATCAGCAGTTTGCTCTCTCACAGTATCCACTGTGATACAGAGAAAATATGGTCTAATCCAAGCCACCAAGTGAAGTTTACATTCCCTCTGTTCTTCACGTTGGAGCATCTTGCTGTTGCTTCCTGCCCCATGATCCAATCAAACAAAGCTTCCTGCCCGGCCGGGCCTCTCTTATGCGATGTTGTCCATGACAGTGCTCCCTCACACCAGTTATCACTGCAGTTATCACTATATATATATATATGTCTTTGTAAAAAGTTTTTTTGTACAGAGGCAAAGATAAACATAAATAGAAAACAGTAAATGCAAATAGAAGAGCAATATATGTGGTATATTTTCTTATCAAGAGCCTCTGTTTTGTAGGTATAAATGCATCACCATCATTCTATATAACACTGTATTAAAAATACTACCAAGTATTCAAAATATATAAAACGTGCTCTAAAAAAAATCCAGTGAAATTTTGGATTTCAGTGAAATTTCCAGTGGACAGTGAAATTTCGTTATATACTAGCTGTGATCTCCAAAGCATAAAATTTCCAGCCTGTGCATCTTGCTAGGTAATGCCATGAAATGCACTTGCCCTGTGAAGGTAACTGTTTTTCATGACATAACCCACTTGGGCAGAATATTAAAGATTACTATAAAATAAAGGCACTGGAAACAAGTACGTGTTATTGCAAATAACCAGGTACTTTATTATAAAATAGTCTGCAACACAGAGTCCTTCAAAACAACCCACTGAAACATGAAAGTAGGTAATTTTGTACAGAACATAGTTTAATGATTCCTTCATCAAGAGGATGGGAATCACAGAACGAAACCAAATAAAATACTTAAAATAGCCTTGAATTTACAAACCCCCCCCCCCCAACAACAAAAAATTCGAACAAGAAGGTATTAAAAAAAATGTCTACTCTTTTTAAGTCCTTGTACCTGAGAAACAAACACAGAAAACTTCTGAACCATGTTGATTTTGGTCCACTCTATCAAAACAAACCAGAGAGGAAAGTCACCTAAAGGCATAGCATTTATTTTCAAACCTGGAAAAATTATAAAGTAAACATCAATCAGTTAGTCCAGGATAGCGCTGAAATCTTGACAAAAAGGCGGTTCTGTCACTGCCTTCAGTAGTGCCATAGTATCCTCTGAGATCTTCCTTAATAGCTGCATCTTACCTACCAAAATATCAGACACAATTCATTATAACTGCAAGTAACTATCAACTGTCATTTAGGGAAAATACTAATGAACTAATGAAATCAATACTAGCTAAATCCAACTAAAAAGCTGAAACATCTGGAATATGGGGATAAAAAACCCCTATAATAAAATATGCTACCATTCTTCTACCTTTAAATGAGGCTAATAAATAAAAAGGTTCAAAATCGTACATGAAAATATTAACAAAGAAAACCAAGGAGCAAATTCCTCCTACTTTCAGTTCTTGTAACACTTTGTTTGGATTTGAGAACTTCATTAAATGTTTTTGAAAAGTGTAAGACCATTTATTCAATAACGTTATCCACCAAAAAAGGCCTTTTGTCAAACCACAGTTACTTTGAAAGACTCTCTTTTAAACAATGCTAAGGAAAAGGGACAGGTCCTTATCGGTCACAGGAAGGTATTCCCAAACTGTTTCTTTTCCCCTCTACTTTCAAATATGACATCCAAGTAGCCTATGCTTGGAACTGACATATGTAAAAAAGATTTAAAAAAAAAAAAAAGTCACACGGAAAATGCACCTTTTGCTATAAGACTGGCAACAGCAATTCTCCCCACTGTGTTTCCTTGTCAGAGAAGAGAGGCTAACTGGAAAGCCACCCTTATGGTGGAAAATACTAGAGACTAAATGAGATTATCAGAAAACAATTTTTTATAAAACGTAACAGTTTGAAACACAGAAGGTCAGTGACTGTCCCATCAACAGAATTACAGACAGTAAAAAGGACTTTTTAAGGATTAGGAAGAACATGTAAAATCCTAGCAACAGTTTAAGTCCGTCACCTAAACAGAGTCAGCAAAATTGTCAATGGTGCAGAAAGGCAGAAGTGCTCAGTAAATATTTGTCCTGTACTTGGAAAGGAGAGAGATGATGTATTTATATCTTATCGTGATAAGGAAAGACTCTTGCTCCTTTCCCTGCTGGTAATAATAGGAGAGATGTTAAACAGTAACTACGCTTTAAATACTTTACTCTGAAGAATGATGACAACTCGTACTGACAAGTCCCTGATGTTGATATTTAACAGGTTTGGGAATTGGGGGAAGAACCTCCTCCCCAAAACCTATGAGCTTGGTATTGATTCCCTGTGGAGAGTAATGGAAAGGCATGTGCAGGGACACAAGAAAAAACATGTTTATAACAATTCCTATCAACAACATGAACTTACAGGGGTAATAGGTTTTATACAGCCAATACAAACTCCAAAATGACAACAAAAAATTGTAGCTGTTAAGTCAACACAGGGGCTATTACCAGCTATTACTCTACCATATAGAGATACTGAGCTAACTTCACGGGATCACACCTGAGTCAGTGACTTCCCTGTCATGACTACTCCAACATCTCCGCGTGCTACCTGATTTCCAGAAGTAAGACAAAAATTGTTGTCTTACTTTCACAGTAAAAATGAGTCAAAGCCTGCTAATTGTTTAGGTACCTATGAAGCAAAGATCTCTTAAACCCTTGACTTCAGCAGTTTACCTGAAGTCTCAAACATTTACAAAAGAAACTGGGCCCTATATATAAAAAGAGTGTGTTGTCTTGACACTGTGGATGTGAAGAACAGATTCTACCTTAGAAAATGTAAGATTTACGAAAGAATAGCTGGAAATTACTCTTTTCAAGAAAACATCACCACTAACTTTCTACTGACCTTTGGACTTTTCCTGCTCCACCTCCACAATACTCAGCAAGTAGAGCATTATACAACATAGGCTTTTCCAGGAATTTAGGAAGAAGGATTATTGCTTTTCTCAAGGGCAATTCTCACAGCCAGAGAAGCCAACTGATGGTCAGCCTTCCCTCTTTCCTTTCTTGGGTTAGAAACTGTGCACATAGGCTTGGACCACATGCAAGTTTCAGGCCAGCCCTGCATTTAGGTAAGCAGCTGTATGGGTACAGCAGAAAGAGCCTGGTGACAACCACTATTCACACTAGGGAAACTCCACCTTACTTCCCAGCCCATATTCCCTGCCATTTGTGGTGGAGTGATTCTGTGGAGGGCAGAAACCACCTTTACAGCAGATGCATGCTGCCATGGAAGATAAGATCCTGCTGAGCAATAACGCTGCCTGGGGCTCTGCCTCCACTGTGAAGGTACCGTCAGATTCAAGAGCAAAGCATGCACAAAGAAGGATAGGGGAGCTTTGGCTTGGATTGTGGTCTGCCAGTCAAAGATTCCAAGAGCAAAACATTCATCACTGAAGATGAAAACTCAAATGTGCCCTATATAGATCTTAGAGAAGTGAGGCTTCATTATCCTACAGGGTATGACTACTGCATTCTCTGCTTAGTTTTCCAGTTCCCATCCCCTCCAAGTGAAGCCAGCAGCCACTCCCTGGTACTTCTCAGCAGCAGTGAGCAGACATGGGCCCTCTAGTTTTGGTGTCAATGAGTAACTCAGAGAAGGAGCTTCTCTGGGAAAGGCTGCTGGAGTTCTGCTCCATACGTAAATTCCATAGCTGTCAAGAACATGGCTGGTACAATCCCAATCATCAGTCTGGTTCCTGTCAAAGTTTAAGTGCCATCTTGATACATTCACACTGCACCAACAAAAATCAGACTGTGCACTCAGGCATTGCTGCAAGCCTTTGATCTGGGAAGAAAATGCATACTTTCAAAAGGAGAACTGCTCTCTTTTGGGGGCACTGGGCCTCAGTGAAGGTATCAAAGTAAGCTTATGATAAATTTCAAATCAAACAGATGCTATTCTGGAATGAGAGTGAAGAATTTCTCAGTATTGTATAATAAAACTGCCCAAGCAACGACTCATTCAGAGTGCAAACTGCAGAGTCAGCTTGACAGTTTGGCCTTCACCACAGCTAAATTCATCAACAGTACTGCCTCCTGCAGGAAAACCTCCTGCTGTTCGCCTTTAGTATCTTAGAACTGAAAATTCTATTATTTCTCTGGCTGGCCAACAAACAGACCACACAACTGGTTAAAGAGAGAGCTCCCCAGAAGCCAGGGACACAGGCAGCTTCCTTCACCAAGTAGAAGTGTCAGAGGTAACGCCAACACCACCACTCTGTAAGAATACAGCACATGCAGCGCAGACAGTGCTTATGTTTCAAAGTGACCCCAGTGACACTTTTTTTGGTAAGAGTTGTAGGAGGAGCTTATTTAGTTGCAGTTAATCTAAATTTTTAAAAATATAAACCTGAGCATTTATACTTCACTTAGTTAAACCTGCTGAGAATGCTTATATCATTACCCCAATCTTCTTAAGCCTTCTGAACAGTACAAACTTATTAAGTGTCAAGCATCAAGAATTGTCCTGTAAGGACAAGGCTCTAGAACATGCGGTGCTGAAAAACATACCATTTTAATTTGCTTACTTATCCTTAGTAAATTTGATTAAAATCAGAAATGTACTGTAATTAATGTACATTTTATAACAACATTTTATGACGAGAAAACTTCAAAAATCCATTAATTACCAATATTTATTAAAATTAACCTTAGATAAAACTGTAAAAATAGTTGAATACTTACAGACTTTTAAGGGCTTAAGCAGGCATTTGTAAACCACTTTGTGATCTGACAGTTTGACAATGAAGGCATGGTAGCAGAGCCACTCTGCTGCCTCAGAAGGGAACATGCGAGACGCACGTTTGTTACTTAAAGCAATCCCTAGAGACAGAACAGGAAAATAACGTCACTGAAAATGATGAGCATCATGAATTATGTCTGATCTCTCTTTCTATAAAACCACTTCAAGACTTTTTACTCAAGACCTATTTAATCAATGATGTCTCTTAGGCCAGCAGAGAACTAAAAACTAAAGCCTGAATCTCAATCTTCAGAAAACTGAATTTAAGAATAAAAATGGACTGTGATTCTTATCATACACTCCATATTTTTCATTCCTGATCTTTATCTAAAAATGACATTATCAGACTGCACATTCAAGATGCTTCATTTGTCTAACCCCCCCCCCCCCCAAACCAACTACTTCATTGTCATTAACAACCTATACCTTCATTTTTTGCTTTCAGGATAGCATAGCAGCATGACGCAGTCTCAGAGATGATCCTTAGGAAGAAATAAGGATTTTTTCTAACTTGCTGGTTGAATGGAAGTTGGAGAACACAGGCATGGAACCTGTTCACAAAAACCAGCCTATTTAATCAAAAGTCATTTGCAATTTCAAGTGCAACTATGATTACATACCTTAGCCACTATACAACATTTAAAAGCACCCAACAGTCTTTAGCTGTATCAACACTGTTACTGTATGACACCTCTCCTATACATACACACATTCCTGGAGTGTAAGACCCACAGGACATTTATTTCTAGGTTTTATGCTGAAAGAAGGTCTTGAAGCCACCTGCCTTGGTAACAGAATTCTCTTCTGAGGACAACAACTCTCTTATGTGCAGGGAAAAATAAACTACACATCGTCACCAATTCCATATCACAGGCCATGCGACCAGAGAACACCCACATGAAAGAGTTTGAGAAGAAATTAAAACAAAGCAAAATTCCACAACAAATTCTGTTCAGGTATACAGGAAAACAGAGTTTCAAATGATGTGGTGTTTCAGAGACCAGGATACCCCCTATTTTGTGTATTTGGAAGCCAATTCTACAGAAATTATTTGTATCATATGCTCCTTTACACCTGTTTGGAAACACTTTAAAATGGGTGACTTTTTCTCCCCTTTTTTTTAGTTCAGACTCTGGCATTATAATCCTGCTTATGTGAATACAGCTAATTACAATGTTGACTTTTAATTACTCAGCAATGTATATAAGTAAGTAAGTAAGTGGCCAGTCTTCGGGAACGAAGATCTGAGAAAGGTCTTTTGACCTTTCAAGCCTGCGCAATGGATTTTTTAGGTGAGACACAGCCTGCGCTGAACTGAGCCCACC
>JAWWLV010000088.1:87562872-87574266 GCA_035041135.1 Platyrinchus mystaceus
GGGACCCGGGATTCGAACCTGCGGCCTTGGCGCTGAGAGACCAGTGTCTTAACCGCTAGGCCACCAGGGGTCCCCGCAATGTATATACTTGTTCATTAAACTAGTGTATGGCAATCACTTAAAAAAATTCTGACATTTTCAAATATTTAAAGCTTCACTGCAGGTCTCTGGCTGAATTAACCTGACATGCAGCTGTAGACAGTTATTTAAATAACTTATAAAGACCACTGTTAGAATGTTACCCTAAAAGCATACAGCAGTAACTAAGTAATCATATCCAACATCAGAGAAAAACCGTAAGTCACTCACACAAAAGTTTAAGAGTTTGACACATCAGTGCCAAACTAGACAAACCCAATTATACTTCTTGGACAAAGAATATATCTTGGACAAAGAATACAGTTTGAATATAGACCAAGATGATTGTAAGAACAAAACTAAAACGTCACTTCCTAACAACTATGACCCTAGCAAAAGATCTGTTAAAAAAATTTTAAAAATTACTTTCTGCTGCCAATCATGCAAAGTTTTCAATGCACAGAGTTTAGTATTTTCTCCCAACCTGGTTATCAGTTTTAATTCCTTTCCCTTATCTTTGTTTAAAACATTCATTTCCTCTGCTCATCAAGACCAGCTCACAGACACCCAAGATACTACCAGCTAAGGAGCAATCAAGACATTATCAGCAGGTAAGAAACTGCAGTTAACTTGGTAGAATGACAACTCACTTTACCTAGTTATACTGGTCAAAGTTCTATATGAATTTAATAGATACAAAGTTCTAAATATAAACTGATTAATATTTAACTGGTCTAAATATAAAATGGTTAATAAGGTGTACTCCTGTCATACTCCTGAAGCAAAACAAACTGGTTTTCTTGAAGTCACCTGTCAATATCAAGAGACACTGAAAATCTACTTAGCAAGTATCACTTAAACACACACATCAATATAATCCTATATTCTAAATCTAATACTCTTACTTAAGAGGTGTTGAAACAAGAATAACTTGACTTGCCACTGATATTACTACTGCACACATTACACACACATATATATATATACACTGCACATTTAAATGGCACACTTTTTTCTAACCCATAGCTCCTCCATGTGTCAAGAAAGAGTAATGAAATACTGACAGTTACTACAGAAGACAGTGATGTACCTGTAAGCCTGAAGCAAAAATATCTTGTAGATGTTAGTGAGAACTGTTCTAGGGCTGTTGATCTAGAACAGAATAGAAACAGAGCCTTAAGAATATTTTAGTGTCATAATAGGATTTGCTGAAGATCTAGATAAAAAACATTTTATGCTAAACTTCAAAAATTTCTTTTATGCAACTAAGTTAGCAGGCTCAGTTCTGGAAGACCCTACAATATAGTTAATGTCAACAGTCCCAAATTATGTGGATTACCTCTCAAAATAACCTCTTTATGTTAGAACTCAAAGCAGTTTAATGCTCTTCATCACTAATCACAATATTTCCAAACATCTATTTTCATATTATTACCTCTAAGTCAAGAAATAAACCATGACATTTAAGTCTGAGGACTGCAATCAGTTTGTATTTCATGTTTTTCCCAGCTGTTCTACTTGAATTGAAGGAAAGACTTGATCTGATAGAAGTAAAGGTATAACTAGAAAAAAAAAAGAAAAACAAGTAGTTAAACTCCATGGGCTAATAGACTATATTAAATTCTGTAAAGTAAGCCCCATTTAACTTCCCATGTTACAGAGATTCCTGGTAATCAATGAGCCAGTAGCTAAAAGAAGGCCATAACTAAATTCAATGTTGAAAAAGACTAGACACTGTGGCTTTAAGGATATTATCTAAGGAACAACTTCAATACCTCAGGGCTGAATAACTCACCCTGCTAAGGAAAGCCAAACCAATAACCTTAAACACAAAGTAAATGTATTTCTAAAACACACAGCCTAGCCAGAGCATTATTAATTACTCCAGTGACAATCAGGTTATAATCTATGATCCATGCAATGCAGGATCTTAGGCTTGAAGCCATCTTAGTTGCTGGAACAACCTCAGTGTTCCAGTTACTTAAGTCAAGCTTATCAAAAGCAAGGCAGCCCTTGTAACAAACACCGTGGTGGACTTGGCAGTTCTGGGTTGGACTTGATGATCTTAAAGGTCTTTTCCAACATAAACAATTCTATGATTTTATGATTCTGATTAGTGTCTCCAAGATCAGTAGCACCGATGCCCTTTATCAACATAAACTGTTTCTTTCAGAAACACAGCTAGTGAATAAATCTCTTTGGCTGATGGTTTTAGTCCTTTGCTATGGAAAATCATGTCATATAAATTCCTTTCCTAAACTGACCAAGCTTTTCTGTCTAGCAAGACTACTGAAGAACTTTACCATTCAGTTGATGGAAAACATCCTCCTAGTTTCCCACTTCAATGTATGAAGGACTGTTTATACTAAAAATGGTCAATAAGGCAGCAATATTATGCTTGAGTTTAAACAGTTCTTTGTTTTCAATCTTTACCAAATGTCTAATGCCATCTCTGGTAGTCCATGTGAAGGGTCTATAGAGCTTTTTAGTAGGATACATTTTTCTGTCCTGAGTTCTATGCCACTTTGAGCTGTTTTGTGTAGAGAGTCAGAAAGTTCTCTCTCCCATATACTACCATCTGAAGCGTACTGGAGGGAACACCTCTGATGTTGAAAGGATTACTAGTCCCTCCAGTCTATACCAAATTAATCTCAATCTGCAGCAATCCCAATCCCTATCTGAAGCATAATACTTCCTGCTTCTTTTAGGAAGGTACAAAAAATAACAATTTCAAAACAATAAATTTAGTTATATGAAATCAGGTGCAATACAGTGCACAGTGGTGACAGAAGATGAACCGAGGTGATTGAATAAACTTTTTCAGAACCATGTAGCCATCATGTGGCATATGCCTTCTGGTCACCAGTGAGGTAGCCACATCTGATGGTGCTAATGGTATGCACATTCCACCAAGGTGGAATGAAGAAAATAGCAAGCTGCACAACAGAATAAAGTGTTTAAATTACAGTATAAGAATCAGAATTGTAAAATATATTTTGCAGTTAATTCAATTACACCATTCACGAGACACCCTTGTGCCTCTCACACTATGTACAAGACACTGTAAGGCTGACATGGGAGTTTACAACTCTATTTACCTGGAGTAATCGCAGTAAACCTCGAGTGTCTGTATATCTAATAATAAACCACACCATGGCATCAAACAACAATCTGGCATCTGTTTAAATTTGGAACATCCTGGGATATCATCAACAGGAAAACTCACGACTGTCTTATTCGGGTTTAATAAAAAGCCATACTCAGGAATACCTCTTGCTAGAGTCCTAGAACAGACATAAACAGTTAGCCTAACTCCCACCACAAAAGCAAACAAGATCTTGCACAAAAGGTCAGAAATCAAAGAATAAAGGGAACTGCAGCCAACTCTAGATTAAGGAACACGGCTAGAAATAAACAAAAGTGAAGATGTTAGAGGTAAATACATACATAAAATAAACTTTAGGATAATGGAGAAGAAATGTCACAGATTAATGCAAATTTCACAAAAAAAGCACTTCAGCCATGAAACATTTGAGACAAGCTGCACAAACCACACTCACAAAAACCACTGAGATCATAATCACAGGAAAAAGACAGATGGAGAGTTATTGCTTTTGAAAGTTAACTAAACAAAAGGAGAATCCATATAATAGTAACCTCATTTATTTGTTGAAAGGTTTCAAACTTTGTGGAGAAAGTTTCCCCTAAGGATGTTTTCATTGGCAGAATGCCTGCTGATTATTTACTATGATTGGATTAGTGGTGTCACAGACAAGTAGCAATTTGTCTTACTTGGCAACGTATTTATGTGCAGGCTTCATTCTTTTAAAGATTGAGAGGAAGAGGTAGGCTCTCCTTCCTGGGGTGCCGTAGTTGTAATGCTGTCTCCTCAAAACTAATTTATTGAGTCCCCATGTTGCAATACTACACTAGACAAAACTGCAACTACTTCATTCGCGGCATAGAGCTCACAGGATCTGTAAGCAGTTCTGGAAAACTCTCACAGAAGAGGCTGCTTCTCTATAGAAAATCAATGCAGATGGTGCAGAAGTTGATATAGAACAAAGATTCAGGTAACTTCAAAGGGCAAGTAGGACAATATCTGCAATGCTACTGCAAATGACATTGTGCTGAAAACATGTTATAAAGACTATTAGCTTGAGGCACCCCTAGCCTTTAGTTCAGTTTATCATTTCCAGAAGTGTAAACCCACAGATCCCTAGAAATTTCTTTCTGTTCTGATAAGGAAATGAGGATAAATAAAGTCTTAGAAGTACATTATCCACTATTTCATACAATTTATACTTCAATCTGTACTTAACTGATTCCTCCATCACCCTTCAGGTTCACAAGAGAGCTGCATCTTTCTGACTACTGAAAAGCATGATGCAACTGACTGCACTGCAGATCCTAAGCTTCAAGACTGGACTGATGGTACACTCATACCCACGGTAAGCAGGAATCTTTTTTGGGGTTCAATTTTAAAGAAAAGGTAGTTCTGAAGCACTCTATAGAATTACTGGTTTAAAACTTCTGTGTGAACTGCATGCTGCCACGCCATTGGTATCTTCAGATACTCACAATGGAATGGTAATGATCAGAAAATTCTTAGCAATCAGATCAGATAAAAGTTGTGCTCTTTCCCAGGGAACAGAAAGCAGACAGACTGTTAGTTGGCTATCAAGAATGCAGCTGTTAGGATTCTTCCCAAGCACATGCTTACACCAAGGACTCTGAAACAGCCCTTGACTGTTAACTCACAAAACAAATACACCTATAGGTATAAACATGTATAAAGACTAAAAAGAATTACGTAAAAGGTGTTAATGCTTATTACTTTGAAGACTGTCTTTAATAGCATACCTGAGAAAAGTTCTTGCCTGCGATAAATGCGGTGTAACCAGCAAAAAGTCATCAATGAGACGTATTAGGACTCTGTAATCAAGAAGAAACCGATATTAGATTTTTTATTATGTAATCCTTTCAAATTTTTGTCATACTCTTCAGAGCAACAATATGCCCATTTTAATTCACAAGACGGTAGAGGCCAATATGATCTCCAAATCCAGACTCATGAAGAAATTCTCAGTTGTTTCTTTCCTTAACATATATTAAAAAAAAAAAAAAAAAAAAGAAAGCAAAGGGACTGGCTACATGAAACGAAGGAATATACAGCACACAAGCCATTCCTCAATAGCTCCCCTGGATGCAGAGTTGCACACTTTTCCAAGGCACAATTTGCATTATCTTAATCTACAAGACAATGAAAAGAGACGCAACACCAGGTATATAAGCAGAAACCATATTCTTGATGGGCTCTAATTCTTTATCTTCATTTACAATATAATGACTTGCTTATGAAGCTATAACTTGAATGTAAAACAGACTACCATCTACTACTGTAAAGGCTGGAATTTTCTTTTCCAACAGAATTAAGACCCCAAGCACACCCATATTTTTCTGATAAATCCTGCCTAGCAGATCATAGAAGCTCTGAAGATGATCTTATAAAGTGTCCTCTTCAAAGCAAGAGTATTGTCATCACTATGATCAGATCAGCTGTGCCTTTGCCTAGCCAAGTCAATAGCCACCATTATTCTTTGACTTAAAAGGTAAAGAAAATTATTGAAATCATTCAATAGGCATCTAAGCAACACTCTAAAGTTTGGTTTCCATAAACCAGCTGCTACACTAAGGAGTGCATTCTTCTAAATCAGTTTCATAATTTCAGTTTCATAAACAATACCCTTTGAAAGCAATAGACAACTGTTCAGACTCATCACAGCACCCCAAGCCTACAAGAACTCTACTACTTTTGTAGGGAAATGTTTAAAATTCTGAGACTTTCCACTGCCCACTGAGCTTCCCGAGAAGAAATACCAGACAGATGCACTTATCTGGAGTATTCCTACACAATTCCCAGTTTCTTTTTTCTTTCTTAGGATAGAATTCACAACAATGAAGGGAAATGTCTAAACACAGAGAGGTTTCAGGGTCCAGCTCATGCCTAAATACCCTGATCTGGGATTCAGTTTTACCTCCAGTTCACATGGAGGTAAAAGGGACCCCAAAATTCTTTAGAGATAATAAAGAGGTAAAGCTTTTATCAGGCTAGCTTTCTATCAAGCTCCTAAGAAGCAAGCACATGCAGGGCTCAAAGACTAAGAAGATTTACCAAGAATCATACAGGACTTCAAAGAAGAACCAACATCCCTCATAAAAAGTCTGCAGTAGAGCTGTGTCCTTGAAAAAATGCTAAGATTTACACACAGTGGATTGGAAAGCCCAGA
Source organism: Platyrinchus mystaceus (assembly GCA_035041135.1). Classification (NCBI taxonomy): domain Eukaryota; kingdom Metazoa; phylum Chordata; class Aves; order Passeriformes; family Tyrannidae; genus Platyrinchus; species Platyrinchus mystaceus. Next base: position 87,569,241 of record JAWWLV010000088.1, read on the forward strand.
GGCAGAACCCTGGAGTATCGGAAAGCTTGTAACAAACATCGCATCTTGCGTGAGGTCAAAAGACCACAGACGATGTGGGAATGAGCGAGGTGGAACCATAAACTTCTTAGATGTACAAAAGCAGCTTGTCAGACTCTTCATGGCATCCCTAAATACGGTTCTCTTTGTAGGAATAATTCTCCTACCAAAAATATAGGAAAGCTTCTTTTCAGCACTTTTCCTTCTAATCTTATGACTAAAAGGGAAATTCCCCCCACAAAATAACCGCAGTTTCACTGAAGCTGCAGAGATGTTTGTGGGCACCACACTCCTAATGAAGAATTGGAAATCCTTCAAATTAAAAATTAAACTTTGGAGAAAATGACTAATGCATATACCATGTATTCTGCATTACTATAACAGAGCACAGAACAAAGCATCCCTACCCATCCTGCTGCACTCCACAGAGCAATTTGTTTTCCATGTCTCCATAGCATAAGCTGCAAAGTAAGGTTGACAAAATGGAGCCCTGCGGAATTCCACAGCACTGTAAGTAGTACCTAATAAAGAATAAAAGGAAACAAAAAATCAAAACATGCAACAAGATCACAATAGCCATTAAATATTTTTTATTTCGAGTATTAACACGTTTCAATAAGAAATACACTACCTGTTTGTCAGTCAGCCTCACTTATATTTGTTTGTTCTTTCGACTAAAAATCTACGTATGGATCCAGAAGTTTTAAGTTAAAGAGCGAAAAACCCCCAATACATGTATTCCTTTCATATTAACAAACTCTAGGAAACAACTGTCATCAAATAAAATAAATCTTAAAACTGATCTCAAACCACATCTCCTTCAGCTGCAGGGACAGCCTTCATTTAAGCTTTTTACTTCTTTATGTTACATTTCACACAGCTTCAAAAGAAGTGTTCTTGTACAAGAAACAAAGTGCACTGGGCAGATCTTTCAAACTATAATGTATTAATTTTCAATTATTGCTGAGGTCTTTATCCTTTGTTTATACTTTTGTTTATATCCTTTGTGTTATACTTGCACAGCATGACCAGGTCAAGAAAAAATATTTTCATGGGGTTTTTGGTTTTGGTTTGTTTCTTTTGGTGTTCCCCCCCCACCCCCAAATAAATATTTTAATTTTAGAGAAATTTCTGATGGCTTAGCCCAACAGAGCACCATCTGGTTTTATACATCCCAGCTACACTCTAAATCACATTTATTTCCTCATTTAGCTCCTCAGGCATGAAGCTATATTACTTCTAGTTAGGAAAAATCACTACATCCTGTGAAATGCTAACCTTTATTATTTGTAGCTATAGTAAACCTCCCCCCCCTGCCCTGCTTGAAAAATTCACTGAAGTTGTCAGTTGTCATTTTGCAAAGAAGGAAATCTTGATTTGTTTCCCATGACTTCAAGGAGTTCACACAGACATAGCAGAGGGAGGTTCATTAATACTTCTACTTCGTTGCCTGTATACACCCCATAAAATCACACAAAGTAATAGTAATGTATCAAATCTAGATATGATACTGAAGACAAAGTCCTCCAAGAACTTGTGCCTTTTTCTGTGCTGGCAGCAACAGAAGGGTTATGCCTCACAAAACCCAAGGGAATTATTTTCACAACACTTCCTTGAAATAGGGAGATGTAACAATGTCCATTTCAACATTAATACGTGAATGGCTTGGTGAGGCTGAACAGAATGAAATTATGCAATTGGATATCAGAGCCACATACTACTTTTGAGCACTGATCTTACCTATGTCTTGAGTCATCTGCAAATTTTCCTAGCAGAAATTTTACGTTTTTACAGACCTTTGATAAATGTATCAAGATTCCTTCTAGATGCCCAGCTCAACAATCAGAATTTTTCTCAAAACATCAAGCGAATGTTGACTGTAATAGCTTTTTGAGAACCATCAGTTAAAAAGTCTGTTCATTCACTAAACTTTTTTGCAGTTTTGGTTTTTTTCCTGAACAAATGAGAATAAGCTACTTAAAAGGTGTAAACTCATTACAGTACAAACTATTTTTTGTTACAGCTTGACTGAATTCAAGTAAGTGCGACGCTGGCTTTGTTAAGACTGTGCTCTCTGTAAAACCATTAAACTTTCATGAAACATACTGATGTTGGTCAGTCATTCTTAAAGTCATGCCTCATCAGCATTCTCATGATCCTCTCACAGCGAGAGTAAGCATCAATGCCAGAAAAACCTACAAATGCCCTTCTGTTTGCCTCCTTGAAAGCTCTTCTCCCTCTCCCTCAGTCCTTTAAGTATTCTAAAATAAAGGTATTTTTTCAAGCGCAAGAAGGTACTCATTGTAACACACCTCAATCTGAATTTACAAATGAAGATCATGTAAGTACTTGCTTTCTAGACATGGCACACATTTGCCACCTACAGGTGGCATTTTACCTACACGTAAAACGTAAGCACCAACACACGAAGATATCTGCCTTGTTATCCTCTGTAACATCTGACTCTTAATTCTGGAGTTGCCAAATTTTAATTTCTATTGCTATTGCCTTTTATTTCTATTGTAACTTGCCAAATAGCAAAACCACACAGAAAAGGTTTAATTTTACACTACAGGGACATGACTAAACATGGCTTTTGCATGATTGCTTGGATGTCATCATTGCTTCTGTCACCACCTGCTTTATTTCACCACTATGGATCCCAACATTTTTAAGTATTTTCCTTTCGAATTACACTTAAATTTTAGATGAAAAAGGTTACACATCTATAAAATAATGCATTCTGTGTATGGGTAACATCATCCAGGTAGGAAAGAGAAATTTTATTCAGTATCAATTTGATTCCAAACTCTTCACACTTTTTTGGAGTTTAATTTCAAATTAACATGAAATAAAAATCTTTAAAAAAATAGCTATCAAAAGTCTCCTGAGTCAATTAAAGGGATCCCTAACAGAAAACAAACAAACCAACCAACCAAGCATGCTATACAAAGAAAAATTAACTTTTTACCTGTTCCCAATCTCCAGGACGTTGTTACGTATCATTCGAAGAAAAAAATCAAACAGGCTTGCACTTGTCTCATTAAAAGTTAAGCTCTAGAAATGGGACAAAACAAAACAAGATCTGAAACCAAAAATATGGTATAAACTTTGAAGATGCACAGAAATCTTAAAAAGGATAGACTATAGCAGTTCAAACCCCTAAGTAAATGAAAAAACAAACCCTAAACTCAAGATCTGGATATACATACTAAAAAGTTGCTCACATCCAACAAGTTAATTTTTTGTTGGGTGTTCTCTTTTTTGTTTTGCATTAGGAGAAATTGAATATAACATCTAAACCCATTTTTTAAAGTGCTGGCATATTATACTGGATTATTACAACCTATGAGACCTCGCTCCTTTGGTCAGTTTCTGTCCTGCAGGACAATTTCTGTAACTGTTGTGACTAAGTTAGAATTCTGCTAAGATTTCCCAAGCCTAGACACACTCACTTGCCAGTTCTGCTGCAAAACACCTACTTTGCCAGATATTACCAATGATTCCACGCACGACTGTCCGCCTAATACTTATGAAGCTTTTTGTGTTAAAAACTGTAATAAAAAATCCATTTAGAAGAGTTTGAATACCTTTAACAATGACTTCATGCAAACTAAAGCAGAATTAATTCCTATGTGCATAGATTAGACAGCAGACAAATGCACCCAACTTTTGACAGAGCCGTGTGAGATGACGACTATTTGCATCGACATAATGCGATGTACCTGCAGTACAGACACCTGGCCTGACATGATACTCTTCTCAGAATACTTTGTTCTTTTAAAATGACACACAAATTGTTTTCAAATGTAAAATCCTTTTAAATAGAATGCTGCTGTTTATGCAATATCTAGCACAGTTATCTAAATCAAATGTACGCTGCAAAAAACCCCCCAAAACAAAATGTACTTATACATCATCAGAGATCCATATAGTTTTCATTTTCATCCATGCACTCATTAGGTTTTCTGCTTTTTGTAGGGTCCTGGAATTGTACACCAGCCACACTGTATATTCTACTCCTACGTCCACAGACGCACAAGATCATTTTACTCGTATGTCGGAAATGACCTTAAGTCAACCTTGTCATTTTCCACTGGCAGGTTTAGAAAAGAAAAATTTAAAGGGAATTATTAGCCTGTTAGAAAATACCTGTCTGGTCATCTGACACTCAGGTAATCTTGTATGACAATATTGTTAGAAACCACGATGATTCCAAGGGTTAAAACTCATTAGGAAACTGAGCATATCACCTGCATCTACGCCTTTCTCTATCATGCTCCTTGCACAGAAGAAAGTCTTGGGAAGAAACACTGGCATCACGAAAATTAAAACAGAAAAATGCTTGCTTCTTACAACAAAGCCTCAATTGGAGTAAATACAAAATAGAGGTAATTTTTAACCATACTTTATTTCATTAAAAGTGAGAAATCTCTTTAAACATAAACTCTAGGAGTTTCTTATTTTGTGTTGCCTTGAATGTTCCAAAGAATTGCTCATTCTTATCATATCTTGGCAGGTATTCTTTAAAATAAGCTCTTTTATAAGGCATAAAATAAGCTCTTAAAAAAGTCATCTTTCTATTCTGTGAAGTTTGCTATTCAAGATGCCACATTCTTAGCTACTTGGCTTAGAACACATTTTTCTCATTTTTGTGTTCTGGAGACAGCAAGTGTTGAAGTCCTTCTTTTATTAGATAGTTAATTTCTCACTTGAAAACTCTTACAAGAAACAATGAAGTTAGGAAAAAGAAAACACTGGTTAAAATGAAAGTTTGAGACAACAGCGAGAAAATCCGGGAAAAGTCTAGAAGGACATTTTGTCAGATTTATTGCCTGGTGCACTCCTCCCACTGAGAGCCTGTTACAAACATCAAAGAAGAGATGACAAATCCTTCTACAAAAGGTGCTGGGTAACTAGAATGTACATAATATGTAAGTGGCCAGTCTTCGCGAACGAAGATCTGGGAAAGGTGTTTTTACCTTTCAAGCCTGCGCAATGGATTTTT
>JAWWLV010000088.1:87574366-87602752 GCA_035041135.1 Platyrinchus mystaceus
GAGGTCCTCAGGACGTAGGTTTGTTTAGAGTGACCTTCTCTTAGATGGATGGCCTTAGGGCCTGACGAGCTCCATCTGCCCGGGGGATTCGAACCTGCGGCCTTGGCGCTGAGAGACCAGCATCTTAACCGCTAGGCCACCAGGATGTACATTCAATCAAAAATCCCAATCTTGCTCTAATTCTTCTGTAGCTTTCTTTTTCAGTTGAAAAGAAGCCTCACAATACTTACCTGCTCAACTACTATTGCATTTTCCAATGAGGCACTCTTCTGAAGCTGGGACACAAAATGCTCCATGTCTGGCATAAAATCCTTCAAAGTAGAAACCTGCATATTTGCATAAATTGTGAAGAAATAAACAACAAAAGCAATAGAAAATGCAGTAACAGACTTTTTTATTCAGTGAAGGTCAAAGGGCCAGTTAATTTAAAACAATGATTCTGCTATTGTTAAAATGAAATGTCTCCTTCACAATCTCTACTTCCAGAACACATTTATCTTTATTCTTACTACGAGTGAGTAAAAACTTTAAATAGTACAGAGAAAAAAGAAGCTTTTCTACCTCTGGAAAATGTCAAACACTATTAGATAAGGGTTTATGAAGTATTCAAATTGCAACTAAAAAACCCCTAAAAACAGCTATAAATAAAAACCTTCCTTGGACTAAAATATATTTACAGCAAACAGAAGAAATCAGCAAGTCATACATGTCTCCTATAGAACTTCTTGGCTTTTCCATTTGCGGTAATCATAATCGCAGCATAGCGCCGTATGCAGTACACAGTTTTTTTCTTAGGCTGTAAGATTTGTGAAATCACTTCCTCAAGTTTCTTGTGAGGAATGGTATCATAAGCCCTGGACACATCAGCCTGAAATACAAGAAATATCTTCCATTATGTATTCTTCAGTATAGATGCAAATATTGTAGTAGCATAAAAAAAAGTATATAAGCAAGGCTTTCGTAGGAGAGAAATTATTGCATTTTTCAGTCCAAATTTGTGACAAAACAAAAACCTCACTGCTTGTCTGAAAAATTCTTCCCCACTCATCAATGAGTATTCCCTTATAAGGGATATCCAAACCATCAGTTTTAGCACAATTCAGAAGAAGATACCATATGCAACTTAAACCCAACACTGAACCCTCAATCATTTAAGTTAATTGCTGATATTTTTATGTGTTTAAATATTTGAAGAAACTTGCCATATGATCATGGAGGTGACATCTTAGGCCTCTGGAAAGCTGCAAACCTACATACTTTACCTTTCCTAAACCTCTTATCACAGTCTTACCTCTCCTTGCATTTGTTAGAGTCAAAACTGAAACTCTTTTAAAGAAGCAACAATCTTAGTATAATTATGTCAATGACATGATTCTTTAGCTTGAAAGATAATGAGACAATCACTGAAATGATAGGATGACAACTAACATATGAGAGACAACAGAGTCATCCCACTATAACATAAATAAATGTGTAATTTACATACATCTGTATACAATGCCCAAATTCAAAGCTATGAATTGAGCTCAAACACAAAATGTTGCCCGCTAGACATAACAGAAAACAAAAGTGTGAAGAAGAAACTCCTTCAAATAGTGGGATATGAGAAGCAGTCATTTTTCCAAAGTGGGAGAAGGAATGTGTTGGAAAAAAACACCAGAAGTGTTCATTTTCAACAGAAACTAATGATACTGAGATAGAACAAACCAATTTTTTAAAAGACACTGAATTTATCCAAATGTACTTAGCAAGTTTTTTTCTGGTTTTCATTTGGGATGATGGCTCAAAAAGCATATTCGCGCTTTTATCTTTGCTCCATTTTTATACCCAATGTATAGATGTAACTTCAAAAATCCAGTGCATGTACAGAAGCAAGAGCTTCTACATGACAGAAAGATGGACATAAGAATATCCAAGTACAGGAAGAGGTACTGCAGGGACACCCATCCACAAAAAGCAACCAACCACCCACATCGAAAACCCAACCTGAGTCTGTGTTAGGCATGCATGAAAGTTTATATTGAAAAGGAAATTATTATGCAGTCAGATCACAGCTATTACAGTTGTAAAAGTATCTCCACAAGCTGGTTTTGAAAAGCTAGTGTGAATATGTAATTAAAAATACATACCTTTACACAGTAAAAATGAGGAATTTCACCACCAGATTCAAGAACCTTCATAACAAACTGCTTCCATGTCTTGTAGATATCATCTTTCCCAAACACAGAAGAGCCTATAAAACTGGTCCGTTCATAATTTAACACACTAAATAGATTTTTTAGTTGAGTGTTGTAATGATTCATCTAAAAAGACCAAAGAGAATCATCTTAAATTACGCTGAAACATATTAAATTCTGTGAAATACAGAGATTTCATGTTTAGATGAAGTTTGCGATAGAATTTATGTATTCGCTATATTACTTTGGTCAACAGAAGCTTTCAGAAAGCCTCAATATTGCTGCAACTACTTGGAAGTCATAAAAGAGCCTTAGAGAATTTTTTTTTGGGTACAGTTAAATCCTATGGAAAATGTTTTTGTTTCTGTACTTGACTCTTGGAAATCAACAGTTACAGAAATAAACAGATGAACACCACCAAACAAAACTGCCACTGATTTGAAGCTGATTTCTTAAACATCATTCATTCTCTCTGCTGGAGGTAATGACTGCAACAAGAACAGCAAAAAGAACACGTGCCCTGAGACTCTATGCTAACTCCAGCTGCATCATTAGCTGAGCCTCTGGAGGTACTTTATACAGGTACGACAGCAAAGACTGAATAGATTATTCCATGCACTGCATGTTCTGTCTCTGTTCCCACACTGAAGTTATTCTCAGCTTCCTTCCTATCTCCCTACTGTGCTCGATCCAGCTTCCTTGCCCTTCTTAGACCTTCTTCTGTAACACACCCAGTTCATCAGTGTTCAGCTCCCTGGATTGATCTGTCTCCACAAACAACTAGCCAGTCAACATGCACAATCAGTATTCAGGTAAATCCCAACAGGCCAGACTCATCCATCCCAAACAAAATGGGATTACTCGACAAGCCATGCCATTCTGTTAGGCTCATTTCCATAAGACAGGCTTGCAAACAGAAGTATGTGATTCTGGAACCGAAGGCTAATGGTAACTAAGTATTGGAAAGGGAGAAGTTAAGTTGTAACGGACCAATTCAGTCTTTCTGATTAGAATGTTCCAGTTGACCACATCAAAACTAGTTTTATGTAACAAAACCCCTTACTAAGTTTATTACTTCCCTACATCAAATGCACATAAAACAATAAAGAAAATAAAAACCTTCTTTTCTCTGCTTTCCCTGCTGCGTGCTTGTGCTTCAACAACGCCGCTCACTTTTACTATGGGTCTTAACCCATTTAGTTTGGGAATAAACCGGAGCTTTGATGCCATAAGAACAATTTTTTTTTGACGGATATCTTCCATCTCCTTTGAAGATAAAGGCCGTAGATGTACTCTGGCAAAATGGCTTCTGAAATACAAATACACCCTTAGTGTAAAAGCAGTGGGAAAAGCGGTAAGTTAAAGCACGTAATGCCTTTATGACAACTGAAGCCAAATATTTTTCTAAGATAATACAAATACTAACCACTGCAGAAAGTGACATGGAAATCCAGGTTTCAGAACAATTTTACAGTATCTTAATGACAATGTAATACAATAAGAAGGGAGTACACACTTCTGCTTGATGCAAATAAACCCCTCTCTTGATTAACACAAATTAAAATTTAAGCACAGATTAGCTGAATACATTTGAACATTATGAAAAATGTTTTATGGAAGAAGTAGGATGCTGTATATTTCTGATGGTTTCAGAAGTTTGAAAGACATTAACAAAGTTGAACAGAACCTTCTGAAAATTATGTTAAGAAAGCTCCAAGGAAAGACTTACACACTGTGATGGGCTGTTCCACTCCTAACACTTAGGGGACCTACTACTTATTCAAAGTTACAGTTAACTGAGATGCTAGGGTACATACACAACATAAGGGCATTTAGGTATCCAGCACTGACCTGATGAGCAGGTGTCAGCTGAAGTGAACAGCAGAAAATAATGAAAAACCAGAGGCTCCCAAGTCACAGTTCTGAACTTTGTAAGTTCATCTTACTGGGGAAAGTGTTTCCCTCTCAAACACCCCCTCAGGATTTACGGTTCAGTGTAGCTTAGCCCAAATCAATACTTTCCCATACAATGAGTCAGGAAAAGGAGGTGGAGCAAAAGCTCTTGCTTTTACCTAAGATGCAGCATTAAAGTACCCCACTTGCAACATAAAAGACCTGGATCAATCTCCTGCACTGCTTGTATTGTTCAGAACGGCAAAATGTGCCATGCTAAAAAGCCCTACAGTCTAGTGGTTATGACACTCCTCTGGGAAGTGAACCTAGGCAATTGAAGTCCCTGCAAAAGAAGAAACATGAAGTTAAACTTGCATGAAGACTTTTCACATCCCTCACTGCGATGGTTAGCAGAAGGCCACACTACCACAAAAGGCAGTCAGTGGATTGTGGAAACCTATTAAGCATGCACTGGGAGACACCCAAGAAGGCAAGGATGCAGGTAAAAGAGGAACACAAATAGTTTGCATATGTCTGTATGCTTTCGTATCCCAGCACAACTCACATACAAGCTTAACGATGCAGTTGCTTGGGACTGTTGGGATCTGAGGTATACAACCCAGGGCAGGCAAGTTGAGCTATTACTGAGAAGGAGTTTTGAGGATTTATATTCCAACTTTTTTGGCATCTATAGCATTGCTAATGATTTTGATTGTGTGCTAATCTAGCAGCCACTGAACCGTGATGCTCTCACTGGCACACTCACAGTGCTGTTAATTATGGGAAATTGGAGGAAGCTGAGTGGATGGTCCTGCTGTTTTTTGACATCTCATTGCAATCTCATGGGTGAGATTCAGAATTTCGGCAGCATTTTTAATCCTCAGCAGCCACTGTATATGGCAAAGGCAGGGACGCCATGAGCCTTAAAACATGTGCTGTCCTACAGCACTGTGCTCAATACTTTTGGAACACAACTTTACATTTTACAGGCCATGGAACTTGAAGCAACATGTCATGAAATATTTTTTTCTTAGTAAATACTGTTCCTTATCTGGGGCATAGAGTTTGGTATAGCTTCAAAAATCAATACAAAGCTGTCTGTGTGCAGTGACCTGCACATTCACACCACCAACGCAGCACAGCAAACAGAGATCCAGGTCCCCTGTCAGAACCATGGTCTGTATCCTTGAGAGGGATTCCGCACAGGATCATCTACTCATATGGACAGTCCTTCAGGAGGAGGATTTTCTCCTTAATGACAATGCAGTGCAAGGATAAGCTCACAAGTAAGGTCCAAGTCCACTCAGTCCATGCTTGTTCCATTCATTCTCTTCTTATAAAAGAGGATGCAAAAGAAATGGAATCAATAAGTACAAATGCCTTCCTGCAAACCAGCTCAGAACAACTGCTTCGAGCAGCTCCAGCTGAGGAGAACCAGAACAATCACAAAACAGCTGAGGCCACAAGATACTCCTCCAGGGAAGAGGGAAGCAGCTCAACAGCCTTTGGCACTAATTCCCCAACAGTGCCTGAAAACACTGGCTGGTTATGAGAGGACAGTGCTTGAACTGCCTCAAAATGGCCAAGGCAGCTATAAACACTTGTTTCCCAATATCTGTAACCCCCAATTTCTCTCCTCCCATGTGAAGTAGGCATCTGACCACCTGTATGAATGCAGTAAACTGGACCACTGGCAGATTTCACATTGCACTACACACTTAAAAAAGCAGTGCTGAAAGCCCTGTCAGTGAAGCTTAAGTGCAGCTGCTGGGATCAGACTACAAGTCCTTATAAACTACATATCCTGTAGCCAAGAGCAAACACCCTGTTCTTAGGACACGCCTTTGGCAAGCACACAGCAGCACTTCCTTGGAATGTTTCTCCAGCTTCCAATAATCTGCAGTTCAGGGACTTCCCGAGCCAAAGGTGAAAAGGAGCTTCCTTTATGGTGGGGAAATGTGTGGGGAGGAAATCAGAAGAAACAAGACGAGCCTATATTAAGGTCTTTTGAGTGCAAAGCACCTTGGGTTTTTATGGGAAGCAGGGAAGAGGGACAAAAGAGCTAAACCCCAAGTTACTTGTTTTCTTTAAATCACATACCCCACTAAAAACTGCAATATATCTATTATGTAAAAATTACTCGATCATACTTCATGCCAAAAAGTAGCCTTTAAGTACATTACAACTGCATAAAACACTAATTGCAACACAAAGGCTGTTAGTTTGAAGATAAGACAAACAGAAAGTGTGGGACTGAGAATTACTTTCTACTACTATTATTTAAAGTGCATAATCCGTGCTACAACTGCAAGCAAGATCGAGGCCCCGTTGTGTGCAAACATATATGCAAAGGGCTGCACTGGAGATATCAGTGTTGAAACCAGGGAGTGGAGGGGCAGGAGGGGAAAAAAATCACACATATAACATTGTAGACCAACAGACCACTGTGAAAGCAAAACGTTCACCATAAAGAACAGCCAGTAAAACACAAGACATCAAGTATCCTCATTTTTCAGTTCCAAACCTCTATCAAACACCAACATTTACAAAGAAAACCTGAAAGACGTGAACTACGTAGACAGGTGCACAATACTGTTCATTAAAATTGCCTTCAGGTGTTTCCTATTTTCTCACTTAATAGCTTAAAACTTTACCTTAAATAATGCCCTAACTTAAATTCATGCATGCATTTTTAAGACCAAAAACCAGCATGGGATTCCACAGCTGCACTAAAAAAGAAGCTCTGGCTTCTAAATCCCTTAAAACAAAACACTCCTAAAATCACAAGGCTACTGTCTGAATTTTATGAGTAGAGTATTACAGGATTTCAGCAGATGTTTGATTTTGTTGTTTTTAAATTAAGGCAGTTGAAGCAAATTGAGTATTTTTAAAATGAACTTTCACAAGGATACTCTGGTTCACTCATTGCTAAAAGGTGTAAAAAATTTACTTATCAAAAAGCAAAAACCTCTTCATAATGGATTTCACTATTGCAAAGGTTTCTCCTACCTAAGAATTCTAAATTTGCATCAATTTTCCCACATAATATATATCTGAAATTGCAAGCTGTGCATGCAACAATGACAGGTTGAATATTCTTTTGGGAAATTAAGCAAATAAAAGGAGGATAAATGGGCAACAAATTAAAACAGAAACATAACTTTATACTACAAAACACAGTATTTCTACATATTCCATTAATGTTTACTTAGTTTTCTTGTGTTACCTAATTCCAATGTTCTGTAACTTGCCCCAAATAAACTTTCGGTAGTAGAAAAGCCTGTTTTTCTGGAACATGGTCTCGGTGATATAGAAAAATGATCTGAGCAACTGAACGACATAGGTATCCATCAGCCAGTATAGGAACTTGGCCAAAAGTTCTTCACGGAAACAATGTTCATCGGCAGGAACAAAGTGATCACCTTCAATAAACAATTCAAAGGTAGTTATAGTAATTATCAACTATTTGTGTGAGCAAAGAAACAGAACATACAAAAAACCCACACACAACATTATTTCCTTAGCTTGAGGTCAGCTGAAAGAAAAGAAGCAAGTACAATTACACAGCTGCTGCTCCAAATCTGCACCGGCATTAACGTGACTGACCCAAGCTTGAAGTACAAACACAGAAACTAATCTGCAGTGACAAACTTACATAGAGGACACAAACACATGCCATTACTAGTCCAAAGATTAACTTTCTTCCCCCAACATTGACTGGGCAAGACCTTTAATGCACAATGGCAAGATTATTGTGAATGGAAAGGTAAAATAAAAAGAGACAAATCTACAACGTAAAACTTTTTTTTTTCCTAAAAAAGGAAGCAAAAGGCTGAAAATACTTAGGTATACTGTAAGAAAAGAACAAAATTAAACTGGGATGACTTAAGAATGAAAATTAATTTCGGGGTTAGGCTTTATTTCAGACATCCTATATAAAACCTTTTGCTGCAGTCAAAGAAAAAAAATTCAAATCATCCCAAGTCCATCTGCACTTCCGATATGTAGATGGGAGAACCATTATGAACACAGAACATTCCTAAGAACTGTCAAATTTAAGGCCACACAGATCTGTAAGGATGTCTAAATATGGATGAGCAGGGAATAAAACCCTGGGCTACAATAACAATTTTTTTGCCAACTTCCAATCATAATTTTTCTAATTAAATTTAACCAGCAGAATTTAGCAAAAGACAACAGGACATTTAAAGAAACTGTACAGAAATACTAGTTTAGCTGCATAGCACAAATCATGATTATGGCACAAATGAGTTAAGAACAGCTTAATTTTGACATAACAGAGCTGAAGCTTAACAGTGAAACTTATAAAATGGAAATAAATTTCCAGTTCTCTACCTTGTTTAGTTTTTGTGTGCTTCAGGGCAGAGACATTTTCATGTATTTACAGCACCTAAGAAACAACTACCATAAAGAGTATTCACTTCAGCAGAAGCCAAGTAACACCAACAAAAAAGTCCAATGACTGTTAGAAAACTCTGTAACTGAAGAGTTGCAATGCGCAGTTGTAATATGCAAATTAAATCAGGATGCTCTTCTGGAACTAGTACCTGTCCTGGAACTAGATTATTTGTTTTCTAAGTTCCCAACAACACATGTAAATGATGACTACAGTTCAGGGACCTGACAAGAAACCACTACTACTGTGTTTGAAAAAAAACCAAAAACACCTACAGTGCAGCAAAGCAATTAAATGCGTATTTAAACTTCAATCACAATGGAGTACTTTCATGAAAATTAAAATCTAGCTTATGTGTTTCTTTACCTGGAATACAGCCAGAGAACAAGACAGTGTTATATTTTTTGAAGTTAAGATGTTCCAAATGACTATGAACCAAGTGTATATTTTAGGATAAAACCTTCTAAAATATTTAACTCCTCAGCATTTTGAAAGGCATGTTTTCGAACCACAGTTTCTAAATCAAGAAAAAACATATTTCCAAGATTTAAGAGTTTCTTATGAAAGTGTAACTTCCCCTACTTTTGACATCAGTTCTCAAACATCAGAGTTTTAAATCTGCCTCTGACACTACAAAGAACCTGTAGTAATTTCAGCACTTACTACACCTTTTAACAAAGGAATACCATTTTCAGCTCACATTACTGTAGGGTCCAAGTACAATACCAGCTAAGAATACATATTGCAACCATACCACTTAAGGAAGTGCAATCCACATTTTATAGATGGAGAACAGAAGCACAGAAAAAATGAAAATACGCATTAGATCCTACAGCAGTCAACCATAGAACCATGGCTTCAGCCTAGATTTAAATCCTAGGATAGTGTCTGAAGAACAAACCTGAGGGAAGCAAGATTAACCTGTCATCTGAAAAGAGGACTAAACAGAAATGGATTCACACAGAATTTGGAGCACTCATCTGATGCCCTCATGAAAGCTTTTAGCCAGGGACCACTCAGTGAGGTGACTTCTGCACCACCAAGCACCCAGCCTGAAGCAGTGCTCAGTAAGGGTCTCTTGATCCTAGAGAAGGGCTCTAGAAGGTGACAGATGGTGACAGGCTTTTTTACAAGGGCATGTAGTGATAGAACAGGGGGCAATGGTTTTAAACTGAAAGAGAGAAGGTTTAGATTAGATGTTAGGAAGAAATTCTTCATTCTGAGAGTGATGAAGCACTGGAGCAGGTTGTCCAGAGAAGTTGTGGACATCCCATTGCTGGAAGTGTTCGAAGCCATGTTGGATGAGGTTCTAAGCGACCTGGTCTAGTGGAAGGTGTCCCTGCCCACAGCAGGGGGGTGGGAACAAGATGATCTTTAAGATCCCTGCCAACCCAAACTATTCTATGATTCTATGCTGGGCAACCCCTGTATTGAATGGGTCCCATACTCACATCTTTCTCACAGGGTTGATGTGAGGGGGTAAAAAAATCCTGTTTTTTCCCTCTCATAGCAGAGAAACACATGCCACTGCAAGTGTCTTGATCTGCTTTTAGTTCTTTCTGAAGGCTTACAGTGACAAACAGGCAGACTGCATTTATTCCTTATGTGCTTAGGTCATACTTCAATGGATTTTCAGTTACTGCAATTTGGATGGTAGGAGCGGATGGGAAGGAGTTTTGGTTTGCTTTTTGTTTGGTCCAGGTTCTAAATTCGTTTATGAAGACATCATTCTATTAAACACAAAAAGCACGAACGGAAACAAGTTTTGGAAGGAAAACAGGCTTAAGCGTTGTTCCACCATCAGTGACAAACATTACTAGGTTTGCTCTCAGCCATGGTTATTATCAGTGAACTCAGCAATTCTGACTCCAGACTCAATATCCTCCCCTTCCCACCTTAAACACGAACACCTGACAGCCCCGCCAATTAGTTCTTTACTATAAGAAGTACCTTTGCCTAGACGAAGCCACATGCAGTCATTCACTCTCATCTTCCACATCAACTCCTGCAACGAAAGCTTAACAAACTTCCCCCTGGAAATGAACGCTTTCACATTTTTTAGGAACCGGCACTTGTTATGGTTTGAACCCCAAAGCTCAGCAGGGATAACCCGCTCCAGGCATTCCCTCACAAACATGTACACCTTCCAGTGGCTGCTGTGCTGCTTAAGGAGCTCCCTGAGGGCTGAATCACACGCCTCTCTGGGGTTTTGCTCCTCACCCTGCAACTCTCCACACACAGATTTTGCAGGAGGGGCACGTAAGTTATCTGACACAACAGTGTGACCAGACTGACATCTGCTGCTTGCCACACATTTAGTAGGCTCCTTCCCAGACTGTTTTGCTCGCTCATGAACCTTTGCCTGACGAGGCAGATTGGCTTTTCTCACACTTTCAGATATCCAAACGGGGCAATTTTTTTTCAAGAGAGCTAAGTAAGGACACTTTCCATGGTTCTTTAACAGTTTCTGAAATATATGTCTCATTTGCCAGTATCGTTTGGGCAACCTCTTCTTTCTCCATCTGCGATGCGGCAGACGTTGGTTACGCCTTCGCTGCAACGGATTTTGGCTTAAGAATATAGTTTCTACAAGCCTTCTTCCACCTGTCTGACAGCCCTGCAAGCGATTCAGTGAAAATGATTTAGGAAAACATTCTTGGAAACTCCTGCGAGAATACAGAAGAGACTTCCTGTTAATGTATACAGCAGAACCCAGGAGTCTATTTGGTCTGTTTGGTAACTTCTCTGCCAAATTATGTAGGGGACTTTCCTGCCTCCTGCATTTTGAAGAATTACCCTCCACAGGCTTGATTTGTACAGAATTCAACTGAGATTCACGCATATGCATCTCTGCTCCTTTCCTACGGGATTCTGGTTGCATTTCAATGCTGGACTTCAAAGGTTTGTTACTCTGAACTCCTTGCAGAAGAGAGCTTTCACCTGCCACAAACTTCTTCCTGTCACGAGACGTGTGAACTAAAGAAGGACCAGACATAGCACTGTTACTTCTTTGAGAAATGTGGTTATTTTTAATGAGGCTTTCAGGACGTGATGCTACATACCCAGTTTCATATCTCTTCGAACTACTTTGGTTTACATGAGGAGTAAGATTACAAGCCTTTTCCTCTCTCACTTTTTCCTCCACTTTTGTTCTTTTAGCTGGAATTTCAAGCTGTTCTGTGTGAAGCTTCCTTTTCAGAGATGGTGCTGTAAATGACAAACGCAAACTGTACCTATTCTTTTTTTCCAGATGTTCAGTAACCATTCTGATCTGTTTGCTTGCTTTAGAAACAGCTTTTGCAGAATACCGGTAACTGGATACTAAGCTTTTTATCTTGCTATTTTTTTTATTCCTCATGCTGGAGACATTATCTTCAAGTCTTTGTCTGCACTGCCACCCATGTGACTTTGAAAGATATTTTCTATGAAAATTAAGTCTTTTCCGCACATAGTCAAGCAACCTATTACACTTACGCTTTGAGAATCTTTGTTTAACAAATACTGGGAATGAGTCTACATTTTGTGAGATAAGTTCATAAACTGGTTGCCCACAAACTTGGTAACAATTACTAGGGGGAACCAGAATAAAGATTGCACAGTGTTCTAATAAATACATCATCACATCATCCCCTATCCTGCTCAACAGTGTTTCCCAGAAGCCGCTGAGACGAAGAGTTTCTGTGACAGTATTGGGCAGGTAGCTGTATATGTTTGATGATGGTATGACGTCGAAATCAGAACTGTTTTCATCCAGTAAGGAGTATCCATATGCAAGGATGTTCTTCTTTCCTTTTTCACACAGTCTCTGCAAAATCCTTATGACGACTTCATTCTGACTAGATAACTGAAAAAACAAAGAAAAAAGAAAATTAGCCTTTTTCACCGACTCTTCCATAAGCCACAAGATACGCTTTAAATAAAAAGACATGCAAGACACACAGCCCTCGACACAAGCTGTCGAAGCAGCGTTAGTGATTCCCAAGTGCCATACCCAAAAAGAAAGACTCTTCAAGTGTACCACAAGGCGTTTACATGTAGTAACGTAAGCCTACTAAGGAAGTCTTTTTAACGTCTACCCTTTTGATCCTGGTTTTCATGCCCAGGAAACACCCTACACTACTCCCCCTGGCTCCCTCAGCAACCAGACTCCAAGGCCTCCAGGTCACCGTGCCCGCATATACGCGCTCGTAGATCCATGTCTGTAGACACGCGTTCGTGGACACGTGCTCGCGCAGGCTCTAACCTCCAGGGAACTAACGCTCATTTTCTCGGGGCCTCCATTTCCTTTCATGTAAAGAAAAGTTCAACTAAACAACCCCGTACGCAGCTCTAAAACCCACTCAACAAGCTGTTCGCGAAGGCCGCTTCCTACCGTGGCGCGGCTTTGCTCGCGCACGCGGCAGCGCCGGGAGAAAAGCAGCCTTTCCCCTCGGAAAAGCTTCCTCTGCTTAAACGCCGACCCGCAACCCCTTTCTGCCCCGCTCTCCTCCAACCTCTCAAGAGCAGGTAAGGAAAGTGGCACTTTCCCTTTCCAGCCGCCCCCCCCGGCCACGCTCGGTTCGCTCACCCCGACCCCGCAGCGGAAGCAGGGAGGCAGGGGAGCCTCATGCGCGCAGACCTTTCGTGTTCCCCACCCGCCAGCGCATGAACTTTGCTCACCCACTCCCCAGAAGGGGAAGGGCGGCGATCCCCCACCGCTCGCCGCTGGCTCGGGCCGACGGCGGCGGCGGAGGCTGTGGGGGAGCAGGCGAGGCCCGGCGGGCAGCGGCCACGAGGGGCCACGGGCCGCCCCCGCCCCCGCGCTCACATGGAGGGCAGGAAGCGGCCCCCCGGGAAAGCCCCCGCCGCCGCCGCCCGCATCCCCGGCGGGGCTCTCGCCGCCCGGCGAGGGCTGCGCTGCCGCGGCCGCCCCTCGCCCCCCCGGGCTCCTTCCTACCTGCTGGAAGGTGAAGGGCCGGGGGATGGCGCGGGCGCCGCGGGGGACACACACCACGCAGTGCCCCACGAAGGTGCGGTAGCCGGGGGTGTCGTCGCCCCGCAGCAGCTCGGCGTCCCCGGCGCCGCTCTCCCCCAGCCGCTGGATGAAGGTCTCCAGCGGGGTGGCCTCGGCGTAGCATCCGCGCAGCGCAGACACCACGGCCGCGAAGGGCTCCGCTCCCGCCATGTTGCGGCCAAGGGGCACACGGGGCCACCCGGGGCGGGCGCTGCTCCCCTCCGACCCCTCCGCTCCGCTACCCCGCGGCCGGGCAGCGGGGGACCGCCGCTTAACGAATAAATAAACAAACAAATTAAAGTAGTAAGGGGAGGGGGGAAAACAATTAAATAAATCAGAGGAAACGCCCCCGCGCACCCGCAGCGCGGCTTCGCCGCCCGCGCGCCCCCAGCGTGGCCTCGGAGGGGCGGTGGCCGGGGCGGGGCGGGGCGGGGCGGGGCGGGGCGGGAGGCCGCTGTCCAGCTCCGCCGGTCGGGAACGATCCGCTTGGATTCACCTCCAAGGAACCGTGTTTTTTGTTGTTGTTGTTGTTGTGGGTTTTTGTTTGTTTGTGGGTTTTTTTCCTTTTTTTTTTTTCAGGATTATCACTCCGTTGAGGATCTGTCTGAAATAGGAGCCGCTGTAGGAGAGGTTATGGTGGAGATGAACAGAGTAAACCCTGAAAATACCCAACTGGCTGGTCCTGGGTTTCTCGACAGACTTATGAATCAAGAAGCCAAATCACTTGTGGTAGCGTGTGACCTACTACTCAGAATTTTTCTTAGCATCTGAAGACTTCACTGTAGAAAACTTGATGACAGATTGTGAGAGAGACTGCAATGGAATTCTGGGGAACTGCAGGTCTACATCCTGATATTTATTCCAGGTAAATTAGTACATAATCATAGAATCATAGAATGGTTCAGGTTGGAAGGGACCTTTAAGTTCCAACTCCTCTGCCATGGACAGGGACAATATCTGTGAAATATCTGTGAAATAGTAGAATATAGGATTAGTAGACGCTGGGAGAAATACAAGTTGCTTAGTCAACATTGCTCCCGTAAAAGGGAGTCCTGCCTTTGAATTCTGTCAAGTGTTGGAAAAACATGAAAATTATGGTCATCTGGTCGATATATGCTACTTAAATTTTCAAAAACCTTTGCAAGGAAATTTTATCAATAATAATAAAAAACTAAAATAGAAGGTACTGGTGCAGATATATTATTTTTAAAACATAAAAGACAGAGGTAGGGATAAATCATAGAACCATAGAATGGTGGGGGTTGAAAGGGCACTTACAGATCACCTAGTTTCAACCCCTTTACCGTGGGCAGGGATGCCACCCACTAGATCAGATTGCACAAGGTCCCACGCAACCTGACCTTTATCGTCAATTCTTTCAACTGAGGAAGATCTGTACCAGAGTTCTCCATTAGTCTGCAGTGTGTAACTTTCATAAATGATCCAGAAGTGCCATAAATAAGTAGTAAGTAGCAAGATTTGCTGATGGGATGAAGTTATTCAAAGCAGCAAGGACACGAGCAGAGTAGAAAATTGCAGAAGAACTTTACAAGACTGTGTGATTGAGCAATTACATGGCAGATGAAATTTAATGCTGATAAAACAAGTACGGCACAGAAGTGAAACACGTTCCTAACTTTGTGTATAACATGATGAGTTTTGAGCTGATTAGTACCACTCAGAAGTGAGACCCCAAGGTTACATGACCCAAATAGACACGGTGCTCAGCAGCAGTTAAAAAAGAAAATTGGATGTTAGGAATGATTGGGGAAGGACTAAAGAGGGCATCATTATGCCATTGCATAAATTCATGGTTTGTCTAAACCTTGAGTGCAGTTCTGGTCTCTGCATCTTGAAAAGGATGAATTAGAATTAGAAGAGGATGGCCAAATGTATGGAATAGTTGTGTGTGAGCCATGACATGGTAGGGTGGAACTTTGGAAGAGGGATAAGTTGATGGGGAAGGGCAAATGCTGCATGCCATGATCCATCTCCTGAGGCAGCTGGGTATGTGCCCTGGGGCCTGGCAGTCTTACAGGCTGCTTAAAGCATGTTGCAAAGGCATGGATCACCAAGTTCCTCTCCAAGTTCAACTCTCCTCTTCCATCTGCTCTGTCCTGCTGATCTCTCATATGCAGTCACAACAAAAGAAAGGGACTCTAGTTCCCAGGACAGGTCTGCTGGTAAGGATGCACTCCTGGCCCAGGGACTGTAGGCGCTAAAGATTAAGAACAGAGAAGGGTGTGGCATGACACGGCATAAATTAAAAAAAAATGCAGGACCTTAAAGTAAATGTTTGAGCAAGATGGAGTTAGCACTCTGCCACGCATGGTGGGGTGACTGTCTTCTAGCTAGGCTTCATAGTTGGGTTTCTGTGAGTATCCTGCAGGAATATAACAGAGTTTTCTCCTTCCCAAAGATTAGAGAGTACCTCATCTTTGAGAGGAATCAACTAACAGCTCCCATTGTGGAAAAGATTTTTTTTTTTGGTGTGTCACTAGGTGAAAGTTTTGCCTCACCATATATAGGTATTTGACGAAAGGAGAAAGAAATGCAGCACTACCCTGCAGAGACTGCTTGGTCTCTGCCACCTGCCAGGAGCACTACCAAAAAAATTGACTGCTCAGTGTTACATTTGCATGTGTGGAGTAAATGCTGTACAGGTGCTCTGAGTATACTTAGCTCATGTTTGTGACTCGTTGTGCCAGAAGGCAGAAGTATGGCTGCTCAGCAGCCCAGTGTAAAACAATTCCTATCCGGGACAGTGGGATATGAGAGCCCGTGTGCACTAACCCTTAGTAGTGTCCAGAAATGGTCCAGTGATAGAAAAGCTCTGCATGCTGAAGAATCTAATTCTGCTTCTATAAACAATGCACTTTTCTTGGCATTTACTCTTGGTCTTGGTGATTCTGTATTACTGTCTCACCTCACAGGTGGTCCATTCTGATAAGAAATTTTCAGCTTGACTCTAAAAAAACAGTCAGTAGTTGGAAACTTCATTAGAGAAGGGAGTATCCTTTCACTTCTCTGCTGGGTCCTTCTGAGCTCTGCCCTAGTACTGTGATGCCACAGTACAGTCCCAAGAAAGAACTACGGAACTACATTTAACCTGCAGAAAAGATGCTGGGGAAGATTAATATGAAAAGAGGCAAAATATATGATCCTGATGGTAGCTGAATGTAAGACCATTACCTTCAGTTGGTCAAATCTTCAGCAGAATGAAATATCTGTTTTGTGTAGGAACTAAACTAGCCTTTGTCACTGGAAGACTTTCAAATAATGTGCTTCCTTTAGAAATGCAGAGGTCAGTAGCTTTTCTCAGCTTTTTTCTTTGTTGTTGTTGTTTTGTTTTGTTTTGTTTTTTTTTTGTTAGTTTTTTCCCCCTTAGCAAAGACTGGAAATCGCTCTAGCTAATTAGCAAGAGGAGAATACAATCCTTTCTGAGTTCCTGGGACAGAATATCAGAAAGTTTAAGGGACTTGTTTGGCACTCCAGCAACAGGTATTTATAACTAATCATGTAAAAACACAGCATAACCAAAGAACTGTCATCTTTTCCCCTCTCCCCTTGGGGCTGAATGCATTTCAAGTTTGAAGTGACAGGTCGAAGAAAGCAGTAGCGAAGGACATGAATGCTCTCAGAGTCTTGTATCTTCAATTCTGATTTTTGAACTCTGGTTCAGTGGAGGTTTTCACATTTGGCATAGCTAAAGAGGATCAGAGTAGGATGTATGAGGCTGCAGAGAATACTTAGTGTGTTCCAAGGAAAATGGAGACAAAGTTTGTGATTAGGATTTTTTCAGATTGCATGATCCTCTGACACTAAGATCCCCAAGTTTACAAAAACTTGAAACTACACAAATTCCTGGTTCAAGATGTGTTTGTTTTTTTTTTGTTTTTTTTTTTTTTTTCTCAAAACAGATTGCAAGAAGTTTTATGTCTACCATATGGCAAGGACTGTAAGGACAGAGTACTGCTATAAACAGAAAGCAGGGGGCAGCAGGGGAGAAGCTATACTATTCTTTTAACCAAATGTAGGCAGGCATGAGCCAAAATGCCCCAGTGTTAAAGTGTTTGTCTTTTGAATCTGTTTTGTTCCTTTTGATGAAGGGGGTGTGTAATAAAAAATAAATTTAAAAAAAAACCCCAACAAAATAAACCAGGATTTTTGGGTACCTGCTATTAAAAGGAGCAGTAAGAAATAGCATAACCTAAAGGAAAAACTGGAGCAAACTGGTTAGCTCCAGATATTCTTAAAAAGGAGACATCACAGTTCTCCCTTTGTACTAAGGGGAAAGTCTTAAATAGAATCATAGAGCCATAAAATATGCTGAGTTGGAAGGGACCCATCAGGATCACAGAGTTCATCTCCCAAGCACAAGCTCCGCACAGGACCATCCCTGTGAGTCACACCATGTGCCTCAGAGCATCATCCAAACGCTACTTGAATTCTGTCAGGCTTGGTGCTGTGACCGCTTTCCCTGTTCCAGTGCTCAACCACCCTCTGGGTGAAAAACCTTTTCCTGATATCCAACCTAAACCTCCCCTGACTCATCTCCATGCTGTTTCACTGAGTCCTATCACTGGTCACTACAGAGAAAAAGAGATCAGTGCCTGCCCCCCTGCTTTCCCTTGTGAAGCTGTTGAAGATTGCAATGAGGTCTCTCCTCAGGCTCCTCTTCTCTAGGCTGAACAAACCAAGTGACCTCAGCTGCTCCTTATAAGGCTTCCCCTTCAGACTCTTCAACATCCTCGTGGCCCTCTTTTGGACACTCTTCTAATAGCCTAATGTCTTTTTTATATATGCCTGTAACCACTGGAAAAGTGCACTGATCTCCTCACAGATACAGGACCAAAGCTCTCCTAGTGTAAGAGGGGAAGCAGTCAGAGACCGTCATTGGGCATCTGGGGAAGTTGGGCTCTTTCTGGCTCTACTTCCCAACACCTATAGCTAGATTTATTCACTCAGAGGGTTTTACACAGGACTATCAGGAAAGCCCAGTTAGTCTTGTAAGAGGGGGAAGATGCTGTGCTGTTACTGGGCACCCACCTGTTTTAGATCTTATGATACGGAAAAGTTGTAAGCTGTAATGTAAAGGGGACCAGCACTATTAATAAATTGCCATGTTTCACTTCTTCAGGATGAGATTTATTTTCTGATGGAAAAACTGGAAAGCGTGGTGTTTGCAGACAAACTATAGGATTATCTGTCTTAGTGGTCCTGTCACCAGCTGTTGACGCTGCAGCTGACAGTTACTGGAGCGCTGTGTTAAAAGGGAACATGTACTGGTGCTGAGTCTATGTTTTAGCAGCAATACACAGCCCCTACTCCAGCAGGGACAGAAGCAGAGCGGACTTCTTGAGCTCCGCTGGTAAGACAGAAACTGTCTGTGCTGCTGCCCATTTTGTGTATCAGTTCCTCCTGTGGCTCCAGACAAAAAAAGTCATAAGGAGAGAAGGTCAGCTCCTGGAGGACAGGGTCATGTGCAGGAAGTAGCAGGGTATGGAAGTGGAAGGGCTGTGCAGGAATGCAGCACAGCCTCTGTCACAGCCAAGACGTGCTGTGCCACAGGCCGTGTACACCCACAGAGAGTCAAGCCAGCTGCCTTTTGTCACTTATGTCCTTACTTAAGTGTAAGGAGTCACAACTGTTGTGTTATTATGCACTACTAAGTCCTGTGCAAGAGCAGCTTCCAGGAGCGTATGATGATTTTCTCAATTAATTCTAAAACAGCCCCTCCCCAAATCACAGTAATCTTTTAAACTCCAAAGCCATTACAAGCCTAATGAAGATGAGGAAGTGAGATGGTCACCTAGTTGCTTATCACAGTAAATGCTATTAGAAGTGAGGAAGTTTTTAAGTTACTCTCAAAGAATTAAATAGTTCCTAGATACTGATAATCCAGCATGAGTTGCAATACTTCCAATGAAATTTTATGTAAGTTTTTCTTCCATATTAATCACGTTTTTAAGCTGATGTCATTTCCACAACAAGAAAGTTAAAACACTATCTCCAAAGTTATACTACTTATGTACTTTTCCCACCACATTTCTTTCTAGTAACAAAAGGTAACTCTTTATCCCGTATGACAAGTCTTTTATTTGGAAATGGAATGCATAAAACAATGACTTGAACGGGAAAATCTTGTTCATTTAAAGACTTAAAATATTCTAATTTTATAGGCTTTATGACTGTTGTACAGGATATTATGAAGTCATTGTTGTCAGAAATGCAAGACAGAGGACCAATAAACTCACAGTATGTAAAGGTGCAAGAGCGATTTTTCAACAGCTATGTACAAAAATGAGTGATGAAACACTAGAAATACCCAAATATGTATTCTGGATTTTCAGAAGCTACTCTAGAAGAATCAGTGACTTGGATGTTTTGAAATGGCACAAAGAGGGAATGTGCTATATGCATTCTTTATATCAGGAAAAATTTTCACACACATTTAACTTATTATGAAATAGGAGCCACAAATTAATTTGCTTAACAGAGAAGAGCTCATTCCAAACAAATTCAAAACAGGTACAAGATAAAGTAAATGCAACCCCAGTTTTGCATAGACTTACTTATGTATGTTTGATGCTAAAATCAACAGTCCTCCTTAGTTACAATTAACAGCATAAAGAGACTTTAACATTAAGAAGAGTTAAATATTGAATTAAATATTCAAGACTCCTTTCCATTGCCAGAAGCATGTAAGGAGGACTTCAGTATAGGAGAGATATATATACTGACATTTCTTTTGCCTGTGACAAAAGAAATTAGGCACATTTCCTAATCTTTTTGGGACACAAATATTTATACGTTCAGACTTTCGCAGTATCAGAACTGGATAAAATTCACTTCATTAAGCAGTTACAGACCGTAGGAGTTGACCTGTGTTCTTTAAGGTTATTCAATGAATATTTTCCATCAATGACAAATTGAGGTTTAAAAGTTTTGCACAAACAGCATGCAATTGAAGAAACTTAAGAATCACTAGGGTTAGTTTGTAAACATACTGACAAAAACAAAACTAGAATTGGAAACTAGAATTTTGCCTTCTGGAATCGTTTTAATTACATTTTATTTGATGCTGAAAGGAATGCACTCTGTATTTCACTTACTGTTACTAAGAAACTTGCTTTTTAAAATCTAGAACCATGGTTTCTAGATATAGCTGATAGCTGTGAAGTTTCTATTGTGGTATAATAATTCAACTTGATTATTTTTACTAGTTTGAAAGAAACAGATCAAATACCTGCCTTAACGAATTCTATTTCCATGGAGTATGGATTTTATATTGTGCAAAAGCATACCTGTTCTTCACCAGGCTGTTTTTTTTATTCTGTATTCGAGTAGTTTGTTGAACCTGTATTGTACTTAACCAAATTTATTCCACCTGAATGATGCGTGTTTGGTTTTATAAATAGGATGGGGCAGGGAGGGAGAGGAGAAAAGACCAAGGAATTATTCCCTTTGAAACATGACAGAATTGACCTAGTAGGTCACTGGGGTACCAAATGATGCAGAATTTAAGATGTGTTAAGAGACTTTCCTAGCACATAACAATGATTTGCATTATATGAATACCTGCTATGCCAAAAAATCAGGTTTGTCAACAATGCAGAAGGATTTATGTAAACCTGGATACATACCAAAAGAAACCATGTTACAGGTTTTTTCACAACTTCATTCAGTTTAAGACAACTGAAACCCTCTGCTGTGTTGTGGACCAGGAATGTGGCAGAATTTGAAGTTAACAACCCCATCTGTCTCATCCGTCTCATCGTATTATTTCCAACAATGTATTTTTTAAGTTATGAAGTCACAATTTCTAGAATTTTCATTATCTCCATCATCAAATGAGAATGATTTGTAATTAATCCAATATTATACCTTTCTTTTTGACAGCCTCCAGTTTGGCAATAACGCTTGATTCTTTTGTAACGCATTGTCTCGTTTTTTCACTTTTCATAGCCTAGTGGTGTGGGCACCACACTTTCAGTTCACGAGTTGTCTTAAAAACATAGATTTGGATCTTAATTACCATGGTCAGGACGCTTAGGCTTTCACTGAAGAGAAGCTGAAATGCAGGAAGTTTATATAGTGACATCTGGCAGACTTTGGACCTTGTGAGGACAAAAGAGGGTCTTGAAACAGGAGGATATCAAAACTAGATTTTGGCAATATAGAAGATGTATTGTCCGTGTAGTTCTGTCATAGGCTTTAAAAATACTCTTATTAAATAAGTTTTTCTTTCCCTAAGACCAGATAATACACAAAGCAAGTAAGAGTCCAGGGGTCAGAATCTTCTTCAATTCTTAGTTATTCTCTATGAGCTTTTTTTTTTGTCTTTTCTTCATAACATTCTCCATACTCATTTACTCTGTTCTTATCCACAGGATAAAGCCTGGCAGAAAGAAACAAATTATTAGTTACATTATAGTCTGCTATCTGAAGGAAATAAACAGTTCTGTGACAGTTAATTTTAAAAGTGAATTTGTCATCATATTCTCTGTTTCATATTTATTCTCTGCCCATTTGTGGCAAAACCCAAAAGTTTTAAATTAGCTACAGACATATCAGCTTCTTCACAATATGACTTAACCAGTTGTCTCATAACAGGACCTCTTAAGAGATTTATTAGCTCCCCTAAAGCTTGGCTGGAGTATTTCTCAAGCAATCTAGGATACCTCTCAAACTTGAAACCAGTGTCCAGCCACTATTTGAGCTCCTAACTTCTAGAAAAATACCTCAGAAGGAGACCTGTTTTACTACACTTACATATGATTATATAAACCCCAAACTGCATTTAGTATTAATGATTAGTTAGATGTACACATCCATATGTCCCCGGTATAATGCAAACTTGTCTTAAAAATCTTGTTTGCCCCACATGTTAAGTATTTATTCTTGGGAACAAGAATACACTTTCTGTAGCTTCACTATGAACAATATTTCATGAGTGTTGCAGCATCTGATTTTAGTTACTAAAGAATCTGAAACTCATCAGATACTCAACTTACAAGAGAACCAGATGACATGTGTTTGCAAACTAGGTAAAGAGAAAAGCAGAGCAGGGAAGGCCCTTACAAAAAGACACCTTTTGCTACTGCCTTGCAGAGCAACTTGGAAAGCATGCCTCAGACACTGAGCATATGCAGACGTGCGACCCTCAGCAGGGGTTAGAAGCCCAGAACTCCTAAGTGGGTTTGTGAATACAAGCTTAAGAATTTCTCTCCTTCCCCCTATTTCAGGTATTTATGTCTCAAGGTTTAGTTGTGTGTGTGTGTGGTTGTTTATTATTTTTGTTTGGGGTTTTGTTTTTGTTTTGTGTTTTGTTTTGTTTTTTTTGGTAACTTGCAAATGTGAAACTATCTGTTGAAAAGAGGGACTACAGTTTTGGGGAGGGAAAAAGGGTAAGTGACAAAACTTCCGAGTCCTGTGAGAAGAGGAACTTTTTGACTGCTCTGTAGCATGTACACAATTACTGTCATTTATGGGAAAATGCTTTTGTTCCTCTTATCTCAAGATCTCCTTTACAGGATCCCCTGCTCACCATTCCATTCACTAGGCATATATACAAAACTACCACTATCCAGACCATACCATGCTATATATTACTATAGTATAAAAAAAATTCTGCTTGAAGTCTATCCCAAACTTACTTTATAGCAATAAGACTGCAACCATCTACAGCATTTCTAAAAACTCCAATGAATATTAAAGAAAGTCATACCATCTTTGGTAAAGATAGACCAGGAACACAACATCATCTCTGAAGCATGCCAGCCTATGAGATGTTGGCATAGTGATGATAAAAGCAAATATATCATCAATAAAGGTGTTGAATGCCTACAAATAAAAGAATAGCATACTTCAGTTAGCTGTGAAGAAAGGAAGTCATCAGTCGCACAAAGCTACAGATTTCCTATGTTTTTCAGTAGGAACACAGACTACTTTGATATTTATAGCAATACTTAAGAGTTACGCTGAAAAACTAATTAATGCAAACTTTAAACGCCTTTCTTTGAATGAAGACCATCCTGTCTACTACAAACCACACTGTTATAGTTACAAGTAAAAAAGAAGTAGGACTGTTTCAGGTAAATGAGAGTATTGTCACGGGAGGGGAAAAACATGGGATCAATTTCAGTGAAATCTTAAAAAGAAACTGGAAAAAACCCCCACACATTTGTTCGTTTATTACTCAAATATCTTAAGATTTGCAAAACATCACTTCACTTTCATTTTCTGTAGAAATTTGTGTAAAAACTTGTTAATTTATCACTCCTAAGAACATTAACTTAATAGCCTTGGAGTGATTTTAAAATATTTTCAGTGATCTTATGGAAGTAATCATGTCTTGAATAAGAGATGGATAATGTTCTGCACCATTACCACTCAACTAGGCATACTATAGGTTCTGTTTCTGCAGCAATAATGAAAGGTAAATAAACAAAGGGCAACTCCTCTGGATCTGGCTCTAACCTACAGGGAGGTTACAGAAATCAATTCTTAACTGTGCACCAGCTCTGGTACTGTAGATCTATATGTTGCAATGAACTGTTTCAACTCACTAAAAACATCAGGAAACAAATCCAGCAAAGAACATTCACTGTTGGGTTAACAAATTCAGTCATTAACATGGCTTCTCCTTTAAATATTAGCAAGCTGTACATTAATCCATTCCATAAAAAGAGGGAAAGTGATGTATCTAAGCACAGAATGACTCATTCTTCAAACTGAACCAATGTTTATATGTTAGAACAAAACATCAACAGAAAATGGGAGTGTTGGAGGGTTCTGATTAGTTACACCAGGAGAGCTCTTTCTGTCAGGTCAGAACAGATCTGTTAATTTGAAGTGACTCAAGACTATGGATGGCACTTCTCAAGCCTGTGCAGAGGTTTGTCATGGAACAAAAAAACCCAACCCTTGCAAGTTGGAAAAGACAGTTTTTCCAAGTCAACACCTAAGTGAGTGATCCTACAAAGACAAAGGGACGAAAAACCTAAGTGCTCTATCCTTCAGGCACATAGGCACTCCTCAAGAGCCACTACAACTGAAGGCATCAATGCAGCCCATCCAATAGTGTTTAGACTAGATAATTTTCTTTTGAGATTACCTCACTTGAAGGTATTCCTCAAAATGTATACAGGGTATAAACATAAAACCTACAGGAACTGGGAATTCAGAGTTCAAATGAAGGAAAAAATCCAACAAAACTCTCTAAAACAATGATTGCAGATGAGCCCTCAGACTCTTCTTTTCACCTGAAGTGCAGAAGAGAACAAGCAATTTTAAATATCCATTAAGAACAAGTAAATTACTCTCTCCAAAGCCTAGTAAGTTAAACATAATTGAAAACATCATATAGTTCTTTCTCCATACACACAAGCCTTTGTTCTGGGTAGTCTATGGCATCTAAACAGGAACCTTAAATGCTCTGTAAGAAAAGGCTATTCAGCAAGGTTGTATCGCTTTCAAGGCTTCTTGCTTGAATAACCTCCCTTCACCGTTCATTTAGCTGCTGATGGCTCTGCTCAGTTTTATCTTTTGATGGTGAAGTAAAATTGTAAAATTATTTCACTAATATACCTTTTACTTTTGTTAAGAAACATGCTGATTTGCCTAGTATATGCCTAAAACACTATGTTTATTGTTATTTTTTACTCTATTTCCACATCAAACACTGTTTAGTTGCTATTCTGCTACCAGCTATATTTCAATCTCTTTTCCTAGATGCACCCTAGTTTCTTAAAAACATTAAGACAGTAGAAAGTTGGGCTATTGCTGTAGGCTCACAGAAATATAAAAGCTTTGAAAGGTTTTTTAAATTTTTAGATTTTAGTTCTTTTGTCCCAAATAATCTTTTCAGAACTGGACACCATTTCTTCAGTGTTTTTTAACATTGTTTCTTTTAAAGTACTGATGTTCTGTTGAACTGTAATACATCAGCACAAAGGAAGAATGAAAGCATTTATGAATGGAAGCAGAAGTAGAAAGGGCACATGTTGATGGCATCTAGGTCTTGATGATCCCAGCACATCCAGCCAGGGTTTCTCAGGACACAATAATCAGGAAAACAAAGGACAATATAAAAATCCTAATGTCTGTGACTGGTAGGAAATTATGGAGTCAAAACACTATCAGCTCTTTAGGGGTACAAGAGCAAAACCAGCATACAGTTGGCAACTCAGGAAGAACATGGGAGACTCAAGTACTTCAACAATGGGTGTCCCTTGTTATCTATATTAGGACAAGGAATCCTGACTTTGATACTTGGATATATCCATCTTGGTGTCTGAATACAATACAAACCACTAGGACACACAACTACACCTGTTATACACATATCAAAGGGTTAGAAATTTGATTTTGGTTTGAAATACACTTATCTTCTCCTTCTCCAAGGTCTGGTATTAAGCTTTGTTGCAGCACTGCATTATTTCCTACCAGGGCAGTCTAGGCAGTGGGGACACCACAGTGCAGCCCCTATTCCCCCATGGAACAACCCACCACACACTTGCCACTACACATCACAGCCCAGGAGCTCAGAATTACCCCACCAGCACAGTGTCACAGCACTGTAACAATAAACACAGTGTATTACTTCAGTCTCTGGTAGATTCTGGAGCCTGCCAAAATAAGGTCTCTTAGTAGTTCTATCTGTTTCTTGAGAACTATTCCTTGTCACTGTAATCTCTCTCTTCCTAAAATGATGCATTAAATTGAGACTGGTTGATTTATCTGCAGGACCAACATCTGCACCCACGCATGACAGCTGATAGTACAAAAAGCAGTATTATAATAAAACCTAGGATGCAAGTATTCTCATTATATGGAAGTCATTATGAAAAATGAAAATAAATTTTTTTAAGGAGAGTTGCAAACAAGTTTAGTTCTTAAACAAAAAAGTACCATCAAGCTACATATTACTAAGATGTTTCTTACAGAAAATAATTTTCAAAATGACTGGACCAAACTTTAAACTAGAGCTTTACTTACTTTGTATGTGAAAGCCTTCCATGGTAAGTGTGCAACAGATTTCATCTAGAAATAAAAAATATCAATTTGTAATAAAGTCTGGAAGAAGAGACTAGAAAAGCAGACTTACATTACTTTTCAATCTTACCTTGTAGTTTACAAACAGTTGGGGCAGCATAAACAGGAATCCAAAAGCATACACTCCTGAAGATAAAATATGGAAAACAAATAAATGCACACAGATGTACATCACACAGCTATACTTTCATAATTAGTGATTTACAGTAATTGTTTTTTAAGAGAGCAGATGCATCTAACCCTTTTATTCACTTGAGTTGACTCTTCTCCCTTTTTCAATCACAGTGATAATTTTGGAACCTACAGCCAAGTTATTGCTCTGTATTACACTGATCCAAATGACAGCAGTTAATTTTCTACTTTTGAGTCTTGGCCTCCATTTGAAGAAATATAAATAGAAAAAAGAACAGAAGAAGGGACTCACCATTGACAAAACTGTTAATCAACCAGGAGTACCAGCTAGAAACAAAGACGATAATAGTTATTTTTTCACTTCAGCCAAAATTATAACACATCCTCTATGTGACTGTATGCTAACTACACCAAGAAATGGCTATGTTGCAAATTACTTTACACAAGAACTAAACACCTCACATCTTCCTTTGATTAGGAGGGGCTCCAGAGAAGGTAGTTTAAGCAAAGGTTGCTTATCAGTCTATAGATGTCTGGAGAGCTTTCTCAACTGCTTTTATAATTTTTCAGGCCATTCTAAGACTTCTGCATCCAACCTGACATCAGATAATACTGTGCACTGAACCCTGACTGTATTAAAGCTTGCAAATGTAACACTGTATTCTAAATACCAAAGAGACACTTAATATGGCACTGTAAGGACTTATCAAATTTCAAACAACAAATACCATTCAGTGCAAGCCATGACAGTAGGTACTTTAGAAAAAAAAAGTAAGCACAAGGAATCTACATTTTTCTCTCCTTACATCTAATAACCCTCTCAGATATTCAGCAGAGCACAATCTTAGCAAAGTAACAGTAGTGATACAGTGTTTGAGTTCCGTACTTCTGCTAGTGTTTGTAGAAACAGCTCATAAATGTGATGCTCAGGTTGCATCAATTAAAATTAAACTTGCACTGCTGTGTTAGTGATATGTTAACAGCAGCAATACAGTTGTAGCAGCACTTCAGTAATCCACAAGCATTTAAAAAATGCATCAGAAAATGCCTCCAAGATTAAAGGATAATCCACTGTTATGATTACTTGTTCTGTCACATTTCCTTATAGATTTAACAATGGTAAGAATTCTATGATATGAATTGTTTTCAATTCCTTAAGCCGCAGCTCATAAAACAGCTGGCACAGAGCATTTTCCAGTACTGAGTGAATTAATGAATTTTGCAAGAAAAGCAGGATTTTTAAATGCTGCATATTTGCTCGTTCCTTACTAAGACAAAAGTTCTTTGAAAAAACTGCTTTTCTAATAGCCCAGAAATTGTCCCAGTTTCTAGTACAAGTGCTATGGCTCATATATGCAGCAACAATAATTCTTCCTGATGTTATTTTAGCTACTGCTTCCATCCCTTCTGGGCCTAAACATAAAAAAAAAGTCTACATAAATATAAAAAAATATGTCTACATGGCTATCACCGTGCTTGCATTTGCAGATTTTTTCTACAACAAAGTCTCATGGCTGCACACTTGCTTGCAGATACAGAATATGCCGAGTTGGAAGGGACCCAAAGATCATCAAGACCAACTCCTGGCCCTGCACAGGACCCTTCCCAAGAGTCACACCATGTGCCTGAGAGTATCATCCAAACGCTTCTTGAACTCTGTCAGGCTTGGTGCTGTGACCACTTCCCTGGGGAGCCTGTTCCAGCACCCAACCACC
>JAWWLV010000088.1:87604606-87616459 GCA_035041135.1 Platyrinchus mystaceus
TTTTGGCAGATACAGGAAGCCTTTATTAAAAACCATAACCATGTAGAGGTCAGTTCCACATGCCCAGAAACTGTGATTGCTTAAACACAGTTCCTTGAATACTGACAAAGGAACAACCTGAGCTGTCAGTTCCTCAAGGCACAGACTTGAAGCAACACAAAATTCCAGTACTTGTTGTGAAGTAAACACTGAAGATTAGACAACTGTTTCTCCTACCAACAAGATAAACTTTCAATGTAGATTGCAATTCCAAAAGATTACACTCACATTAAAAAAAGTTAATTTGAATCCCTGCTGCCACTGCACGCTCTGCAGTCGCAGGACTTCATTTCTACCCAGAACAATCATCAGAGTGTGCTGTCCCCAGAACACGTCACATCTTCTGTTAGTTCCACAATGGAGAAATTACACCTACAGCTTCATGAAAAGGTACTTTCATATTTCAAACCACAGTGTCAGTTAAGAGTGCCTTTCCAACCAAGTGGCAGGAACATGGTCCCACCTAGATTTAGCAGGACTGACAGAGAAGTTCAGAAGGTTCTCACACCATTATACAAATAGCTGCTTCTTCTACAGAGCTCAAAGGAAGTAATAAGTTTGAAAATGCTCATCCTGCTTTGGGATTAAGCCCTTCGTAAAGAGCAGATGTACACAGGAAACTTCGATGGGTTTTTTTTTGAATCTTCATTTCACTAAAAGCCAAGTTGTACAGTAACATGAAAACAGATGAATGACTCAAGAACGTAAACATTAACAGGGCAATGTCTACTGTACCTGAAATTTGGTTCTCAAGCCTTGCCACTTAATTGTCATCTTCAAGGCTTTCTTCACTTTCCAGAGCTGTGATTAGCAAAAGCAAAACATGCACGTAAAATATTATCCAAAGGAATGTCTTATGCAGAATCCAGGTAATTAGAATCAAGATTCCAGAACACCTATTTCAAGCACCCATTGCATAAAGCAGGCAACAGCATGATTGCAGCCTCCTGCCTATGTCTATACAAACCAAATGCCATGTCATCAGACAAGTACAACATTGTGAGCCTGCACTATTATGTCTCTGTACCAGATGATGAACTTTAAATGAAATAATGTAGTCCTAGGGTATCTGGATCGCAGCGCTTAGGTGGGGGTTAGATGCTCTCAGCACCAATATGCACCTGAGGCATTTAGAGAATTCTCCAGCAGGCACCTGCCAAGCAAATTTTTCATGCTTTCAAGGTCAGCTGGAGTTTGCAAGAACTCCTAAGTCGGCACTTATATGGTCATTATATTTCAATAGTCAGTGAATCCAATGAATTGTTGAACTTCTTACTGTACATCTGTAACAGCCTGACCCTAATGCAACCAAAGGTTTAGTTCATCTGAAAATTTACTCAGGTACTCATGAATTTCTGAAGTACATAGCTGGTTTTTTTTTTAATTATTAAATTCCAAGGATCAAAATATAAGATATTCTACAAAAGAAGTAGCATATTTATAGGGAGATAGATATATATTTATCTCTGAAACTTAGTTAAAATTTCAGACAGCTAAAGAACATTTGAAATATAAGACTAAATTGCTATATAAGGAACAAAACAATCAGAAAAGCTGATACAGAAAACCTAAAACATAGAAATACATCAGACTTTAAAATCAAGGGACACAATCTCCTCTGCCACTGAAAGCCAGTTAAAAAATGCTGCAAGCATGCTACAGCAGAATTTTCCAGTAACTAGTTTAGCATTCTTTTTCTACAATAAACTGTGGATGTTGCTGTAAACATTTGTATTTGGTTCTAAAGTTTTAAGAACTCACCTCAATAACTGCACCAATGCCTGCTGGGATCAGTACCAATATACTTGTTTGTTCATCCAAAAGGAAAAGAAATATTACCACAGTACTAAAGCACCGCCAAAGCACTAGACAGAGAAAATGAAAACGAAAGGCTTATTAATATTTAAATGAACAGCTGAGATGACAGAAGACTGCTGGCCTATTTAGTGTAATACTGTCTTACACCGTGTAAGCATGAACTCCTGTATACATCTTGATATATCTAGCAGCCTTAGAAACAGACAGTGAACTCCAGGCAAATAAGGAACAAAAACATTTTATGTAATCCTTATCACAAAAGATGACAGAAAATTGGAACATTTAAGGAAGACTTCTGTACTGCAGCAATTCAGCAATGTATCACTACTATTATGAACTATATTCATGATTCTTGTTTCCAGGAAGCTGAAAGGCTGTGAGGTAATGTAATGTCAGTCTTTGAAACTCATAGAACTAAATTAATGTTTGTAAACGTTATGTAATACATTTTATATACTGTCAAATAGATCTATTTTATGTATTTGGTTTACTTATTTATATTTAAGTTTATTTTTTAGGTTTTGCAAAACCTTGATGCTTGTAAGTGATTCCCAGCTATTCCTTAGATCAAATATCCATCCCCCTAATCAGGGACAAAAGGAGAAAATAGGTACAACACACTCAGACATCAACAGTTGTACTGTACCATTCCACAACAACTGCCTGTCAAACTTCTCCCTTAGGGTAAGAAGAAGACACAGGCAGAAAGGTGACTAAGGCTTGCTAAAGAGAGGATGGAACTATTAATAGCTGAAGACTGATATTTTAACAGCAAAACCCCCTTTGTTACTCAGTCTTTTCAATTTGACTTTACTGACTTCTGAAACTGGCAATTGACACATAATTTTGAGATTCCATGAACCATTTTGAATTTTTACTAACCTTTTGGCATACACGTGCCAACAGCAATGTAACTGCTTTAAAGAAAACCAAATGCACTCTCATAATGTCAGATCACTATGTTCCCTCATCTTTTCTATACAGAAGACAATTCAACCCTCCTATGCTCTCCTACTCCCCATGGCCCAGGAGTCTGTATTGCTCCTGTTTACATCAAAGCCCAAATCAAACAAGAGCATTACACTACAGCACTTTCCACCCCCAAATATTTTGGAACTTGGGACTTGCAGCATTACCCATGATAGCACACTCTGCACCCACAGAACTTTTTCTGGCCCTCGTGCTTTTCTCATAATACCTTTCTGTTCCTTCAGCAAGGGCAATATGGTAACTGACTTAAGATTAAATTCTCAATTGCGAGACAGTCAAACCTCAGAAGTGACATGAGTGCTTAAAAGCAAGTAATACTGGAGCAAAATGCTAACGAAGTTAGAACCATCTAACTGTATAGACTGTTAGCCATCTTTTTTCATACACAAAACCATCTCATTTTGCTATCTTGGTGAATCTACAGTGTGTCAAGTTAGGCTAAGACTGAAAACACACAGCACATATTACACAGCATATGCACATCACTTTGCATTCTGGTCCATACCTGCTTTTGTAGACATCCCAGTCATGCTCCTCTTTTTCTTCCAAAAACTTATGTCATTTTTGAAAGCAAGGAAATCAAAGAGAAGCTGCAAATAGCAAGAAACATATACTCATTTACTTGAAACATGCACTAATTAGAGACTGCCAGCTGAACTGTTAGAAATGCATTTAAAATGGAATTCAAGAAAAACCTGTTTGAGAAGCTTCAGAAATTAAAATTAAGTATCACAAATAAAAGATAAAATGAAAAGCTGTTTTAGAAGCCCAGGCTCTAAAAGCAGTGCAAAATGACAGGATGAATTTCAAATACTGCTCCTCTGCAATCCTGCACAAATCAGAGTACTGTAAAGAAAGTCAATGACCCAGTACAGGGTAACACATCGTAGAGGGTGAAGAACAAGAACCCTGATGAACTGTGTACCTCGAGAGACCAGGGAAAGACTCACTAAATAAAGTTCAAAGTGCTCTGTGTTGGATTGACAGTCACTTTAGGTTTGGATAATACCAAAACTTTTTTTTAAAAATCCTACAATATAGCACGTCAGGTTTCCTCTCTATTTTGTCACTAAGGTGACCTGAACTTCCAGGACATTTTAGAATTCATAGCAAGTTGGTTGTTTTTTAATTCAATATTTTCATTCAATACATTTTTCAGTATTTCCTTTAAGCATTCAGTGTCTTAAAAAACCAGCACAGATTCAAAAAATTCTTGGGTCAGAGAATTTTTATGAGAAAGTTTAGGGGGGGCAGTTTGAGGGGGGTTTTTTTGCCCTTGTTTTTTTTTTCTTTTATTGTGGCTTTGTTTTTTTTTTTGTTGTTTTGTTTTGTTTCAGTTTGGGTTTTTGTTTTTATTTTTTGGTTGGTTGGTTGGTTGGGGTTTTGTTGGTTAGGTTTTGAATTTGGGCAAACGATCCGTGAAAGTAAACAGTATCAGAAAAGCCTGTCCCAGTCTACAGATACCTTACAACCTGACAAACAGAATGGAAAAATTAAATTAATATGCCTGGGAAATCTAATGCTTTCCAATCAAATTAACTGTATGTAATGTAAGTATAAGGAAACATAGCAAATATTCCTAGCAAGTTCTTAACTTTCCCAAAGTATGGAAATTGTGTTGAGTGTAATTGTAGATTACAAAAATGTTCACAGTAAAACAACGAAATCTGAAAAAAATTGTTCATTAAAACAAAGATTCAGATTTAAACCAAGACATACACAATGTATGTGTGACATACAGAATAACAAATAGCCATGACTGGAACCCTGTGCTCTGCACAGCAATATTTTTGGAGCAATTTATATCAGTTGATCAAAATTTCTCCAGGGATTAGAAGTCAGAGACTCAAACCCTACTATCGCTGCCACAGCTATGCCACTGCAGCGGCAAACCTTGTGACATGTCAACAAAATTTGAACAAACGTTGTCAGGCATATTAAATCTAGGGGCTTTGGTTGAACTATAAATTTAAAAAAAAAGTGATCATGAAGTTTATGTTTTATATTTCATCAAGATTGTTAGTTTTTATGTAATTATTCCAAATTTCTGTCTTATTTAGGATTTTTATAGCTGACTTGTACCAGAAAACACTTCCATTGCTCTACTGATATTACTGTTTCCAAGATCAATTCTTAATAAATGAAACAACTGAAATTCAAACACCCGCCCTTATTTTTTTTTTCAAATATTATGTAGTTCCTAAAAACTAAAGCCACTTACATGGAATGCTGCTACGAAGAATGTCAGAGCCAGAAAGTAAAGGTTAGTATCAACAAAAATTCCTTTTACTTCATCTGCATCCTTTTCTGAAAACCCTAAGAAAAAGAACAAATAATTATGCAAGAAGTACCAGACAGTTCGTTGCTGTAATGCTAGAGTATGAAAGGAATCTTAACGTCACCTGCCCAGGTTTTGTTAAGAAATCATAAATCCAAAACATGATGCAAACTTTACTGGTAAAACCCAAGTCTACCTATATTTTGGCAAGGTTTTGGCTTGCCTTAAACAAAACCCATCACTTACAAGTCTTTAACTTGTGTAATTACAATGTGTTTTGTAACATGACTTTAAAATGTTGTGTGATTACAGACTAAGCTGACCACCTGACAGACAAATGGCAACGCACAGGAAATAATTTTGGCCTAAGTGGGAAGAAAAAAGGTTATTCAAATTGGCCTCTGAACTCTTGTTTGATACACAAGAAGAGTTAGCTTCACATCAAGAGCTGAAAAGCCAGAAAACGAATATACTGTAAAGGACAACAAAAGCCAGTGAGAAACACAGTTGTAGATGGAACAGTGTGATTCAAGTCTACAGTTCTCACAAAATACACAAGGCTGTGTTTACGACACCGGTGCTAATTCTGACACTGGAGAGTTCAGCACCAATTTACTTCACCATCACAGCAAGAAGAATGTACTCATTTTCAAGTGATTTTGGAGTTTTGCTACTAACCTAAGGTGAGCTTTCCAGAAGTTTTTCTGAAAGGAAAATTTCAAACCTTATGTTTCACTATCTACAAACCACAGAGAACATGCAGCATCTTAGGCAAGCTTTTTTTCCAGGCAGAGGAAGCACTCCTAGGATAGGTCTTGCTATACACGTCTGTCACAAGGCAACCAAGATATGGAACATGAAAATTTCAATTGTGCTATTCTGAGGGGGCTCACAAAAACATCATGGAGAAGTGATGGTGGCCAAATGCCCTATATGAACTCTGAGCAAGCAGTTACTTGATTCTTTCAAGACGGTTATTTTTAGAGGACTAACTTGCAGCTTCAATATATATTAGCCTGAGCTAAGGAGAAGCAGTTGGATTCTACTTGGGATGACTTGATTCCTTACTTGCCCTCTCTTCCCCAATAAAACATGAGAAAAGCTTAGACTGCAAAAGAAATGGAGAAAGTCTGGGCTCTCAGTGTAAGTTACACTATACGCAGGTTCTGTGTCTTACAGGACTACATTCTGAACCAGAGCAGATTATTTTTTCCCAGAGGAATCAACGCTTTAAGTGTTAAGTTGTCCATCATAAAATATTAGCTCAGAGATGACAGTGAATGACCAAACCCTCTAGCCGTGATTAAATTTTGGTGAACAAAAAACCAACATTGAGTAGTATGAAAGCCGCATTATGTCTGTTGGGAAACGAGCAGAATACTGCATTTATCTGTATTGGAAAAAATAAGATAAACTGGGAAGAATATAAAAAACATTACAATAATACAACACAGAAGCTTCGAAGTTCTAATTGCTGTCTGAGGAGCTTAAAAAAAGAGGATCAGAAAGAATCCCACTCTCATAGATCAACACCAGTTCAGTCACAACATAGTTCCTTACAAGAGCATAAAGAAGCCAACTACTGTCTTGTAAGAAAAAACTAAGTCAGCAAACATAACCCTGAAAATAAGATGTGGATTTTTTTAAGAGCGATGATTAGAGGCACAAAGGTGTGCATCAGTGGAACAAGTAAAGACAGTAAATGTTTAGCTTGGCTATACCATCACCAACACAGAGCACATGAACTTCAGAATCGAAGTGTACACCTGCCCCATTACATTTAAGCGAAACACAGAATTTAAGTTTCACGCATGTAAAGCCTCTAGTTTATCTGAATCACCTTATGTAACTGAGCCAAAGAAGAGGTTAGGCAGTTTTGGTGTCAGAAAAGTACGATCGGAACGCAGATGATTCCGTCTTCATGCTAAGTTTGAACTCAGAGACTTTACTGTGAATACCCTGTATTTCACTGTAGATATATGGCTACAGTGACCAGCTGTATAGAACTTGTATCAAAGCTTATGTTCCACTGACCCAGCTTTTCTGTTCCAGGGATGATAGGGGATACCCATGGGGAAAATTCTCCTCTTGATTATCTCCTCTTATGCTTTTACAGACTACTATCCAAATAAATTTCCTTTAAAAATGGCCAATTTACCTCTGTATTCTTATTTTCTACCACATGCCAACATATATTTTCATCTTTAATTTAAAGTGAAACAACGCAAGATTTGTATCATGAGAAAAAAAGTGTCATCTGTGTACTTAAAAGAAACAATTGAGGGAAGGGTTGTGGTTTTTTTTTCCTAGAGACATTAAAGATAAACATACCAAATTGCTGGAGGGAGTACACAGCATCCTGCATGTGGATCCAAAATCGGAGTTTTCCAAGAGATATTTTGTCATACGACACTGTAAGAGGTAGCTCTGTTGTTGAACGATTTATAACCTGTATTTCAAAAATATATTAATTTTTAATAGCAGAAAAATGGCAACAACTGCTTCCATTCATTTTTTAAATAAAGAAAGTGATTGTATCAAGCTATAATTTAATCACACAATTTTAAGAAGTCTCTTTTTTGAAAGGGAGTAAGATCTTAGACTTCCATACCATGCTTGAAGTCTTCGGGGTTTTTTTCCAAGAAAGGTTAAACTACCAGTTTGTTCTGTTCAAGTTCTTATATCAACCTCACTGCTCCTGTATACAAATACCTCTGAGACAGCAGCATAAAGTGGGAAAAGCATACTTAAGATAAATCTTTTGACCCTACTTCTCTGATTGTAAATGCTGAGATTACCTAAACTAGAATATTAAACAAAAGCAAACCCAAACAAATTGCCACAGTCAGAACTTCAGCAAACTGAGGCTGGTTTTAAGAGAAACTGAAAAGGTGGGGAAGCAAGATGATGCTACTAGCTCAGACTAGTGAAAACACCACAACTAAAGCTAAGTGAGATACTTTGTGATCTGGGATGTCACAGAAAACTTCTTGCCCCAAAAGAAATAAATTTCAGCTAATTCTACTGTTTCATTTACACTTTAATTAGATGAGAACTACTTCGGGCCCCTTTACTATGAGGAAAGAAAAGTCTAAACTGCCTCAGCTCCTTCTGCATGAGAGTTGTCCATCTCTCAAACGTCCTCTCAGATGTCAGAATTCTCTGCAGCTACTTCAGTACAAGTCCAGGCAGTATGTTTTACGTTTCCAAGGATAGCTCAGGACTTCAGATTGGCAGGCACTCTGCAACAGTTCAAGATCTATAGCTCCAGGCTCCTAATTACTCCCAATCATGGTTCCCATCTCAGTCCTGCTACTCTACACGGTTTCTACAGTAATTAGTTATCTGACACTTAGCCAAGATGAATGGGCTTCTTCTGATTCTGACACAGAACATGGTTTTAGCCTCCCCATGTATCAGTCAGCTGTGAACTGGGGTTACGTTCACTCTCCCATTCACTCTTTCCTTTAGTGAGTACAAATGAATCTCAATCTCACCACCCTCCCAAGACCCTGGAAGCTTTTCAGACTGTGGCAGAACATGCAGGTGTACTAGGGATACAAAGGGAAGCTGGGAAAGTTTTATGAATACAGCAGGGAGAAAAGCTTGAGAAACTAGAACAGTGTCAGGAATCTCTGAACTGAATGGATCAAAGGATAAACAAACAACAGGGTGAAACCAATGTTGATAGAGCTGACTGTAGGGAATGCTGCCAAGATTTTACAGCTGTTTACCAAAACTATATAAACATCTGCTAGGCTGCTTTTTCTTTTTAAAGAATTCCTGTAATCAATCTATTGTCATTCCAACTGCTCGATCTATCAATGATAGCATTAACATTTCTGGGAGAAAAGGAAAATAAATTTTATCTGTGGAGGATGGACAGGAAATAAAAATTTTACAAGTGTCTGGGTAGGCAGCACGCAGCAAGTGTACCTCAAACAAAGAACTACTAAGGAGTCAGGGGTAGCACAGGGAGAAAATCAGACTGCAATACAAGACAGGGACAGGAATTCCCCAACAACAAAAGCAAATTAAATGGAGATAGAAGGATTAGAAGAATGAACTCTTTTTCAGTGAACAATTAAAAGTCCACAAGTGCTGCCTCACAACCTCAATGTGAGTGTGATGGTTGCTAAGCCTTTCAAAGCTCAAAGTTACCAAACCTCTGCAATATGACCTACTCTTGTAGTACAGCATCAGAGCATCACACATTACTTCTGCTTAATCAATACAACAAAACAATGTGTAAGCATTGCAAATAAGTTCAGCAAGTATGAATTCTGAAGTTTTTTCTTTACTAAATTCCGCACAATCCCCTCCCCAAAACGCCAGCACTGCCAAGCACATTTAAAAACATGAGGAACACACCACCTCTGGACTGCAGTACTTACCGCAGAAGACATTCATCTTGATCAAA
Source organism: Platyrinchus mystaceus (assembly GCA_035041135.1). Classification (NCBI taxonomy): domain Eukaryota; kingdom Metazoa; phylum Chordata; class Aves; order Passeriformes; family Tyrannidae; genus Platyrinchus; species Platyrinchus mystaceus. The sequence continues at coordinate 87,614,152 of JAWWLV010000088.1, forward strand.
ATAATAGTCAGTTCACAACCTACACAGCCCAGCACAAGTGGGGAAAATGCACCTTCAGCTCCATGACTTTAGGTCTGGCATAGCAAACAGACAGTATCTGTTCCCCTATTTACAGCCAAATGTTAACTTGGCACCACAAAAGCTGTACCACCTTTTTCCCTTATTTTTTTCTGCTCTTCCCTTACCCCTCATTATCTCACAGTACGTTCACTACAAGATCACTCTTTCTGCAGTGCTTGAGAGCAGTGTAGCCAGTCACTACTGAGGTGTCACATGAGTCAGTGCCGGAGGGGAAGTTTGCTAGTTCTAATGGAGTGTCTTTGTAGCACTTCTCAGGATCTTTAATGACTTTAAGGCAGTGAGTTACAATAGCATTAACAGTGACTTGATGACAACTGCAGGAATGTCATTAGTAACATGAGAATGTGAATTTATTTGTAAACAGGGTACATGACTTGATCTGTTAGAAGTTCATATGAATGTATTGAACTGAATGATCTGTGATAAAAAACTTAAAACAAAAGACAACAACCACTAACAAAGACATTGCAAAAATATACCCAAGGAAATATTGGACAAAACTATCTGCTATCAAGACGTGTAACAAATGCTCAGGAGTTTATTTTGTTGAACAACCTTGGAAGGTTGTGGAAAGGATACAAGTTCTTAAAGATTTTCCCCAACACTAAGTAGCAAAATTCTTTGAACCAAAGTTAATGGAGAGACAATTTAGAAGGTATATGGAAAGTTTACATCTACCAAGGCTTCCATCTAGAAGATGAAGAATCCAAACATACTTATTTAAGTTTTGAGACACTCCCCAAGACGGTTGGTCCCAGTGACTCCTAATTACCAAATTCCAGACGGTACAACTGAAAAGAACTGCAAGGCTTAACTAAGAGCTGCTAAGATGAACGTGTTTTAGATACAAGGCACTGCCATGTGTAACTTGCAGCAAAGGAACTGCATAATTCCCTACAAGAGAAGACTTGGGCAAAAACTGAATACAGAGAAAACACAACTTCTTCAGCTTAGGGAGTCAAAGTACTCAGGAGACTTCTGCCACAGCTGGTGCTACAGTGATGTCCTCCATATCCACCCAAAAGGCAGAAACAATGGAATCCAAATATCTTTTGGTGGAATAGAAAATAGTGCTTGGCAGATAGTTCTGCCAGAAGGGAATCTCAAACCCAGATCCAGCTTCCGCAGTACCACAGTTGATCTCATTAAGTTAAACTGCCATTGAGTTCTTTTGTGCATTTATACTTTTTCATTACAGCAAACAACCAATGAAAAAAATCTTAATTAAAACAACAGTGAAGATTACTGTTAAAACTGTTAAATGTAATTAAAGATATTCTATTACTCACCATCAAATCTTTCACTCTGTTGCTTAGCTGATCAATAAATAATATTGGAAGGTAATGCACTGTCTTCCCCAATTGAACCCTAGGATGTTTAAACATGGATTTTATGACTGCAGAGATCTAAAAAGCAAACTACTTTTATTCAAATTAGCACTCATTCATCACTTTCAGATCTACCCATGTAGATATTTCCCACCATCTTTTAAAGTACATTTTCTTTTAACGTACAGAAAGAAATTAGCCACTGGCCTAGAATCATTCTCTGAAAGATATCTGCATTAAAAATTTTTGTTTCTATTTACTCTTCTGTAGAAAGACAGAATAAGCAAATAAAAAGACAAATGAAATTGATTGTGATGATGCTGAAGCTTTTGCATGACCGGGATAGAGGAATTCTACAAGTCTGTGGAAGAGAAACATGCTGAAGTTTACTACCACATATTTGTATCCTTTGTCTCAAGCATCCTGCTCCTATTGCAACAATAACAACTCTGCACCGTCCTCCCCACTCCTCCGCACCTGACAGGTCATCTATTGGGTCAGCAACCTCACATGCTCTAGCATGAGGGCTGGTGTGCACACAAGGAGGCCAAATACCACTGCAGAGAGTGCCCAAGGAGCAGAAATCTTCTCTGCCATCTCCTCCACAGAAGGTCTCATTTAGATTGCTCTACGACTTCACCAACAGGCGTGAATCCAATAGAAACCACCCAACCTTCAAGCCCTCTACCAAGTTGATTAAAGCTATTTAGCAAATTATAACCTATATGCAATTGCTTTGTCAGTATCTTAGAAAAGTATTTAGCCCAATGCTCTAAGAGAGACAAATTCTTAAAGGTCTTCACTAGAAAACAAGTTATCTACACTATGATGTTCTCAGTAAAAGTCTGTGGAACTAGCATAAAAGAGCTTTTTAAAGCCTGAAAGTTGAGTTTTAGTTG
>JAWWLV010000088.1:87616559-87654970 GCA_035041135.1 Platyrinchus mystaceus
AAACTGGAGAAATCTGTGGTAGAATTTTACTTGTGTCTGCTTGTCTTACTATGATAACTCCTTACAAAAAAAGTGTTCTGAACTCTGACCTGTCCAGGAGCAAGGTATCTCCAATCAGGTTTTCTAGTACATTAACTTATTAATTTCTCTCTATGGAAAAGCATTCAGAGCATCTATTCTTGTCTCCTAAGTGCCCACTTAAACATAAAATTACTAACAGTGGCCAGGGAGGATTTTCAAAGAAAAGTGCCATAAGTTTATAATAACAAATCTATAAAAATTAAGTCATCAACTTACATTTTCATGTAACGGTGAACATCAGCAGGGAGGGATGATCCATCAAACACAAAATCTTCCACCATGACATTTAAGGTTAATCTTGACCTCCAGTGAGAGACAGGTTCATCCAGAGCATTTGTCTGTTTTTCTGCTTCAATTTGCTTTAAAAGAAGAATAAAAATACATGCTGCTGAACAACACAAAATTTTGAATAGGATAATACTGTAACTCACAGAATCTATGGAGTCGTTAACTATATAAAAAAAGAAACCCATGAACAAACACTTCACTTTAATTTTGACCAGATCAAGTATTTTGCTCAAATGCAACAGAGAAGATTGTAAAGGCTCACCATAATCTGACACTGAAAAACTGCAGTGCCCAATCACAGCCTTGTTCATCAAGAATGAACATTCACCTAATTGATCTTCATACCTTAGGAATGTTTATACTAGTAAAAAAAATTCGCTTTGAAAACAGGACTGTACAGTAATCAGATGATACTTCAAAACAGTCAAAAGGATGTGGATGATTAACCAAACAACATATCTGTTTGTTTTCATATGTTATTCTGCTAGTTTAGAACAGCAAAGCATATTATTTCACACAAATTCAATTCACTATAGAAAGCAGCACCATGCTGTTACAGAGCATGGATTCTACCATTCTATTACGGAGCAATATTTCTACCAAAAACAATGAATTCTTTAATAAGTAATTAATGTTAACTAGGGCAGTGTTTTAATAGCAGTGTTAAAGAGAGAGCTCTGCCTCTGCCCTGATGAGTGGTCTACTGTTAGCACACATGATAATCAAGAAGAGGAGTTTTGATTTTTTTTTCTCCATAATATCAGTTTTAGTTTAAAGGTGCAAGCACGCCACAAGTGTCTATAAAAGAAATTACTTTTTTTGCAGTTTTTCTTCTATAGATGGAAAAACTACCTACCTGTGTGGCTGATTCTCCAGTGAGCAAATTAATCTCTTCTGGTTTGGGGACCATGTACGTGGTCAGAGGGCTTACTATATGCACCTGCTTACCATCATGCCAAGGCAACATGCCAGCATGATGAAGAAATATATATGCATATAACGTGCCATTATTTCGCGTTTTCTTTGGTACAGAGACATTCACTGTCCTAAAACACAAAATAAATACATTATGAGACGTACATGCTAAGATATTTAGCTATTATTAAACATTTGTGTTGCCTGGAACACAACAATGACTTCTGGCTAGTATGTCCTAATGACCCATGTCTGGTCAGGATAATTTTTTATACTCCAGTATATATTACAATATATGCATTCCCAAAGTTTTACTATTATCTTAAAATAGTTTAATCTTTGTCCAATTCATACTTTATTGCCCTAGCTAACACAGGACTGCATCATCAATTCTTTTGTTGCTTTCCTCTACTGATAGGTCATAGGGCCAAAATTGTGACACTACTTGCAAAAAACAGCGTTCCATGTGCTGAATATGTATCACAGATTGTATAGAGAACACAAAGTTTAAAAAGAAAATCACAAAGTTTTGCCATGCACTTTGGATTAATACAATATCTTCTCAGCTATGGTACACCAAGCACAGAACTCTAAATTGGAGCCCCAAACCATGAAGTCACTTCCCTTACTGTAGCCAAGAAATCATTCTACTTGCAACCTTGCATAATGCCTCCTCTATTCCTGTAGTCTTGCTCAGCTTATTCTACTCTGAATACTTTTAGTGGCTTAGCAGGCTTTCAGTAAAACACTTCTTCAGTGTTGAAGTCTGTCTGAGATGAAGTTTAATATGACCAACTTGCCCTTTAATCACAGAAAATTAAACTGCAGAACAGTGTATTCTTTAAACATAGAAAATGCAGAAAGTGAAAAAACCTGGGCGACTGTAATAAGGAAGTCATGAATAAGACAAACTATTTTAAACAACAATAAAAGAAGTAAGGCAGCCAATAGAAGAACAAGTAGTTCCAACAATTTTAATCGCACAGAGGCATACGTAGAGTGCAGTGCTATACTCAAAAATTTCTCTAAGGACACAACCTTGGCACCAACATGCCTTCAGAATGTCCTCAAACCCTACACTACTACAAAAGGTTTTCTTTTATGATTATTAGCACGGAAACAATTATGGAAAAGCATTTTGCCAAAACACAGGAAAGAAGAACTCAGTCTGACTTCCAACTTTTATTCCAGGTGCGAGGCCACGGCAATTAAGAACAAAACATAATGTGTAGTCAGTGTACTGGTTAGAGCGAAGTCTCAAGCATTTCCAGGCACTTTGACTTGAGATTTTCGCAGTGGAAAGTCAATTTTACTTTTATAAGCAAGGCACACTTCCATGAAACGTTTGTCTGTATGGCTGAAAACAGCACACTGATCCAAACTAACCAGTAGTTGACCTTGGGGTTTAGAGATGTAACAAGAACTGACAGTATCTACAACATAGAAATTACAGATACCTGAGCTAAGTGATTTAAAGAAACAATAAGGAGAACTGAGGTAGCCAGCAAGACAATATCGTTACTTTTTAACCACGTGCATTCTCTTGAAGAAGTTTACAAAGTGGTCTCTTAGAACTTGGGGGGGCTTCAGACAGAGAAGACCACCAAGACCCTCAATGAAGACCCTCAGAAACCTCATAAGGATATGCATATACACTAATAAGTGTTGGGAAACTTCCTGAACATGTAACAGGAATGTGGGGAACGAAAAATGAATGATCATATAATGTTGACATACAAGCTGTAGCGGAGATATCTTGCTGTGCATTTTGGCCAAATGCACCCAGACGTGCTGTGCCCATGCACGCATCGTAATAAAAGAATGCCTGATTTCTAAAATTCACAAATTCAGTCTGAGAGGTTTTTTAAGTGATACTTTTAGGCAATAGAATTGGTGATCGTGGTGGGACAACTTTGCCTGCTCTCCCATGGATCTGAGGGACCTCTGGATCTTCATACAGCACTGAGATTTTCTTGGGAAGAACCTCAGATCCCCAGACCAGTCTGGGACACAGGTAAGACGCATCTGCATTTTTAAAATAAGCTATTTTTCTGGTTTACTAAAATATGTTGTGTGGATCTTTTTTATGCGTTGTGTGGGGTATTTGGTAACTGGTATTTGGTAATTTGTATTTGGTATTTTGGATATTTTGGTATATTGGTTTATTTGCTTTTGGAACCAGTATTTGGTTTATTTTGTACTGTGGGTTCTTCAGGTTCCAAAGAAGGAACTGTGAAGAAATCACCTTTGGGTTGTATTTTGAAACACTGGAGAGAAATGGGAGGGACCCCTGGAGGAACAGCTAAAATTGCTGTCCTGGGTGGCCAAGGTAAAGAAAAAAGCCTGTAGGCAGAAGCATTGCTTGCTGCTGAGCTGGAAAAGAGGCTGCAAGCGGAGGCATTGCTTGTTGCCCAGCATGATCATATCCAAAAGCTTCAGGTGGAGCTTTGGAATGCACATGAGAGAATCTTATAGGAAGATTTGCAGGATGCAGAACATGTAATGTTCTCTGAAACATGGTCTTGTAACTAAAACTGTGTTCACTGGAGGAGCTGAGAGACAGTAAAAGCAAGTCTGTTGTTCTGATAATGAGCAAAACGTAATGTCTGCACTGACATCTGATGACGACAAAGTAGCCTGTCGACCCTTAATTAAAGCTGAAACCTCCAATGACTGCCAGGCTCAGCAAACGCCCACTAAACAGTGCCACGTACAGCTACTGAGATTGCAAAGCCTGGCCATAAATACAGTGAGATTCAAGTACAGTCAATAGTAATGCAGTGGGATGCTGAGAAGCTGGATTCACTTCCCAGATGGCAGCCAATCAATCACTGGAGTAAACTGAGCAAGTGTTATCTGTGTAACAGATAAGGCTAATTCATGGCTCCAGGGCAAGAAGCAGGAGCCTGCTAAAAACCCTAAAAAAAAGCCAGCAAAAGCAGCAGTGGTTTGGTGGATTTTTACAAGCAGTCTAACTCCTTCCGAACATGAAATTAATCGGAGGGGACCCCTCTGAAAAGATGGGGCAAGCAAGAATAGCAGTGCAGCAAGCACTTCATGAAATAAAAGTTAAAACTCCACCTGAGAAATACCAAGTTCACACAGTTAAACTTCATTCACTAAGGGGTAACTTGTCAGGGAAGTTTGTGTTATTTTCTTTTTCTAGGAATGCCAGCAACACCCCTCTCCCCCCCAAATATCAAAGGAACCAGTTCAGACTGGGGAAACTGCCAGGGGATTTACAGGCCAAGATGTGATTTTTCCCTTAGGATCTATCACCGTTGTGAATCTCAGCATTTCAAACTCAAGTTACTGCTTTAATAGTATTATACCAGCCTTCCTTTCAATAATTGATCTGTACTGGGCTGAATTTTCACTTATCTTTATATAGGAAACTGCCAACAGACGAGACAGAGCTGTGTGAAACTGATGAAACTTTTAATCGCCCCATAACTGGTTATATTATAAGTTTATTAATTATTGTGATTTGTGTTTGTGAAGCCTAACCTTGCTTCATGCATATTTCTGTCCATGTAACTACTAGTTAGGATACATGCTTCAGAATTAAACAAGGAACTCTGACACCTCAGATTCTACTTACCTTTCAAATTTGGACTCAATATCAAAATCCTCCACATTCAAAACGAGATCTATATTACTCTCAGCACCAATGCTTGACCGTGTGGTAGTATACACGCTTAACTGAAATCAAAACACAGCATGAAGGAATCAGAGTATGGAAATATTAAATCCATGCATTGCTATGCCTAAAGTACAGGTCTGTATTTCAGCTTTGCTAATTCCCCAGTCACAGGAGGGTTCTATACATAGAAAATAATGTACTCAAAAAAAGTCTTAAAGCAGCTTTCAGCTCCTTTTGGGGACAGAAATACATGATAACACAGCCACTAAATACATTTTAAAAGGATGACCTGTCCTGGAAGTTGAAGGAAGTGGAGCCATTTCACAAAATCACAGAATTGTTAGGGCTGAAAGGGACCTCTGGAGATCATCAGTCCAACCCTCCTGCCAAGGCAGGGTCACCCAGAGCAGGTGACACAGGAACGTGTCCTGGTGGGTTTCAAATGTCTCTAGAGAGGGACACAACCTCCCTGGGCAGCCTACTGGAGTGCTCTGCCACCCTCAGTGCAAAGAAGTTCTACATCACGTTGAGCTGAAACTTCTCAAGTTTTAGTTTATGGCCATTGCTCCTTGTCCTGTCGATAAGCACCACTGAAAAGAGCCTGGCACCATCGCCTTGGCACCTGCCTTTGGGATATCAACGAGCATTAATGAGATCCCTTCTCAGTCTTCCCTAGGCTAAACAGGCCCAGCATTTCTCCTGCAACGCCGCTCTATCCAGTGTGTGTGTGCCAACAAGTATAAGAAATCAATAAAAAACCCGAACCCCAAACGCTTCCCCCCTCCCCGTGCCAGCGCTCCGCACAGGGCAGGGGCCGAGGGCAGGAAGAGGCGGAGCCGGGGAGCCCGTGACACCGAGGGGCCGAGGGCCGCCCCGGCCCCGCTCACCTGCAGCTTCGGCCTCCGCGCCAGGTAGGGCCACACGCACCCCCCGGCAGCGCCGGCCGCCGCCGCCGCCGGGCAGGGCCGCGTGTAGACGATGCCGTACATGACCCAGCAGGTGTGCGCCACGTACACGGCGAACACCCCCACCACCAGGCTGGTGAACGAGCTGCGGCTCAGCATGGCGGCGGCGCTGATGGCGACAGCCGCCCCCGCCTCCCGCCGCCGCCGCCCCGACCGGGATCCGCCGCCGCCGCCGCCGCTCGCGCATCCCCCACGCGCCGCCCGCCCCGCCCCGCTCGTCACTTCCGCCCCCTCCCTCCCTCCCGGCCACCGGCGTCGGGAGCCGCGCGCGCGCCCCGCGGGGACGGAGCGGCGCCGCCCACGGCGGGCGCGCCACGGCGGCCGCTAGGGGGCGCTGTGGGCAGGGCACGGCACCGCCCCCGGGACCGCCCAGGGCTTTAGGGCGGGTGGTGGTAACGATAGCAATGATAGAAACGGCGATAATCCCGGAATCACTGGAGCAGCTGGGTTGGAAAACACCTCTGAGATCATCGAGTCCAAGCTGCGACTGAACACCACCGCGTCAGCTAGACCGTGGCATTAAGTGCCACGTCTGGTCTTCCCTTAAACACCTCCAGGGTCGGTGACTCCACCACCTGAAATATTTAACCACCCTTTCCGTAAAGGAATTCCTCCAGATGTCCAACCTAAATCTCCCCTGCAGCAGCTTGAGACTCTGTCCTCTCATCCTGTTGCCAGTTGCCCGGAACAGGCAACTGACTCCCTACCTGGCTACAGCCTCCTTTTAGGTAGTTGTAAAGAGTGATAACATCACCCCTGAGCCTTCTCCAGGCTAAACACCCCCAGCTCCCTCAGCCACTCCTCACAGGACTTGTGCTCCAGATCCTTCATCAGCCTCGTTGCTCTTCTCTGGACCTGCTCCAGCATCTCAATGTCCTTCCTAAACTGAGGGGCCCAGAACAGGACACAGGACTCAAGGTGTGGCCTCGTACAGGAGTGCCAAGTACAGGGGGAGAATCACCTCCCTGTGCTGCTGGGCACACTATTGGTGATAAAGGCCAGGATGCCATGGGCTGTATCATCATGCTGGCTCATGTTCAGCTGGCTGTCGACCAGCGCCCCTGGGTAATAATGACAACAATAACAATAATTGTAACAATAACAATAATAATTGTTGTAATAATAACAACCAAATAAATATAAAAATAAAAATATCCTTTGGCAGTCTAACAAAAAATTACCTTTGACATGCAGTCACAGACTGCAAGGTAGTGTAATATGTTGAAAAAAAAAAAAGTCAGGGAAAGGAAAGGAGCAACACTTCAAGGCCAGGGTTGATGGGGCCCTGAGCAACCTGATCTAGTGGAAGGTGTCCCTGTCCATAGCAGGGGGATTGGAACTAGGTGATCTTTAATATCGCTTCCAACCCAAACCATTTCTGCTCTACGCTGCCCTGGTGTGGCCTCACCTTGAGTACTGTGTGCAGTTTTTTTGGACACCACAATAGAAGAAAGATGCTAAGCTCTTAGAGAGCTTAGTGCAAAGGAGGGCAACGAAGATGGTGAAGGGCCTTGAGGGGAAGCCGTATGAGGAGTGGCTGAGGTCACTTGGTCTGTTCAGCCTTGAGAAGAGGAGACTGAGGAGAGACCTCACTGCAGTCTACAAGTTTCTTGTGAAGGGAAGAGGAGGGGCAGGCACTGATCTCTCCTCTGTAGTGACTGGTGACAGGACACAAGGGAATGGTCTGAAGTTGTGTCAGGGGAGGTTTAGGTTGGATATTAGAAAAACGTTCTTTACCCAGAGGGTGGCTGGGTGCTGGAACAGGCTCCCCCGGGAAGTGGTCACAGGACCAAGCCTGACGGAGTTCAAGAAGCATTTGGACAATGCTCTCAGGCACATGGTGTGATTCTTGGGAATGGTCCTGTGCAGGGCCAGGAACTGGACTCAATTATCCTTGTGGGTCCCTTCCAACTAAGAATATTCTGTGATTCTGTGAACAGGAGCAAACAGCAAAGGGCGGTGGCAGATCCCAGAAGAAGGTGTCCATCTGTCAGCAGCTGAAGAAGCAGCCTCTGGGCAGGACGCCTGCCAAGCAGTCACACTGTGCTCTTGTAGGCCTGAGCTACCAAACATTGTCCCTCAAGGGAGCTGGGAAGGTTCTTCCAGCCCTTTGCTGGGAGATAAAAAGGAGCGTTTCTTGTGGTCCTTGTATGTGCTCATATGGGGGCAATCAGGAGAAAGTGGTGGCATGGCCGTGTACCTCAAGTACACCTCAGCTGAGGGGCTCAGGCACAAGGTACACTGGGGCAGAAGAGGTATAAGAATGGGTTAGAGATGACTGCTCAGTGAGGTGACACAACCAGGAGTTTCCCTGCAACACAGACAAGGGAGAAAACAGGCATTCGGGCAGGTGAAGGGCTCCGGCAGTCTGGGGCGTTACCGTAAGTGTGTGGCAGGTTACGTGGATCTTTGAAATACCATGGGGGAATATGAGGATGGATATCTTCCTTAAGAGAAGAGAGTGGTAGAGAATGGTGGGAAGATGAAGGTGGAGAAGAAGGCATGATGTGAAGTCTCGCAGCTCATGCTGCTACCTTAGGAGAGACCGTGTCACCTGAAAAGATGGCAAAACAAGAGAGCAGCAAGGAGAGACTGGCTGCAGATTTAGACCCCCATCGGTTCCCTGTTGATCCAAGCAGCTCAGCGGCAGGAGATGCAGAGTAGAGCTCTGCTGCCAGGGTAGAGCAAAGCCAGGGCTACAGCCTGTCACCTCTGGCAGGCCTCATGATACCCTGAGGCACGCAGCAGAGAAAAGCGGGGTTAAATCGAGATAGTATCAGGTAGGGGAATCTTTACCTCTGGAAGAAAGAAATCTTCCATGCATTTTGTGCATTTGCACATCTGTAATATTTAAATTACGTCAATCATTTCCATTTTGTAATGAATAAGCTTTTGTGAACGTGTACCACACTGATTGCATCCCCTGGCATTAGTTGAATAATTTTCTAGTTTAATTTACTTTCAAAAGACAGAACACTTAAGTTATTTGCATTTTAGAGCAAAAGAAAAAGCAACAATATATTTAAGCAAAAGAAGTTGAAGTTTTAAAGCTTTTCATAAGAAAGCATGCCACATTGCTGCATGACTAGCAGGACTTACTGAAAGAAGAAATAACTAAATTGTGCTTTAGAAAAATACAATATTCAATCTTTATTACTTAGAATGAAATTACACGCATTTGCTAGCATCTACAGATGTCTGTTCTTTCATATGAAAGACCAAAAAGACTCTTTCAGACAAAAGAAAACACTCAAACTCTGCATCCACGCCTATCCTGGTTTCAGCTGGGATAGAGTTAGTTTTCTTCCTAGTAGCTGGTACGGTGCTGTGTTTTAGGTTTAGTATGAGAATAATATTGACAACACACTGATGTTTTGGTTGTTGCTCAGCAGTACTTAGCCCAACTCAAGGGCTTTCAGTGTCCCACGCTCTGCCAGTGAGGAGGCACACAAGAAGCTGTGAGGAAGCATAGCTGGGACAGCTGACCTGACCTGTCCAAAGGGATATTCCATACCACAGAACATCATGCCCAGTATGTAAACGGGGGGAGTTGCCTGGACGGGGCCAATTGCTGTCTGGGGACAGGGTCTGCAATCAATCACAGGGTGGTGAGCAGTTGTATTGTGCATCACTTGTCTTTCTTGGATTTTATTTCTTTTTGTTGTCTCCCTTTTCATTACAACTACTATTATAATATTATTATATTTTATTTAAATTATTAAACTGTTTTTATCCCAATCCATGGGCTTTACCTTTTTCCCATTGTCCTCCCCATCCCAAGGGGAGGGGGGGGTTGTCAGTGGCTGCATGGTACTTAGTTGCTGGCTGGGGTTGAACTGTAACAGTTCTTTTTTGGCATCTGATGTGGGGCCCCACGGGTTGAGATAACAAATCAGACAAGAACACATTAGAACAAATATAAATATTTATTATTAGTTTAATAGTTGCTGGTTGCACTGTTGATTTATTTGCTCTCAAAGTTGGTGTGCTTATTCTTAAAGTTGCGTCATGTGATGTCTTACTTGCAGTCTGTGTTTCCTCTTGTGCTGTTTATCACCCATGGGAACCGGGCCAAGGTTATAATTTTAATGTACTTTGTAACTCTGTTTTATGATATGATGGAATGACTGGACTTGAAACTAATCTGTTGTTTGTACTCAGCTCTGCCATCAGCTCTGGACTTTGTGAGCCATCTACTGGAAACTATTAATAATTATGCCTTTACCTTTTCTCGTTGGAGACCCAATCCATGAAGGAGATACCTTTTGAGAATTCTCAATATCCTTGGGCTGTTCAAACCAGCATGTTCCTATTGCCATGTCTCTTGTATGTGTTCCAGGTCTGGTCCAAGGTTAAACAGCTACTTAAGAATCCTACCCAGGCACTTGCCCTGGTCCTGGATAGTTCTGAGTGGCATGGTGTGTGGAATAGCATGGGCAAGTACCTAGGACAGTGGGCATCTCCAGCATATTGGAACTTCACCCTCCAGCACCCTGGAACTTCTGAAGTGCAGAATCTGGAAAAGCTAGTTAAACATCTGGAAAAAGTATGCTGTCACCCTGTCTGTTCCAGAGAGGCACAAAGGATTGCAATGTGCTGAGGCCTGGCCCAGGCCTCCCGGGTAATCTTTGACATTATTCATTACCCTCAAGAGGAAAAGAAGGTCTCTGAATCTGATGCCAAGAAAAAAAAACCACTAACAAGTCTTCCCTTGAAATCTTCACATCATGATAAATGTATGTAATTTATCTGGTAAGCTTCCCCAGTGTTTCACTTGTATTCTTAATGGTTCAGCTTATATCCACTGGACCTCAGAGGCTGCCTTTTTTTCCACCCTCCATTATCAAGTTCTCAGGTATGTAGGCATCTGAAGTGTTGGATCCCTTCTTGGCTATTCCCTGGGTAAATAAAAGTAGCCAGAGCTACTACGGTCTAATTTAGACAGCCTTATTCTCCAGAGTTCTGGAGCACCTTTTCCAAATATTTTTTGATCTTTCAATATTTTTCTTTAAGCACACAAAATAGAACTGGAGTCAAGATTGCTGCACACAGGAATACTGTTTTGTTGTTTTTTTTTTTTTTCCACACAAACCTCCCCCTTAAGCCCCTGTATTTCATGCTCCCAGTTGTCAGGTAAAGAAACAGTTTTCCTACACACACTGACAGAGAACATATATGAACAAAGTAAACCTAAAGGTATGCAGACTCAGTCTTATTCACAGTTATGTTTGTATCCTTTCTGTTATTGTAAACCTTGTTGTTTATAAAAAAAATCTAAAACAAAATCCAGAGAAAACAAAACATTTTTTGTTTCATTTTTAATTTGGCTTCACGCTGAAAATTCAATTTACAAGCCATTCATGAGGAAAATGTCCAGTTGGGAAGAATGAGCCATGATTGTGTAACTGCACATCAACACTTGTAGTGTATCATTTAGTTCCCTTTTCATAAATCATCATATGCCTTCTATAGCACAGTTTAGGCATCTACACCATACAGCTCACTTCATCACACGCTATAGTTCATTTCAGCCTATCAGACAACTAACAAGAGAAGAACACTGAAATTGAGGTATTTCCTTTAAAAATTTACTGATCACTGGTATTCAGAGGTAATGTTAAATCATATAGTTTTAAACATTGAAAAATGTACAAAAAACAAGTTCATTTTTAAAAAATATTATCCTTAGTCTTCCATGCATGTTAATAAAAAATATAAAAATCAAATTTGTAGCACTGAAGCTATACTTTTTGTTCTGCAAAAGTATTTCCACAATTGGAACCACAAGGTACAGTCATCTTTAGTACACTACTTGTTTTTGCTCTTCATTTATGAAGTATAGTCAGTTCAGTGCAAAGGTAATAGTCTATGTACACATATCATAGGAGCCACATGAGGGAAATTTACAGCAGAAAATATGCATTCAGATCATTATTATCCAGTAGCACTATATATTGTTACAGATTTACACTGCATATCCAAGGGCTCTTATAATAAAAGGCTTGCAGTCAATATGCATCTTTTAAACACACCAGGTCTGCTTGAGCAGCCTTGAAGTCATCAACAGAAGTTGTACCTCTGATGGAACAAAAATGTGATACCTTACAAGTGAGTTCCTACAAAACAGCTTCCTGCTCTGTCAGCAGAGGTTTCCAACTAAAAGCATTCTCTTCATGGCAGTGCCTAACTTGGATTCAGTAGCGGTAAAAGAAAATTCCAACATTTGATAATTTAAAAGGTTAACTTTTTTGCTTTTGCATTTAAAGTTTCAAGTGTATTCAAAAACATAGCAATATTTTTTCCAAAATATAGAAATTATATCCTCAATGCAAGTTCAACTATAATTTAAGAGATCAAAACATTTTTTTTCTGAATTATTTCTCAGCTTGTTGACTACTCAGTTTTATTCTTCCAAAAAGACGAACCAGTACTTGTGATCAAATTAGAAATGTCTCACACACCTGGAGAGATGCTGGGAATTACAAAAAGGTTTAGAAAGTGGTCCCATTGAACAGATGTCAAATACTTTCAGTACAATGCTGCAACACTGAAGTTCTATAGTACATAATACAAAGTTAGCTGATGCTTAGTCTTGGTCCTTGTCCAGGAAACAAAAAGTCTACCACTTCTAAACAAATTTACTTCTGACTTCTATTTCTAACATTGCTGATTTACATGGAGCTCTTAATACCCTTAGGGCAATTGAGAAAGCAATATAAACAAATCACCAAACACAAACAACTAGAGAGACAAGCAGCTGCAACAGTTTCACTTTTTGTCTAAGTATATACAATTGCTAAGGAGACATGTTTGACTTAAAGGAATTCTAATTCACATATTTAAAAATACAATTTCATTTTCAGATGTTTACTTTAAAGCTGTTCCTGTAGTCTGGAAAGTACAGCACTGGCTAATCTAAGTGTCCCTTCTGAAATATAAGAAATATTTTGCTTGAACTTCATTATAAAAGAAAACATAGAACAAAAAGTATATATACTTAGGGCATAAAAGATCTTTAAAAGTTTATTTCTTTAGCATTTAAAATACAAAACTGTCTTCAAGCTGGATAGTGAATAAGAGATATGTATTTGGGTTTTCCCCATATACATTCACAGACTTAGAAACAACCTATCGCCAGATGAATTTCATTTCCAATATCATGGTAGGATGAAAAGTGTCTGAGCATCAGCTTTCTTCAGTATCCATGAGGAGACTTTGTTTGTGATCACATTTATAGATGCTGTATTTGGAACTTGGAAATAAACAGGCTCACGCTGAAAGTGTTACTGTGAGTCAGAAGTCAATCCCTTTAAGGTTTCATTGTGCTGTATTTGTAAATTTGATTTCTTGTTGTTTGCAGGAACAAACTGCATCTCATAAGCTCTTTCAGACCTGCTGTCACCTGGACACATCTGCAATGGTTGAAATGTGCAAAAAGAAAAAGCAACCCTTTACCTAACAGCAGGCACAAGCTAAAACAGTACATGGACACTTAGTTTTGGGTGGTGTTAGCAGAACAGGACTTTAATATTCAGCTGCCACTCGGGGCTCAGGAAGAAGTGTGAATGTCACCTAAGAGGAAGCGAGGTCTCCCTCAGGCTCCCTCTACAAAGAACAGACAGCACAAGCAAGAACTAGAGATACAGTAAACTGAATTCACCAGCCCAAGATGCAGAAAAGATCCTTCTTTACTGTCAGAAGAGGTCAGCTGCAGAGTAAAAGCTCTGCTGCCATGCTAGCCTTGATTGGGCTTTTCTACTTGCTGGTTTGGGATCAGAAGTTCAGCCTGATTTTTCTCCAGCTGACTTTGGCTCAGAACTGGCATTCTTAAATAACACCCCATTAATAGTATAAAAATAGAGTATTACAAAAGTCATTATGACTTTCCTCTTGCGTCTAACATTTTGGTCAAAGTAAAAAACCTGAAATTTAACGTTTTACCGACAGCACCTTTTTTGAGATCCCCAAGCTAATCTCAAATGAGCTCTAATGTTCATCTGGCTCTGTGCAATTTAGCTCAGAATCAAGCAGTATGACAATTATGATCATAAAAAGAAATACCCCAAACAGATAAGTTAATTAGCAGTTAATGACTCAGGTGCAATCTGGGCTAAGGTGATTCTACCATTTCTGTTCCCAGAGACTGATCATCTGAAAACTGCAAATATGTCAGTATCAGTTACAGATGGCCTCCCAAAGCCAACATGCACAGGAAGGCTCTGCTCTGCCACTCTGCTAAGGAAAATGGAATAAGCAGACACTGCCATCACGCAACTAGTAAAACTGTTTTGCTTAACGATCTTGCAAGACAATCTAGGCAGTGTCAACTGCTGGAGAAATGTCTCAGCATACCTCGCAGAAACACAAACCCTCCATTTTATAAGCCTCTTACATCCTCTCCTCACTTGGCATCACCCACTTCAGTTTAACCCCATTATACATGATAAATCACATCATACCATCTGGGGAAAAAGAAGCTGCTTTCTACAAAACAAATCACTCCTCCATTTGTAGAAGTCAAAGTAACTATTAGCTTGAAATAAACCTGAAATATTTCCTAGAGAAAGAAACTGCTGTAACTTGAGCAGTGGGAGATGCAGGAAATACTCACAGACCCAAGCCCCAGCACATCTAATGAATGACCTGTTTGATGCTGTGATCTCTCAGTAGTTTTACATCAGTATTATATACTTTATGCATGGTTTATTACACAATTTATGCATTGTTTGATCACAAGGTGTTGGTAACTAACATGTATACCCAGTTCACTGCTGTAGCTATAAGCACAGAATGATCATCTTTGTTGATCACCTCTGAGGTTGTGCTGGAGGATTTTACCTTTAAGATCTTACAAGGTTTCAATATGGTCACGGTTTGAATATTTCTTTTTTCAAAATTCAAAATAAAAAGGCAGGGTGAGAAGATGAAATCTCACTGGCTGCAATGCTGGTGACCAAGATGTTACTTGGATACATGATGCTGCAGTACCTTCAAGAAATCATCCTCTGACTGAAGACCAGCTGGCCTAATTTCTACCTAGTCAGGATAGCAAAATTACCTTAGTGACA
Source organism: Platyrinchus mystaceus (assembly GCA_035041135.1). Taxonomy (NCBI): domain Eukaryota; kingdom Metazoa; phylum Chordata; class Aves; order Passeriformes; family Tyrannidae; genus Platyrinchus; species Platyrinchus mystaceus. The sequence goes on from JAWWLV010000088.1 coordinate 87,631,520, forward strand.
ACCTCAGTCTTCCTGCTCATATGTGAAACAGATCTTGCAGTTTTGCTGGACTGAATAATAACTAATTTAATTAATGGCACTGATGATAAATTCCTACTTTCCATTTTGTACTCTTCCTCCTTTTTTTTTCTTTTTTGGTAATGATCTATTCAGAATAATTTGGTAATTTAAATTTTTGAAATGAGGTCAAGTTCAGATACCTAAAAAGTAGCAAAGTATCTGAAATGCTAGGTTCACAAGGAACTTATGTGTCTCATTATGGCTTTAGGAGCTGAACTTTAGTTTTGCTAATATAGAACTCTTGGGCAGCACATATGTAATTTCTTATTTCTGGAGCACTCATGAAAAGGCTGCTAGAAAAAAACCTAGAGGCTTCACATTAAGCAAAACGCAACATTTCCAAAGGTCTTATGACCCACACTCTGACCTAAAGAAGAATGCAACTGACTTGCTCAGAGCTTTTAATCAGAATTTTGTTTTCTTTCCATTCTTGTTTAGTCCCATAACATATGCAAAGCTGTGTTTATGGTGGTGGGGTTTTTTTGTGAGATCATAGGATCTACGGCATGTGGTGCTAGTTTTGCAACTAGTATTCTTTAAGTCAGAGTGTGCTGGAGGTTTTTTTTTTCCTAAATGGAATTCCATTTTTGAAGGAGCAGAAAGAGACTACAGTAGTTAACATGAAAAGCTCTTCTTACCACATGGTAATGTAAAAGCAGGAAGAATAATTTAATGGCAATACAAAAGATGGTCTTATCAGGGAACTCATAAATTAATAAAACCACATCTGCTTTAGAAAATTTATCAGATGTTGAACTCCAACAATGATTTTGCTTGAAAAATATTTACTACGTTTTATGAATATAAAAATATTCCAACCAGACCAGTGCTTAAACTAGCTAACAAAGCTATTCAGTTTGCATGAAAACATTAATCAAGAGCTCTGTGCGAATCTTAGCTCCTTTTATTTCTGGCAGCTTTGTCACTAAAGAGTTTGCATCACTTCCCTTCTGCACACGTGTCTCCTTTTCAACCTTTGTGGCCTGAGGATTTACACCTTCTAAGTGGGATTAACAAGCCTCGTCACTATTTATCATGCTAAGAATATTCTAGCTAAGATAAATGCATTGAAATGTACAGTGTAATTAATTCATATAAAATTGAGTGTACATAAGTTCTCCATAAGGCTTATAAATTACCTATAAAGCCTTTGACGTGTATCTGCTTACAGCAGTGGACTCTGCCACAGTACAGCTAGTGTTATTACAGATTTTTCAGAGACAGCGGTTTAAACATGCTTTGCAGCTCCTAAACATGTTCGGTTTTAGTGGGGTTTCATTATGTTGGAAGAGAGATAAATGAAGCAAAAAACCCCAAACCAAACCCCAGAAACTTCAGGTATCTTGGATATCATGGTTTTCTGTGTAACTTTAAATATATTCAAAATACACAGTACACTTGTTGAGCCATACAAAAATAGCAAAGCTTTGGCTGTGTATCTCATGCAATGTATAAAAATTCAGGCTGATGCAAGAGCTCTTCTGGCAAGGGATGGCAGTATTACATAACAGGAGAAAAATGCTCATCAGAAACATCAAACGCCTTCACATCCCTGCATTTTCTGTGTAAAGATCTTTATTAAGTTAAATAGTTGCAAAAAACTGAAGTAATTTTTTCGTATCTCTCCCTGTAAATTTAGGGGTTGTTGATACCACTAAGTTGAAATATAACAATCTTTCTGTAAAATCTGTAATACTTTAATGGAAAAGCATTTATGTGTCAATGTGTGGTGAAGGGGAAAGGAAGTTTTTACTTCTACCCTGACTTTGCAGCAAGTCACTAAGACTTGACTGTCACAACCCAGCTGCTCCAAGTCAGGTGCCTTTTAAAAAGGCTTCTCATGGGGAACTACTAAAACACTTCAGGAGTCAGAGTTTGATAGATGAGTTGTAATGAATATTGCTGCAATCATGCAATGTGTTACAGGTCTTAGCCCTCAAGAGCCTGAGTTCACAACCCTGCAGTAATGTCGCTTTTCTCTCACTACAAGGCAGTCTAATATTATACCTTAATATTTGGCAGGTTCTAAAATTACCAGAATTATATTAATTGATCTCAGCTTTTTGTGACGTGATGTGTGATCTAACAATGATTCTATGCAGGCTGATCCTTCACCCTATCATTCATCCTATTTACATCTCTACCTCGTTCAATAATTTCTCAAAAGAGGAAGAATCACAATTCATTTCAGAATCTAAGTGTTGTTTTGCCTTTTTTTTTTTTTTTTTTAATTATTGCATCCACCAAGAGTACTTGCTCACCAATCAAACAGTGTGCAGGTCACTGGCCTTCTTCATCAGGCAGCTCTGGTCTGAACTCACAGACACATAGGACTTCATCACACAACGTGGCGTCTGTTTAAGGGCCCATCTATTACAGGATGCAGTGCCCTTCAGTCACTCTGTACAGCTTAGCTGCACACAAGTACAGCTATTACACTCACCACAATTAAAAAACATCTCCCTCACAAAAAAATTATGAAGCCAAATGAACCTATGGGCTTTCAGAAAACAGACCCCCAAGATACACACACCATATATGCAAATTAGACACATATATTCAGCCAACTTCAATCATCTTTCTTTGCTCTTTCACAGATGTGGACAGAGTATCTCTTCCTCTGGAGCTTCTCTCACTTCAAAGTTGTCCATGGGATATTAAGCTTACCTTTTTCTTCTTTTCAGACACGTCTCAGGGAACTCTATCTCATCCCCACCAGTCTGAAATTCTCAAATCCCAAGCTCACATACAAAGCAAAAGATAACTATCTTAGACAGCCAGCTTGAGCCATGTGCCATAAAAAGCCTTATAGAGGAGATGCAACACGCCCAGGCTACATGTGCCTTCCCTTACATACTGAATTAAATGCATACTGCATAATCACAGAACATAGACCTCAGGGATATCTCCCTGTGACCCTGGGCATGATCAACAAAATCAAATGTCTCCATCTGAGCCGTTTGTCTTCTCTGTTTTCAAAACATCCAGTAAAGGAAGGCAGGCTCCTCACCCCACCTGGAATAACCTACTCTCTTTAGCTTAACTAGGTGTATTGTAAGGAAATTTTTCTAATGTTTAACTTGCCTTTTAAATTAAGAGCCTTTATCTACCATCCATGTGGAGAAAAGAGCATTCCTATCTTCTCTATAACAACGTTTTCCATATTTGTTTTCACATTTTCCTCCAGTCTTCTCTTCTTTGGATTAAAGGATAATTTTCATCTCTCATTTTGAGTACTTTCTGTCCTCCAGACTTTATCCAGCTACTCCCCATCTCTCTCAGGTGCCCCAACATGGACAGGTACTTCAGGTAAGGCCTTATCACACCTTGGTAATGCAGAAATACCACCATGCTTCTCACAGGCTACACTGCTGATGCATCCCACTATCATGAGTATATTTTCTGCAGTTAACAGTGCTCCCTTTGTCATACTCTGTGCCATGCCCACCCCAAGATGTTACACAATAATATCCACTCCCTCCTCTGTGCAGCTGACTATTCCTGCTTAAGCGCAGTTTCTCTCATGCCTTATCTTTCCAAACCATTTATCCTATTTTTCATGATCAGTTTTAATTCAAATCTTGTCTGCCAGTCTGCTGCTGCAGCCCTGTCAGCTTGGCATGTGTTACCTAGATAAATCAAAAATTTAATAGTTATCTCTATATATCCCACAGAAAGCATATTTTCTTACATTTTTTTCCTCCTACCCTTTTTATTAAAGCTAGTTCCAGTTTGGAGACTTGCCATATACAGCTAGGGGTTTCTAAGGACAGATGCCAATACCCTAATGAGCTTTAAAACCTCTCCTGCTACTTAAAAAATAGTTATAAAAGCATTTGGTACAAACAGATTTCCTTCTGCTAAAATTTGTCCCTTTCAAATCTAGTTTTAAATTACTCTAACATGTGGAAGATTCAAATCTCAACAGTTTTCCAATCATAAAACCATCATATTTTAGCACAGCCCTACAAAATTAGTCATAGAAATTACTTGAAGGATTTTTTGTTTGTTTGGAAGCAGAGTTGACATCACAGTTATTTTGTGACAGAGTCCTCCTTCCTATTCCTCGAGGCTTTTGTCACATCTACTAATCAGTAAAGTGCTATGGTTTTATAATAATCTAGATTTTTCTCTGAGACCTCCAGTGGTAGTTAAGGCATCTGGCTTTACAAAAGGAAACAGAAGAAGTATTACTAATACAAGTCTGGTGGTTTTTTAAACAGTTTTAAACTATCTTAAGCTTCATATAGGTTATATGCAGGATATGTAATGTTGCTATAGAGATGTAACTAGCACTTCTTCAGGATGTTCTGCAACTTGTTGCTGGCTGGGCCTCTGAAGTAACTGCAACCTTTTCAAACTTGAGCTGATACAATGAAGTTTTTATGATGTGTTCCATGCTGTGTTATCTGTACAGGCTTGCTACAAAAGAAACCTGTGATTCCCAATAAATCTAAATCAAATACAATTGCATAAACATCTCCCATTAAAATGTGGACGTGATTTGAATTGATTATAGGAGAAAAAGCACAGTTTAGCTATGTATTTGCAAACAGTTATGTGGCATGTCAGTTTGGAAAAAATTAATGTTTAATTGCATCCGGAAGATTACAGTAGAAAAGTGCTGGGGTGAGGGATAAGGAGCCTTTCCTTTTCATTCTACCATGGAATAGACTGAAAGAAAGACAATTTTGTCATTCAACAATAAAAATAAAAAGTAATCCTTAGCAAGTTTTTGTATTACTGTTTCCAAACTGTTCACTGAAACCAAAACAAAGGGCCAAAATATGCTTGCTCTGCTCAAGAGAATAATCCAACTGAAATCAACAGGACTGGCTATGCAAATATGGACAGCAAAGTTTGGCCCCAAATAAACATCCCCATAACTAGGGAAAACACTAATCACCAAAGTGCACTTAACACCATAGTAGCTACAGTTTCTTTTTACATGCACAGTTTGTGCGACACTTTGTACAGGAAACTAATCAATGGAATATAAATAAGTGTGTCGCTTCCTTTTAAATATGAACATTAATAATGAAGCACATTCACATTTTTGCCTTTCAAAGACCTTTCCAAAAAAAAAAAAAAAACACACCTTCCCCAAAGTAACCTGGAACATGTTAAATACAGCACATATGATTCAAAGAATGGTATTAAGGTAGAAGAACTTTCACACACAAAACTGGTATTTGCTGTATAATTGGAGTGACTTATGAAAATCCCAAGAAAAGACAACCCTCTCACCAGGAGAGGAAGGTAAGAGTTGCAGTGTTAATTCAGTTTCTTCCACAGGGGCTTGTTTTTATCTTCAGTGTTGTCAGGGCTGAAGTCAGTACAGATACCATTAGGAGCAGAAAGAGATGAAGTCTCCAAGCTGCTCTCAGCTCCCATCTGATCAGCATAGAGATAGTCTTCTGCAAAGTGTGGGTGCAACTCAGCAAATGTGTAGAAGTCATCTAAAAAAAAAATTGTTGTTACACAGAATCAGCTCTTTGAAACAGAAGGATGCTAAATTTGAATACTTACACATATATAATCACATGATCTCTTTAGAGAAAAATACCAGCAGCTAACATAAGGCTATCCCCATTGCTTGTTTTAGCTTCTCAGCATAAATTTACCACATCCCCAGAGCTGAGATGCTGCAAAGAGTTATCTAAGCCACCTTAAGACACTTCAGGCCAGACCTTACCCTGTATGAAGGGGTAAACAGGCTCAGATTTGCATTAAAATGCATGATGAGCACCACATGCCCTGATATAGCATCTCACTGCTTACTGGGGAAAGGGCAGAAGCCCTCCAGCTGAAGATCACTGAACAGCAAGAGTAGTAATTTCTTAAGTTCTTAAACTATTTTGCAAACATGCCCTTTAATGTTTTGCTTCAAACCTAACAGCAGCTGTCATTGCTGCCTTCCACTTTCAAGATTTCAGCATTTTGAAAGTCCTAATATTTTAGAGGACAATATTGTGAGAAGACAATTTATAGCATTTTATAAAAAACAAACCCGATTTTAATGTTGGATACTAATATGACAATAAAAAGAGCAATATTAGTTCTTGGGGGAGCAGGGAATCCTTAACCTCAAGAAGGAACATTTTGTGCTAATAATCAGACATTGAAGCCTTGTCACAATTTGCTCATATGACTATTTATTCAGACATGATTTGAACACAAAACACTGTAGAGGATCCAAGTAATAAGCAGCTATTCTTATAATGTAAACTGACACTAGAAGAAGCTGGATGTGAACAATATCACTAATTCAGTCACCTACAGTGTATCACGCACCGCCTACTCATATTCACTGTGTTATCCCAGAAGAGCTCGTGATCAGACTGTGCTGTGAATTCCCCAGAGTGCAGGGCAGATAACAGCTGAACAAGCCTTTCAAAGGAGTGAAGCCCAGTTCCTCCTTCAACAGTACTGAAGATGCTCTTAGCGTCACATTAAGCATAATCCTTTTTGCATGGGAAAGACTGGACTCCTTACTGTAGATACCATTCCAAGCAATTCCTCAAAAAGCTACAGTAGCTCTTTTGAAAATAAATTCAGAAAATCCCTTGAAGCAGTTGTTCATACAGGTACAATAGTTTCTATGCAAATCATCATCCTGGCAACTCTGTCAGGATCCATCCCCTCAATGTTTTAGCAGTACTAGATCCAAAAGAAAGACCTCAACATTCCAGGGAGGACTGAATTCAACAGAATGATATTCTGGATAGATCTCAGTATGTTGACATTTTGAGTCTTGCTGAAATAAGTCATGAAGATATTAAGTGATATTTATCAAACTTGTACACAGCAGAGCCCAAAAGAAAAGTGCTTAGGAACCCACTTGCCTCATTCACCAGAAATGTGAAATGAGGTGATGTAGAAGAACGAACTATTCCAGCACTACTTCTAATTGTAGGTCTCACCTTGGAGCTCAAGCTGAAAGCAACTGTGAAGCATTAGACTGGAAGAAAAGATCACCTTAGTCATTAACCTGGGGATAAAAGTAATTTTGCTTCCTAACCCTACCAAGAGCAATGAGACAAAAAGAAAGAACCTGGAGTTAAGACTCACAGCCACATTTTTGCATTAAGTATGCATATGTACTACAAGAACTTCAAGAGGTTTCTGTTTACAGCAAGTTGGGCAGTCTTCAAATGCTTTCACTATTTGTCTATTGTCATACTGTATATTGTCAATTGTCTACCAAGAGCTGGTGGAGAGTTTCCGAGGATTTGCGATGCCCACTTACAGAACCTATTCCAACTCCCCAGAATCATGTCTTAAGACTGAGAAATCTTGCCTCTCTCTATATTATAGTGAAGGCATAAGCTTTGCAATCAAAGCATCTGAACAGTTAAGCCAACAGCACACTGCTTAAGAGAACCGATACACAGATCCTTGGCCACTAGGGTGCTTTCAAACACGCAACAAGAATCCAGATTTCTAACAATTTAGATTCATGATTATCAATCTAGTTATACAAATTTGATTTTGCTTTCGGTTATTCTGTTTACTCACAATCTGAGCTTTTCCCTTGGGATAAAATCTCTGGCTTCAAGGACTCTGCTGTACGTGCAGCAATTTATGTTTGATACTTTGGATATTTTATCTTTTGTTCTTACAAGTAAGACTCAAGACCTAATTCCTGCTTCACATTCCAACACCCTAGAAAGAGGGAGATTGTGAGCAGACATCTCTGCTGTGTGGGTCCAAAGTAACATCAGTACTTTTCCACCAGACACGATGTTTTGATTTCTCAGAACTTGTCTGGACAATATCTTCAGAACTCTGTAGTCTGCAAGTTTTTCCACCTCTCCTTCCTAGTAAGTAAGAGCAACAGATTGAGCATGTGCGAAGTTCTACATATTCTCAGGAAAGGCAAGAGACTGAATATTTACGGCAGGAACTTTCAAGACAGAAATGCAATACCAAAGGTTTATTTGCCTCTTCTAATTCTCTACCACAATAAACTGGACATTTATTCTTACTGTTAAGCTTTTTATGAGATTTGTTAAAATCACAGCGCAATATTTTTATTATAAAATTATAGCTTTTAATGGAAAATGAACCAAGGAAAGTTTTAAAGAAATTAAGTAAAAACCATGCTACTACCTACTTTGTGTAGCATAAAAAAAGACTGTTCTTGACTACAGGAAATAAAATAGTGAAAATGAGAGCCAAGTGCTTCAGTGGCCACTGCTGTGGCTAGGCAGTCCAGATTTTCTTTGATTTTGACCATTCAGGGGAAAAGTGCAGATTAAATGCAACTACTAAAGATGAATATTAAAGCATTAATTCTTTGGTAAATCACATGAACTGGTCTGAATTCACTTGTACATGATTTCAAATTTAGCTATTCTCAAACAATGAAGTGTGCCAAAATTAGAGTTCTGCTAGGCTTACCAGCTTAAGATTCTGTGCTGGTATTTTTGAAGCTGGCAATGGGGAGGTGGGGAGAAGAGTTGAGTCACTGCATAAGTCAGTTTGGAGTGATAGGCAGGAAAAAGGCAATGGGCAGGATGTATGTCGAAATGCTGGGGATGTGACAGATGAGAGGTACAAAAAAGGAAAGGGGTAGTACAGCAGGAACCCAGGAGAGAAGACAGAATAGTCAGGAAAACAGGGAAGGGCAGTGGCAATGATAATAATTCCAGTAACTCTAAAATATTTCTGCAGTGGAAGCTTTATGTACATATTGTATGACTGAAACATAGGAATTACTAGTGTAGAAACTATGATTTACTAACACTGATGTCTTAACTTGTAATTTTTTAACAAATTAAATACATACTGATTATCCTGAAGGAAAACAATTAGAACAGGGTATGTCATAAGCACCTCTACTGGAGATACATGATGTGCTGTCTATCAGTAACTCAGTTCATACTTAAATGATACAACTATATTTAGAGCCTTACTTCAGATTCATGTTTTGTGCAGTAACACACAAGTACTTTGACTCCCAGCACCATCTATTCACCCAGGTCTCAATTTTTCAAATGTAACTTTTTGACCTCTGTACCACCTACATCACACACTATATAACAGGCAGCCTGGTTAACCCCCTCATTTCCTGCCCTCAGATACAAGAGACTAAACAACAAGACAAAACTAAGGTAGCTTTCTTTAAAAATACATATTCACGTACATGGAAGTCACAGAACAGAATATTCTTAAAGAGCTAATTGATATATTATGTACCAATGTGGAAGAGAAAACTTCTGAAAACATGCAAATATGGTATTTGATATCAAAGGCAAAACTCATATTTGTTAAAATGTAAATTTACTTTAATGCTGACAAAAGCACTGCAAACAAAGACAACAAGTCAACAAAAAAAGGCAGAGTTTAATAAAAATATAATTGTATATCAACATGAGTTCAGGCAACTTCGACATTTTGTGACATTTCTGATCCACTTAAGTTACTCACCATATGTAATCTTTCCTTTTTCTTCTTCATCTACAGCTCTAAAGAGATGTGTAACATCAATCTGTGATACACCCATGGCAGTCTTCAGAATATGAGCTAAATCCTCTTCTGTTATAGTTCCACTTTCTGACTGGTACAACTACGAATCAAGACAGCATGATAAATCATTGCAAAGCCAAACACCAACTCCTATAAACAGCACCACATTTAAGTAATGTAAAATTAAAATCTGGTATTGGAAATTCTAGTCACTCTCAGACTGATGTGATATATTAAGGATTTCAGATTAGTGTGGGTAAAATATATCCATCATCAGTTCACCTGTGTATGCTTAGAAAGTAAAGCTTACTATATTCAGAAAAAAAATCCTATGCTTACATGCCTAACCACTGGAATTACAGTGGACCACTGGAATTCAGTGACAAGACTGTTTAACATATTTTGCAGATACGTAACTGAGAATAATATTCAGTCCATTGAGCTACATGTCCAAACTCCAAGACAGTCTGTGAAATCAGAAGATGTATTTAGGTCAGCATAAGGTAGACGGCCTTTCCAGTTGGTCAGATGTAAAACTCAAGACTCCTTTGACCAACATCCAAAAGCCAGTTTGCATAAAATGCCTATGTCTAAATGGTATTAATCAGTAGAATCCTCCCCCATACAGTGATGGGCCTATACTTATATAAATATTATACAAATACTTATTCTAGAAAATAATAATTTGCATATTCTTACATCCTGAAAAAGAGTTTCCTCACAGAAAGAGTTATCAATCTATCAGTAGTAAAGCTAACTAAAAATAATTGTTTGTAGTCTCATTCCATCTTCACATACGTGCAGTGTTTTTCCCTGAAAAAATGGACCTGAGTAGTTCAAAACATCTGTACCAAATACACAGCTTCATTAAACTTATTGAAAATAACTCAATTTGCCTACATACTGGAACATGAGACAAAAGAGTTTTTGAAACATCCTTGTCTCCTTTTCAAGCATGACAACACTGTAAATATTGAGCCACGTAAAGAATGCTATTTTGGAAACTTTCTTTTAAGAAGGTAGGAGCTGATGAGATTGAACAAAACAGGCATAAGGATGCATTTTTCCACAAGCAGAAGTTGCTGTCACAAGACAGCACATCTTAGTGGAATAAAAATATTGAAGTGCCATGGAAGACAACACTCATGATTAAATCAGGAATCTTGCCTTTACCTCTCTAGCACCTAACCTGCACACTATTTCACTGGAAAAGCTGCAAGGCAAAGACTTGTTTAATAAAACCTGCTACATTTTCACAGAACAAGGTGATACCTGACGGTCAGGTTCACATACATCACATTGACAAGATTTACAACACCTTTTAGTTTCATTAGCAGTTCAGAAGGGAGGATGTGTAGCTCTTATTCTGGAGTGCTGCTCTTAGACTTGATTGCCATAATACCCCCAATCTCTTTTAATTGCCCACCACTGTAGAAATCTGGTGGCTCTGTAACTCCTATTTTTCACAATCACAGAATAATTACAGTTGGAAGGGATCCTGGAAATCATCTAGTCAAACCCCCCTGTCAATGCAGGGTCACCTACAGCAGGTTACACAGGAACGCATCCTGGTGGGTTTGGAATATCTCCAGAGAGGGAGACACCAAAACCTCCTTGGGCAGCCCGTTTGAGTGCTCTGCTACCCTCAATGCAAAGTTCTTCCTCATGTTGAGGTGGAACTTCTTGTGTTTTAGTTCATGGCCATTGCTTCTTGTCCTGTCGCTGGGCACCACTGAAAGGTGTCCTCTTGACACCCACCTTTGAGATATTTATCTGCACTGATGAGATCCACCCTCAGTCTTCTCTAAACAAGCCCAGTTGCCACAGTTTCTCCTCATAAGAGAGATGCTCCAGACCTCTAATCACCTTTGTGGCCCTCCCCTGGACCCTCTCCAGTAGCTCCTTGTCTTTTTGTACTAAGGAGTCCAGAACTGGACATAGTATTCCAGACATGGCCTCACTGGGACTGAGTAGAGGGGGAGGACCACCTCCCTCAACCTGCTGGCCACACTCTTCCCCATGTGTCCCAGGATACCACTGGCCCTCCTGGACCCAAGGATCCACTGCTGGCTCATGGAAGACCCCCAGGTCCTTCTCCACAGAGCTGGTCTCTAATAGGTCAGCTCCCAGCCTGTACTGGTACTTGGGCCTATTCCTCCCCAGGTGGACTCTGCACTTGCCTTTGCTGAACCTCATTAGGTTTCTCTCTGCCCAATTATCCAGCCTATCAAGGTCCTGTGGAATGGCAGAAAAGCCTTAAGGCTGCCAAAAGCCACTCACCCCAGTTATGTATCATCAGCATATAGTGATACTATTTTTCAAGTTCTTCAGCCATATACTAAACACCTTCACTTTGAATACTTGTTGCTATGTGAAATGTTGCACCTTCCCTGAGAGCAAATGACAATATGCTCGGCGAAAAGTAGCACGTGGCAGAGGACAGTACCTGTTCTGAGCCATACCTTCATGAACTGGTTAGAACCTGCAATAACTCCGGGTAAGCTCTGTGAATATCTTATGGTACATGAAGGCAGGACATGAGGTAGGAAAGGATTAAAAAAAATGTTCTCTTTCCTTTTTTTCTAGAATAATGAGCAACATTTCCTCAGCGTGAGACTTTTCTTAACCCTTCCAATCATCACTAGCAGGATAAAAGGAGCTTCCCTTTATTAATACACGCATAAATCATCTTTGCAGCTTTATAGCTAAATTTATATTTTGCAATTAACCAGGCAACTCAAAATTATGTGTTAGGAGTTGAAGAATGAAGCAGATAATGAAGAACAGAAATTTTACTAAGAAAAACAGTTCTATTAAATTCAAGTGCTTCCAAAAGGAAAATAACTGTCCAATCTGAGCTTTTCCTTCTCTCAAATGGTAAAATTATATTGTGCATTATGAATCAAAACAGCTAAATTTCACTAAAATATTTCCCCAAAGCCCCCTTCAATTTTACTTTAAGCATGTACATTTTACTATGACGACAGAAAGCTGACCAAACAGCACCTGACTATTTCTATATGCCGCTATATAGATCAAATTGACCAAGTAAGGGCAGACACATTTCTGCTTTTGCCTCTGAAGTAGCAGTAAGTAGCAGCAGCTACTAATGATAGATTTCCCCCAATATTTATAGGAACTAAATATTTTTGTTTGTTCCTCCTTTGTCAAATTTGATTCCAGCCAAAAGGTAAGCATATACATGTGAACACTAAGCATCCATAGGAGCCGCATTTCTTTAGTGTACCATAGTTAAGGTTACACAGGTATGGTGAGAAACCTGAAAATAATTACTTGGAAAATAAGGCTACCATGTAGTGCCATGCAACTGAATGTTATCAGCTCCATGCATTCACCAGTGAAGACACCATCAAGAGTTAGCACTTTTCAGTTTTAGCAACATGAAAGACCATGTGAGGTCAAGCCAAAGGGAAAAGATGATGCAGGATACAGCAGAGTTTGCATGTTGAAATAGCAATGTTGAAGAAATTAATGGAAAAGAAATAATTCAAGGTGTCAGAAACCCAACAGAATGACAAATATTAAGCACTGTTGCTGTCACTTTCCGAAAAGAGCCCGTGCTAATGATCTATGCTGATGCTACAACAAACCACTGAGAGTAGAATAAGATCAGGAGAACTTCTGGGAAGCATAAAGTTTGGAAAAAGACTTCACGACCAACACAGAAGCATGCTAAGACTAAGAAGGAAGAAAATCTTAACAGGAGACAAAAAAATAATCTCTATTAACATGTAGGAATTTTTTTAAAATACTTTATTAACCTGAAAAGTATGATTTGATTTAAACATTCTAAAAGTAGTAAGTACAACTTAACAGCCTTTAGTTTAGAGGAATCAATACAAAGAACTTGAAGTTTGAGACTCAATTTGCTGAGAAGGACTCTACCAGAGTTCTACAAAGAACAATTTCAAACTGCAAACTTCCATAATTTTACACAACTTAAACTTGCAATGGATTTCCTCTTAACATGGCCTCTTAATCTAACTTTCCATTGTTTTAAAATGTAATAAAATATTAAAAGGGAAGGTGAAACTTACTATTAAGTCTAATGGCAGTATAAAAAATTTCTAAAAAGAAGTAAAACACGTAAAACAAGAAAATGCTGCTTACCTGAAATGCCAAATGAATTGTTTCCAGAGTTTTGGACGGCTTACAGACAACTGACAGAGCAATAACAAATTCCCGAATATCAATTACGCCATCTTCATTCTGTGAAGGAAAACCTCCCCTCAAAATAGTGCAGTTTGTCTGAGAATTTTCATAATAACAAACAGTTGCTAAAGATGCAGAATATTCAGAAAGATAGTTACATATGCCATGGAATCTCACTGAAATGAAATCACATGAGAGCAAGAACCTGTGTGAAAGCTGTGCAGGCCCTTTTTGGAGTCTCAGTCAGAAGTCATAGTTCAAATATTCTTAGAAGACAGTGCTGCTGCTGTCACCCTTCACTTGCACATTTCAGATTTTTACATTAAACCATCTGAATTACTTGGCTGAATTTAAAACCAGAGGACAACGCAGGCTAATTTAAGCCATGAATACAAGACATCTGCTCTTTGTTCTAAGAGAGAACATTGTGAACATATCCACCTCCTGGTCCAAACAGCACCTCATCCAGACAAAGATAATATTAATTTCCCCATTCTGACTGCCAGAAAAATTAAAAGTAAAAATGAAAAGTCCTTCAAGTTTCAGGCATCCTAGAAAAATGAGTAATTTATTTACAAGGTAAGTGAAATATCACCTAACAGACACTGCATTCAGTTGCAATGAGCAGCAGCAGAAGTTTAGCCTGACCCTACCTTTCTTCCTCTTCATATTTTGCATCTAGAAAGAAAGTAATTTTTGTCCAGCTGATACTCCTTTTAACTTCTACCTGAACGAATGCTTTATTTAGCTGATGACAGGTGCCCTTATGTTGCTGAAAGGGAAATGCAGTAGGCAAACACTATGGTGAAATGCTCAAAATCATATCTTGGTTCATGCAATTGGAAAAGTAGGCTGAAGTGGAATTTACAAAAAATATTAATAATTTTTTAATATGTTGTTTCTTACCTCATCAAAAAGCGCGAACATACTTTCTAATGTGTGAGAAACTGGAAATTCCAAGTATGCTGAAAATTCTTTAAGATCAACCTTTTCTTTCTTCATTTTCATGGCACTTGCAGCATATTTATCAAGCTCATCTTCAAGTGTTTCTGGCTTCAGCCTAGAAAACATTATTTTTGCACATTTTAAAAATAAACCCAGTTTTAACAATGCACATGTTAATAAACCAAATGAAGCAATGGATCATAATGGTGTAAAGCATTACAAAATCTGGAATCAGAATTATTACACAACTTTTTTCTAAAATACTGGATTCCTATAATTTTAAGGCTCTCATTAGTTCTTGAACTGTATTAGAAGTTACTGCAACGGTTTAAGAATCCCGGACATAAACTTGTGTCCTTTACCTTAATTATAAGTCATATGTGTAAGCAGTTCAACATGAAGAAACAGTCAAGAACTAGCTAATAAATACCAAGCATGGAGAACTAGGTGGAATTCAGGTCACCTGAATATGGCTGTATTGTAGGACAGTAACATAAACCAATTACGTTTCCGAATTTACTAATGTCACTGAACAGGAAAGACCTGATGCATCTTGCCTAAAAAAAAAAATCAGGGATTACATAATAGCGATTATACTGTTAATCCTGTTTGTCAGTTCTCATTTTTCACATTCAGTCCAGAGTTGACACCCTCATAAGGTGACCTACACAAAATTATGACAGTGCATACAGCTACAGAATTTCCTCAGTCCTTCTTTTTGCAAAATCAGATTTTGACTGATGAATGAACAGCTTTATAATTATGCAGTTATCTACTTCATGGTTGGGGTTTTTTTTGCCCCTTAAGTCAAGATTCCCGTTTCTGTTTTGCAAAAAAAAGTCTTACTATGAATATAATAAATGGTGCTGCAGGCATGCAAGGAAAAGTAGATTCTCTCCCTAATACAACATTAAGCACATCTTGATCAGCAGGTTTCCTCTGAAGTGATTTAGGGTAACATGGGCATCCAAACTTTCCAGTTTGAAGACAAAAGAAGGCAATAAAGTCTCCTACAATATCCTTCTGCAGTTGCCTGTTTTATTGTTCGCTGCTGCAGACAAGGAAAAGCAGTTATTTACAGAATTCAGAAGCTCACACCAGAACCGTTCCCAGGCTGCAGCTGGGACTCCTCAGCAGCTTCCTCTCAGTAACAAGAATGAATAAAATGCTTAATATCAGCATTCTCAGGAGCTTCTGAAAAAAGATAAGAGCATTTTTGATAGGAAGATTATCTGTTACATCAGCTCCAGAACTTGATTGCTTGCTGTTATGACCCTTCCTAAACATCATGGCTTTTAAGTAAAAATACAGCTACCATGCTGTCTGTCATGACCTGTACTGACCAAATATGTACTACCTAAACAATGCCAAGTCCTGTATTTCTGAATTATAAGATCTGAAAAAGGTCATGCAAGAATTCTTCCAGAGACCCATGGCTCCCACAGAACATTCATATGTTCTTCATCCTAGCATTAAAGCACCTATCTTAAGATTTAGTTCTAGACAGTATGAAAAGAGGAGTGAGACAACCCTCTGCAAACATTCACTTTTCATGACCAAGTAGAAAAGTAGAAGGAACAATAAAAAAGAAATCCATAGAGGATTTGAGATGCACACAGAACTCAGCTACTCACATGCAGGATTACATGCAAGAAGACTCCACAGATAATACATCCCATTGTAGTAGCTGAAATGGATTTTAACTGTAGGATAAGGACAGCTGGCATCCAAATCCTTCCTTGAGATAAGCCACCGCTGACACAGAATATATAGTCCAACATCTGTCTCTAAATCAGAGAGATTTGGTTTGTAATGAATTGACTCAAAATTCACTTTCTATAACTGAGGGAGTACACCTTTGGTGAGTAGTATTCAAGACTTGCAAGATCTCCTCTTCATCAGTAATTAAATTTGAAAAGCTAAAATACAATTTGAAGGCAAAACCTTGCATGGAAAATGGCATGACTTACCACAAATCTTACAGACATCTTGTGGTTTGTCTTTTGTAAATACAGAAGACGTGTGCCAATCTCAAAAGCAGTATGTGGATCAGTGAGGCAAATACTGCTTCAACTTGAGTATAGCTGCATTGTACTTCTGGTAATCCAAGATGGGCTTACTTCCCTCTAGCCCTTCAAAATCAGAAAGTAATTGATGTATTGATGACCAAAGCTGCTATGCTAAAGTTTTCTGAAGCCAAGTGCAAGTCTTGTAATAGGTTCTGAACCAATGTGAAATGGTTTGAATGTCTCAATTCCCTTACAATTGTTACTTTTATCTCAATGGAGGCCATAAAAGCTACAAAGCCAACAGCAAATGTCTTTACTGATGAAGTCGTGCTTGTTGGCCTAATGGCATCCATGCAGGATCTAGGCTTTATGATAAAAAACATCATGTGCTATTGTGGTGGTTTGCTTTATTTTTTAGGTCAGTGCACACTAAAGAGAACAAAAAGCCATTCCTGAGTCCATGAAGACGGAAAGGACATTTTTCAAGATTAACATTAAATTCTGAACATTACAATCTTCACAGCAGACTTCACAAGGAAAACCAGATCCCTGAAGGTAGAATATTTTCAGCATAATTACCACTATTTTTAGCAAGTAAGCTAGTTTTAGCTGCATTTGACTATTTGAAAACAAACTCCCTTCTTGCATGCTGGGAACCTGCCAAAAACCTTCTAGTGTCTCACAGAGCTGGAAGAACAGCTGGATCCTGTAGATAGCTACTGTAAACTGCAAGCACAGAGAAACATGCCCTAAGCCAGAAAAGCACAATACATTCAGTTTCGTGTCTGCTGATGTACTTCTCTGGTACTTCATGTCGTAGTGCAGAAAGGATACTGAACAGCTGCAAAACTGACCTTCTTGAATCCTCTGAGTATTGCTTTTATCAGAAATGCAGATGGACAACATCCTCCAGAAGTTTTTTTCTTTTTATAGATGATCTCTGAACACTCTGAAGTCACTGAACTATTAGTTAGCTGTGAGGGTTATTACATTGGGGATTCAAAGTTCTGCCTACAGTCTGGACCACCATTTCAGGCACACATGTAAAGCAGAAGTTTGCATTGTAGTCTGAACAGTTAAGACTGTTGAGCAAGAATAGACAGGCATCAGGCCTATGAGGTAATTAATTACTCCTTACAGATCTTTTTAGAAGCCTATAGTAGCACTGTCTAGTAGGATCCTCACAACCAACTTGACAATACTGGAGAGAAGAAGTCAAAATGGAACTGTTCTTTAATTCATGCCATTCTTGCCAAAATACCAAGGCTTCTAAGAGACAGCAAAATTGATTAAAACCAGTGGCTTTGAATTTCATTGAATTTCACCAGGGCCAGGGAGTATGTAAGGAGGTAAACCTTGCAGGCATTCTAAGGTTGTTGAATATTCTTCCAGGGCAGACATCAATAGTAGCCATCACATGGGTACAAGTTGCCAATAATACTCAGGGCAGGAAAGCAAAGAGATGGTTAGGAATTCAAAAAGAGTTCAAACCCAAATTGCTGCCCGTCGCTAAAGATAAAAATTACTAAAAGTAATCCTACTGCAAAAGCGAAGAAGTCTAAAAAGGCAAGAATAGCGGATTTTCCTGAAACATGACCTAAAAAAGATAATGTGGTGCAAACTGTATTTTTTGAAAGACATAGGCAGCAAAGCCATGCTGTCTTCAGTGAAAAGCACGAAGAACCTCAGAGTCTATGTACTAAAGGCATACACCACATCAAGAACCTGCCAAATCAAAGAGCCCTGTGCCACATGTACACCAATAATAAAACACATATTCACCGTGTTACCACATGATAGTTTTGCTGTATTTTCTATACTCACTGCTTTTTGATGCACAAAGTGGAGGCCAACTACCATGCAGAAGACAAAATGTGTCATCTTGTACGAGTGCTGCCAAGCTGAAAAAAACCCCTAGGGCATACAGATGCATAATCTTCCTTTTTAAAGAATATTTTTTCCAAAAAGACTTTAAATTAATAAGAAAAATAAGGAAGTAGAAAACAGTTACTAAAAGAGATGGACATAACACACATCCACTCTTGCTATGTGTTCCAAATCATACCTAGGGTTTTAAAACTGAAAGATTTGGGATAAAACAACCATGAAGTAAAAAAAATAAATCAAGCATGGGATACGCAAACAGATGATCCTTAATCTATTAATTCTTTTCTCCTCCCCCTTTTACAGCCAACCCCCCCCCCCAAAAAAAAAAAAAAAAGTGCAAAAGGCCTGGACTACTGTAAAATTTCAGATTACTTTAAGACCTGACTTTATAAGCCCCATCTAACAACATGCAGAACATAGTCACTAAAAAAATTCTACTTTGGATTGCAATATGTGCTCCATTTGGCTTTTTTTTTTCCTTAGAAAAGAGAGATATCTCTAACTTTCAAAAACCAAAACAATTAAAACTGAGAACAATCACAACTAAAAAAATTAGAAAACCTAATTCTGTTAGAAGCCACTGATGGTCTAAAAGCCACTATTCTGTAAGAAAATGGGAACAACAATTAAAGTTGGAAGGTCCTTCTAGTTCATGAGCAAAGTGGATACAGGAATTAGAACAAACAAAAGTTTGAAACAATAGAAACAAATCAATTCAAATCAGAACTCAAGGATCTCCTTGCAGGCAACTACCATAAAGCAGCTCATAAAAAGATGGAGATGAGATTTAACTATATTAACACTTCCCAAAGGAGATAATCTGAAGATGTCTTTAGTAAGGCACAAAATCCAAACAAGATTCAATGTCTAGAACATGGTAATAGATCCAGCCTAAGGAAAAATAGAGACTCACTTTAAACAGTGGGTTAATTCATTATGCAACAAATAATCAAATGAAGCAGAGGATTTACAATGTATAAAAGCTATAATACAGACCGCATATAGCTTAGTAATCAGCTCATTGGTCAGACATAAATTATCAGTCTCAAGAGAAGCATGACTGCTTGAGGACTAATGAATGCACAATTTGAGAAGGTTAGTCTATGATCAATTGATCTCTTTGATAAAGCTGTCATTTTACCAAGGAGTTCAGTGTGAAGCAGCTGAGTTTCAGCCAGCTGTATAGCTCCGTTAACAGAGTCTGAGCTCTTCCTTAGATGATGCATGAGAACTCACTGCTGTGGCTGCATGGCTTCTGGATTGAATCCCATCCAGCTGAGCACAGACTAAGCACATTTTTCTGACAATGACAATTAATCCTGTAGATACATAATGTGCACAGAAATAACTCTCCAGTGTAGCAAACAGAGGTGTAAGTTGATTTCAAAGAATGTAAACCAAAAAGAAGTCTGAATTCGTCTCACTACAGAAATATTTTAAAATTGCGTGTTACCTCAAAGGTATGTCATTGCTCAAAAGCAATTAACACTAGATGAAAAAGTATTAACACTAGATGAAAAATCCATTGGATAAAACTTACTGTTTCAGTCATTTAGCTATGCAAGTGGATGATCTTATTGCCTCCCTGGCCTCAAAACCTTTGAATAAACAGCAAAATGACTACATCTAATCAAACATGCATTACAGATGAAGTCATATTACAATCTTCATCCAACTGTGCCAGAAAAATACCATCATAATAGCCTTCTTATTGGCACATGCCCAACTCCAGACAGGATATTTCACCAATGAATAATTGCTCAAATCAGAGTGGGAACTTTTGGGCTGCAGGGAACTTCACTCACAAATGCATGTAATTGTTTTAGAGGCCAAAACAAAAACCCAGAAAAGCATAATTTGAAAGAACAGCTTTAAGTTGAGCAGACAGAAGCCAGACAACTTAACAAGAGGATTAAACTGAATCCTGGGATTATCAGCTGCATAATAAGAGACGTGGGTGGTTGGTTTGTTTTGTTTCGCTTGCTTTTTTTTCTTGGTACTGTAAATTCAGAGCCTTTGAAACAAAGTGAGAATCTTTCTTTGACCTTAGAAGCTTCTCCTGTCCTAATGGAAGTCTTTTCAGATGGAGGTCCTGACAATGGATTAATGTATGTTTATCATCTGAATGCATAATGTATAGCTGTCCTACATTCCTTATTCTCCAATACAGTTTTGCTATTCTTTATTTTCATTTATGTACACAAGCTGAAGATGAAGGAATAAACAGTGAAAGGAAAAAAAAGCACAAAATGAAAACATGAAACTGTGCTCTATACTTTCAGTTGATGAGACAAAAAATGAAAAAGAGTGTTTGCATATTGAAACAGCTAATAGGATGAGGCTGCACATTTAGTTTGTAGTTGTTCAATAGGATGACTGGAGAAGCGGGAGAAAAACTGGAAAACAGCAGCAACAAGTTCTACTATTTGGTTTCTGTGAAATTTTCCAGTTTGCTGAGGCTTTTCTGAAAGGTAAAGCCAGCGGGAAATGACACTACGGGAAGAGAGAAGAGAAGATCCATGCTGAATATACCGAGCTACAGTTTCATTAGAAAGTCCATCTGGCAGTAACCTACTCAAAAGATCAACTACCACTTTCTGCTTCTTGGGAAAGGGTGACCCCTCTGTCCTCACTATTACGAGGTTAATCCAGTCACAAGACTGCCACAGCAGCCCTTGTTTTCCCTTCACAGATGTCACAGGAAAAGGCAACTGACTCTTAACTGTAACAAATATTAGGAATCCGACAGTATTCTTGACCCTCTTCAGAAAGTGTCTTCTAGTTTTGCTCAGGAATGAACGCTTCAGACTCACTCTGCTGACTTGTTAGACGGAAAAGAAGAACTTTACAACCTACTTTACAATCATTAGGATTCAGGGATGCTGCTTGCAAGTGAATTATAGTATTGGTTTGATTTTATATGGGTGTTTCCCTGATCATATTATGACAATATTCCATAAATATTCATAAATGCAGTATTTTTATATGAAGGGAAAACTGTATAAACATGGATATATAATAAATATGCACCTTACACATAAATATTGTATATGCTCACCCAAGGCTTCTCACAAGCTTTGCAAATTCTAAAAGACATGTATCTGAAGGCAGACGAAGTTGTCCTTCAGCCAAAGCTAGCTGACAGTCTTCAAATGTATAGTCTGTCACTGAAACTCCCAACGCCCTTGAATAAACCAAAGAAACACTGTAAATAAGACAACCTAAGAAAAATGAACACAATCATCACTTTTTTTAACAGCAAGAAATCCTGTATTATGCTCTCTAGTCTGAAAAATTATAAGGAAGAGCCTATAAAAGTAAGTTCACATAGAAAGAATGAAATATGGACTTGATCCATTGCAAAACATCTATTTTGAATTTATGAATCCACCAAAATATGCAAGAACAAAAGGGAAAAATTAGGCAGTGCATAGTTTCATAGACATATAAATTCATTTATATTTTCACAGAAGTGAATAACAAGGGTTTCAAGATTTTTAATCTAGAACACAACTACATATTTATCAATTATTTTCAATATTTTATTATTAATTTATTAATGTCAGTGCAATCACTTGAGCAGAACAACTACTACCTTCAGCTAACACTAATATTATATGACAGGTGACATTTCTCTATAAAGAACAGCTAGAATATAACATATAAAAGCAAGTAGAGTTAATCTCCATGCAAACACAAGTTATTTTTAAGTGTATGACCTAAGAAAGGTAGAAGAAAAAAATACTCCTGAGCTTTTATATATCATTAATTAAGTATCGATATTTGCTTTATGTTTAACTTCATGGTCTGTAGTAATAGTAGCACCACAATATACACGTAGGAAATCTTGACCTTCATTTGTTATGCAAAGTTGAGAGAAAGACACTTTTTGGAAGAGGCCTTTAAGATTTCCGTGTAGGATAAAATTTAGAAAGGAAAACGCTGCTCTGTATGAATTACTCATCTGCCATGATTTCCATCACATTAGATTTTACTTATACTAGTAAGGAACATTACCTCCTTTATGCAGCCTTTTCTAGTTTAATGAAGCCTCACGAATTTTTTTTCTTGACTTACCTTCATTCTTTCCATCTACAGTTTGTCTAACTTTTTCATATGTGAAGTTAATATACCCTAATGGCAAGACCGATACAAAACCCCAAGGCATGCCACAGTCATTTTGGCTTTGATGAAAACTCCACATTCAATTCTATGCTTTATTATAAATAGTTTGATCTGTAATGGCATTTACTTCTCATGCAATGAACAATTTCTGTTAAGCCGTCTGTTCCTCCGAATCTCATTCTAAAGCCTTTGAATGCCAATGTAAATAACATAAGCCAGTTCTCTTTTGTCCATAAATTAACTGTAAAACTTCAGGAATACTAAGATGTTAGTAAGACATGCACTTAACCTTAAAGCTACCAGTCAGGGTTTCTCTCTTCTCTTTGAGGCTGTCAAAGTCAAATATTCAGAAAGAACACCTTGCTAATAGATATCCAACCTCAAAAGTACTAAATACATTAAAAATAGGTTTTATTTATAAGCTATTTATAAACAAAACAAGGGCATAAAAGGTAGTGATCTTGAATCAATAGCCTTCCTCTTGCCAAGAAGAAACAACAAAAAGGATAAAGCCAACTAAAACAAAAATATATGGATACATAGAAAAGTCATCTTAAAATCATGCAGACTGTTGAAGACTAGATTGCCTCATATCGGTGATCTTAAGCAATTAAATTAATTTCCTCCAAATTTTTCTCTTCTTGATATGCTCCTGTTCCTCCTCCTACAAAGTGTCCTAGTAATATTTGTACACCAGTTAACACTTAATGGAATGGACAAGAGATTCTTGTGATACCTTTCCTCATCCCATAGACTTAGGGTTAACATAGCAATGCATATA